>CM030863.1:1542600-1980100 GCA_018105865.1 Metaphire vulgaris | reverse complement strand
GTACGTCACCCTCGTGGCTCTGGTCTTCGTCATGATCGTGGCCATGGCTTTTCGACTTGGCCGCCCGGGGACCCAGGGCACCTGCTCCTTCGACTCGTCGAGTTTCAGGGCGGCGTGCAGAGGCAAGGGTCTACTGTCCATCCCACCGGACATCCCGGACTCGGCCCAGGCAAGTTTTCTCCTTCTCCTCCTCCTCCTCTTTCTCCTCCTTCTTGTTCTTCTTGTTCTTCTTGTTCTTCTTGTTCTTCTTGTTCTTGTTCTTGTTCGTCTTCTTCTTCTTCTTCTTCTTCTTCTTCTTCTTCTTCTTCAATAATTATTTCAAATTCTATGAATTGTACTTTAACAAAAAAAATTTGTCAAAATAGAATTCGGTGAAACATCATAACAGAATTTTCCTATTTCTTCAGAAATTTTTGATTTTTTGTTTCATTCATTCATTTATTTATGTTTCCACATCAAAACGTCTGAACATTTACACAAGAAATGAAAACATCCACACTGTCATTAAAATGACTTGAATCCTCCTCCTGAGTCAAGCTCCTCCTTATAATCTTCTTCTTGATGTCACTTCTTAGGCATGATAAAAGAAAAACAATTGTTCTTGTTCCTCCTCCTCCTCCTCCTCTCCTCCTTTCTTCTCCTCCTTAAAATAATCTTTAATAATAATAATCTTCTTCTTATTATTATTATTATTCTTCTTCTTATTAATTATTAGTAGTAGTTCTATAGAATTGTACAAATAGAAAGTAGTGAGTTTTAGTAGTAGTACAAAAAGAATTGTCAAAATAGGGCCAGGGGAAACATCATGTCAGAATTGAGAGCCTCCGCCTCCCTTTTGATTTTTGTTTCATTCATTTATTTGGGACCCTACATCTTAATGTCTGTACATTTAAACAACAAATGGTTGGCCCACATGTCATTAAAATGCCACCCCAACGACCCAAATGAGTCAAGCTACCTTTATAATCTAGCAAAGCGATGTCACTAGTTAGGCATGATAAAGAAAAACAATAGCAAGAAACCTCCTCCTCCTCCTCCTCCTCCTCCTCCTCATAATAATAATAATAATAATAATTATTATTATTATTATTAGTAGTAGTAGTAGTAGTAGTAGTAGTAGTAGTAGTAGTAGTAGTAGTAGTAGTAGTAGTAGTAGTAGTAGTAGTAGTAGTAGTAGTATTGTTAATTTATTATTATTATTATAATTATTATTATTACCAGAGTGTCGCCAAAATAGTTGTTTCGTTCATCGCAAAAGTAGCCCAACTAAAGTGACTGTTTTGCCGAATTCCATCGAATCTTAAATCAAACGTAAAATAATTCGCGTCATACAGTAATCACTGAATCTTGAACCCCGAGACTCACTGAATTCTCTCGATCGCTGATTGTTCCAGGTCCTTCAGATGGGCGACCCAGCGGATCCCGGAGAGAACCATCTGACGGAACTGCGCAGAGAGAACTTCACGCGTTTCCGGAACCTTCGAGAACTGTCGTTGATCCGTTGCGACGTCGAGAACATCGCCGACGAACCGTTCGCCGATCTACCGGATCTGCGCCGTCTCGATCTCAGATTCAACCGGATCAGATCCGTTTCGGAGTCTTCGTTTCGAGGACTGTCCGTCCTCGATCACCTGCTCCTGTCCAACAACCCCATCCAGGTGCTGGACGACCACGTGTTTCGCGGACTCCGGATAGCACACCTGGAATTCGCCAACAATCCGGTTCTCGGAAGGATCTCGCCGCGGGCGTTCCAGGATTCGACGGTCGCCCGCCTCGTCTTCAACCGGTGCAACATCAAGAGCGTCAAGCCGGACACCTGGTCGGCGCTGGCGTCCGGAATCCGGCAGCTCCAGATCAGCGACAATCTTCAACCGCTCGACATCAAGGAAGAGGCGTTCAAGGGTTTCCACCTGGAAAAACTGGTACTCACCAACGATGGAATCACGTCGACCGCGTTCCTTAAACACGGAGACTACGAGGAAATCGCTCTCGACAGAAATCCGCTGGAAACAATTAAGTTCTGGAGCGCCGACAAGTAAACTTCAAACGCATTTATCATCATCATCATCATCATCATCATCATCATCATCATCATCATCATCATCATCATCATCATCATCATCATCATCATCGTCATCATCATCATCATCATCGTCATCATCATCATCATCAGCAGCAGCAGCAGTAGCAGCAGTAGCA
Organism: Metaphire vulgaris; assembly: GCA_018105865.1. Taxonomy (NCBI): domain Eukaryota; kingdom Metazoa; phylum Annelida; class Clitellata; order Crassiclitellata; family Megascolecidae; genus Metaphire; species Metaphire vulgaris. The sequence goes on along the minus strand of CM030863.1, from coordinate 1,977,901 downwards.
GTGGCAGTGGCAGTGGTAGTAGTAGTAATAGTAATACAGTAGTAGTAGTAGTAGTAGCAGTAGTAGCAGTAGTGCAGTGGTGGTGGTGTGTGGTGGTAGTAGTAGTGGCAGTAGCAGTAGCAGGTGGTGGTGGTGGTGGTGGTGGTGGTGGCAGGTGGCAGCAGCAGCAGTGGCAGCAGCAGCAGCAGCAGCAGCAGCAGCAGCAGCAGCAGCAGTAGCAGCAGTAGTAGTAGTAGCAGTAGTAGCAGCAGTAGCAGTAGTAGTAGTAGTAGTAGTAGTAGTAGTAGTAGTAGCAGTAGACCAATCTATTATCCTACAGTACTATAAGTAAGTAAGTAAGTGAGTAAAATGGAATTTCTATAGCGCTGCCTGAAAGCTTGGCGCAGTGCACCAGCTCATTCACGAGCGATCCATCTGGTTGAAATCCATACAGTCCGTAATCCGTAGTCCGTGGTGATCGGTCGATGTTGTAGATCCAGGTATATAGTAGGCAGTCGCAGCAAAGTATTTTTATGGAGGATGATAACAAGATATGCGGCCGGTAGAATGCAGGCCTCTATTAAGGATTTCGCCCATAAGATACTGTGAATGCCCTTCCTCCTTCCTCCTCCTCCTCCCTCCAACCGAATTCTCTGATCCGCCTCTGGGGGGAGGGGGTGGGAGCAATTGACCGATCGCTGTTCTACAGGAAGAAACCCGCGCAGAAGGTGACTCGAAGTCTGTCGCTGAGCGGCGTGAAGATAAACCGGATCTCGCGGGAGTCGTTTGCTCCGTTCGGCAGCCTCGAACACCTCAACCTCAGCTCGAACGGCATCGCGACGCTGGCCGCCGACGCCTTCGATCCGCTGCCCCGGCTCGCCGTCCTCGATCTGGCCGACAACGACATCGTCGAGTTCGACGGCGACTTTTCGCGGGTCCTGCCCCGACTGAAGGTCCTGCTCCTGAACGGGAACGAACTGGAGACGCTGCCCGGCGCCCTGGAACCGTTCTTCTCGCGCCTGGAGAACCTCACCCTCGACGCCAATCCGTTCCACTGTAACTGCGAGATCAAGTGGTTCTTTCGATGGTTGGAACGGAGTCCGGCGCAACTGGATCGGCGTTCCCCGCTCCAGGTCTGGCGTGCAAGACTCCGGAGGCGAGGAACTTCTCGCAGGTACGCCGCTGCATCGCTCTAATCAGGGGCGTAGCCAGGAATCTGATCTGAGAGGGGTATAATGTGATTTGGGCGGTATAAATCTTAAAAACTTTGAAAATCTTAAAAAAACACATCGCAAAATCTTGAGGTAGTCTTATTTTGGGGTATATATACCGATATACCCCCTCCAGTCGCTACGCCCCTGGCTCTAATCTGATCTTAAACTTCTATAGCGGCACTGCATAATTCTATAGTACTATTAAGTCTAGATCAGGTGTGGCCAACCATTTGCTACAATTCGGAGTGAAAGCGCTATAGTGACAATAACTGTCGTAACAGTTTAAAACGGTTCCACGACAAAACATTCACCGACAAAACGCGCACGACAAATGGTTCACGACAAAACGTTTGAAGTTATTTTATGGAAACAGTGGCGGCTCTATTTTGGGGCCCGGGGCCTGTGTCCCCTATTGAATGCCTGACCCCAGTGGCCCCCATACTTTAGTCTTTAGACATATTAACAATCATTTTGTCGTGAACCATTTGTCGTGAACCATTTGTCGTGCGCGTTTTGTCGGTGAACGTTTTGTCGTGACACCGTTTAAAATCGTTGCTGGCATGTAAGAATTTTTTAATTCTAACGGTAAGAATATAACATAGAGTATTGTTTTATGCATACAAGTTTTGTTCGTGATTTCGGAATATGTTTGAAACAGTGGAGTTATGACTTGGAATTCACGTAACGTAAATGGAAGGGGGGAAAGACCGCAGGTTCGATTCAGTGTTTAATCTAGACTGTTTTGAAACAATTTCAAGTTATGAAACTTTTGGCATACTACATGGATTAACAGCAGTAACGTAAATGGAAGAGTCTAGATTAAACATTAAACACTGGTTCGATTCTCGTCATGCTCTTTGCCTTGGTTGTCTTACAGGTTGGCGATTCAGAAAATGTTGAAATCTATGAATTAATGAATGGATTTGCTTTGGGGCGTAGAATTATTGAATGAATGTCAAGGCGTTCTTTCCCACGGCATTGATGGTGACAGAATTGAACATCAGATTCTAACCTCCCCGGAAATTTTGGCATACTACATGGATTAACAGCAGCTCCTAGCAGAATATCTCCCGGAGTTCCCCCCGGAGTCCAGGAGTCCAGATTAAACACTGACCTAGTCTCGTTAGGTCCCCGCCACCCACCAATCAATATTGCACTGTACTGCTTGATTGATTTCACCGCCAATCAAAATAAATTGCACTGTTCCGCTCGATTGATTTAACCGACAATCAATATTCCGCTCTTCCGCTCCACTGATTTTGAGCCAGAAATCAATATTCCACCGTTCTGATTGATTGATTTCACCGCCAGTTAAAATTCCACCGGTTCGCTCGATCGATTTTGCCGCCAATCAATCAATACTGCGCTGTTCCGCTTGATTGATTTCACCGCTAATCAATATCCCGGCGTTCCGCTCGGCTGATCTGACGAACGTTTCTCCCTCTAAAGTCTTGTCCATCACGGACACTACAGATTACAGACTATGCTACAACGCAGTGCCTAATCTAGACTCCGGGAAGGGAACTGAAAAGGCCGGAGAGAAAGTCAGCTAGGGGGGCTGCTGTTAGTTGATGTAGTATGCCAAAAATTTCGGGGAGGGGAAGGCGAATTTGAAATTTCCGGAGGAAGGGCAATTTCCCCCCGGGAAACGGCCTAGATTAAACCCTGCTATACAACGTATCGCTTTTACTTGCTTACTTAATTCTTCAGATCTCCGAATACGACCTGAAGTGTCGTCCGCCGTCCATCCTGAACGCCACCATCGACTCGGACGGCATGACGCTCGTCTGCACCGCCGACGGCGACCCGGCGCCGACCGTCACGTGGCTCGGTCCGTACGGCGAGGAGTCGACGACGGAGCCGGCGTCGAAGGCGCGCCGGGACGCCCGTCAGACGACGAAGGGCCGGATGACGATGGTCCGGGACGGCAACTACACCTGCACGGCCGTCAACGTCGTCGGCGGCGACCGGGTGGTCGTCGACACGGACACCATCCCCGTCAACGGCGTCAAGTTCATCAGCGACGCCATGCAGGGCGAGCGGCTCAGCATCCTGGAGACGCCGCGCGGGTTTCTCGCGGCGGCGGCGCTGGTCGGTCTCCTCGGATACATCCTGAGACGTCAGTGAGACACTCTCCGCGTGGAGATGGGACAGTGTTTTGTTTTTATCCAGACTACAACTTCCAAGCCTGGGGGAGGGGTTGACTTGGCTGGACGACAAGAGGTTCAGTTCAATGCAAAAACTTCAGAAATTTGTGTCATTGCTCGGATATTTTTGAGGGGGCGTAGCCAATTGATGAAAATGGGTTGTAGACACAGTGGCGGCTCTAAATGGGAGGAGGGTTTGGAGAGCCCGTGTCCCTTATTGAATATCTACCCCCACCCAGTGGCCTCCCTGTTGGGACCCTATACTTACTACTACGTACCTATCAACAAATGATGGACCCTCCATGCTTACAAGTTGCCACCCCAACGGCCCCCACTTGCCAAATCCTGGAGCCGCCACTGCGTAGGCAGTGTTCCATCCAGACTCCATGCCTTTGGGGATTGACTTGGCTGGACGGGAAGAGATACAGCTCAATGCAAACATTTGTGTCAGTGCTGGGATTTCTTTAGTCGGGGGGGGGTTGTGGTTGTGAAACAGAATGAAATAACTACAGTAGAACTTTGATATAATGCACTCGATTATAACGTATATTCGGTTATAACGTACCGAAATGTACGGTCCCGTGTGATGCGCTGACATATTGGATGGTCTTGGATATAACGTATCTCGGATATTATGCGCTAAATTTTACAGACCCGCCAAATACGTTATAAGGAAGTTGCACTGTATTCAGTGGCGTAGCGTGACTTTTGGGGGCCCGGGGGGCATCTTTGCCATGGGGGCCCTAGAGTTTCGAGCTGACGAGCAAAAAAACGTCATCACCTCCTTTTTTATCCTGACGAGCAAAAAAAAGGTCATCAGCACATCATTTCTAGGGTTAGGGTTAGGTTAGGGTTAACCCTAACCTAACCCTAGCTCAGACCCTCTTCGGGGGCCCCGCCCGGGGCCCGGGGGCTGTCAACAAAGTGCCCCCCCCCCACGTTACGCCACTGACTGTATTATGTAAGACAGTCGAACTCTTGTATCGTTGGACTGTGGCCCAGTTAGTCTTGGTTACGGCCATGAAAATTCTAACGGTAAATATTGCTAACGTGAGAACCTTAGCTGACTGAGGATCAGGGCGCGATTTGTAGGGGGAGGGGGGGATTCCACCCACTGCATCCCCCTACTGCTACATCCCCCACCACTACATCTCCCCACTGCTACACTTCCCCAGCAACTACATCCCCAAGCTCGACATATCCCCCCACTGCTCCTGGTCACAAATCGCGCCCTGCTGAGGATACGGTAAAAACTAGTTTATTAAGCAGCGGTTGTCACACAAGGAAAACCCTCCTGAACCACTTTAAACGTTATTATTATTATTATTATTATTATTATTATTATTATTATTATTATTATTATTATTATTATTATTATTATTATTATTATTAAGGGCGAGTGAAACTACTTTCCACGTTTCAACTTTTCCCTTCATTTCGATCATGACATCAGCATTTCTGCTAAAACTATTTAATGTTACTGCGAATCTTTTTGGCCACAACTTCCAGAACTCGTGTAAGACCAAGTGGGAACATTGGAATAATTGAGACTCGATCGCATTGTCGTTTGTCTGTGATGTGATTTTGTCCGTTGGTTTTCACTTGCACGTTTGGCTAAATGGTCTTTTTATTGACTGTAACATGATTTCACGACAATTTGTCCCATTAATTCTAGGCATGGTGCGATTTGTGGCCTGGAGCAGTGGAGGGGCATGGCGAGAGTGGAGCGCGAGCCCCTAGCGGGGATTTGGGGCCTTTTAGCAGTGGGGTTCTGTTCTTGGCTACTACTACTACTACTACTACTACTACTACTACTACTAATAATAATAATAATAATAATAATAATAATAATAATAATAATAATAATAATAACAACAATAATAACTAAGTTAGAAAGACCAATGGGGATTTTTAATGCCTAGATTTAGTGAAAAATACTGCAAATGACCTTATTTTGCTTGTTGGGCTTATCTGGTATATTAACATTTAGTGGGCAAAACACTAACAATGACCAGTATTTTTCACTAAATTTTCTTTAAAAAAACCCACCAGAAAATAGGTTGACAAGCAAAATGGTCATCCGGAACCCCGGTGGGGGGATGCATCCCCAATCATCAACATGTTGGAACGCCACTGGCTTCTACTGCATTTATCTTACGTCAATATTATTTCAATGAAAAGAAACACGCCGAATTAATTACTTGATTGATTGAATCAAATCAATAATAATGAAAACTTTGCAACTGAAACTGTCCACAGAATGCATTCGATCGGCAAAAACTCAATCCAAACAAGATTCAAAAGAGAAGACCCGATTCACGAAACAATGTAACGTACAGTGTCGGTTCCAGGATTTCTTGGTGGGGCGGGATGAAATGAATTCATAGGATGTTGGTGGGGGGGGGGGGGGTGAATAGAGAAGGAAAAAATCAATAAACTTTGTCCAGAAAAAGGCTGTTAAAAGGGAATTTTCCCCTAATTTTACTACACTTTTATCCCAAAAAAATTGGTTGACAAGCAAAAAGGTAATCCGCAGTTTTTTCAACGTAGTTTTACTAGAATTTTACCCAAAAATATGGTTCACAGGCGAAAAAAGTCCGGAAGTCCGGTGGGAGGATGCATCCCCACTCATCCCCCACGTGGAACCGCCACTGGTAACGTAAAATACATCTACGAAGCACACGGGGTTGTAGGTCTAATGGCCAACACGGCGCCGCCAATACGACCACTGCAAACTGATAAAACGCAGGGTTGTCAAGAAGTCACCAGCCGGCGTGTTCATCACAAATACGGCACAATCCCTAGGCGGGGTGTGGGGCAGAAATTGACCCAAGCAATATCTTGTTTCCCGAATGAGGTTTGTTTTCGTTGGACCTTGGGCATGTAACAGAGAGAAGGCAATATCTACCAGGAAGAGAAAATACCTTGTTTGATCAGCTGTATAACTAGGACACAGTTTCGGTGGCCCGCCTCTGCAGTGCTTTATACAGGCCTGTTAGGCGGGAGATTTTTCCCCAAACCTCGAAATTCCGCCCCCCCCCAATTTTGGCACTGACACAAATTTTTTCATTTAATCTGCCCTCCAGCAAAGTCAATTCCGCCCCCCACCCTCAAAGGCCTGGAGTCTGGATAAAACACTGTGCCTCTGTCAGGGGATGGACAGTGTTTATTCTAGCCACCTTGACATCGGGGGATTTTGAAATGTTTGGGGGGACAAGGTCTGAGTCGTCACAATTTTTTTGGGGGGATTTTCATCCCCCAATGAAACATATAAAAAATTTGGGGAATTTTAAAACTTTGGGGGGGGGGAATTCCCCCAGAGAAGGCCTAGAATAAACACTGTGGGATGGACATGCAAAAACCAAATTTTCAACCACAGCTGGGGTGTCATACCGAAACATGTTATTATTATCCAGGACAATTTATATAGCGCTGTACGCACGGTGACACATGTTGTGGTGGGGCGAAGGGTAGCAGAGGCGTAAAACTGGATGAAGTGGGGGCCAACCACAATACCTTCACCTTCCTTATGGCAATCTCTCAAAAGGTGGGGGCTTTGAGCCTAGTGGCAAAACAGAAGTTTATGCCTATATGGGGGGGGGGCTAAACACAAAATCTTAGTGAATTGACATTGGGATGAATCCCAAAATAAAGTAGATTGTGCCTGTTCACAGAACCCAGACTGAATACAGGGTTGGTAAAATAATCAACGTAGGGCAGTCTTACCGATAAATAAAATATTTCATGCAGTTATATTAAAGTAGATGTTAGTAGAATTAACAGATAACTTAGGCGCACACAACTAATGAACGATGTAACTCGATGACTGTTGAACAATTTGTACCGCCGCAAGGATTCGAATCCACAGAACCTAACTTCTGAAGACATGCCATCCAAATACGGGAATAATTTCTTCAAAAATAACAACAAACTGACAAAACTAACAGAAAAGCAAAATGCTAATTTAACAGATATTTTGAGATTAACTGTAACTTATGAAGTGATAGAAAATGTTCGATACTTTGTTTTCAAGGCTATGATTTTCTTTTCTCCGAAAGAGGTTCAAAACATAAAACGTGACCAATGGTTAAACATTGTGCATGCACTTGTCATGCAAGTCATCAACCTCAAAAACGAGAACCTCTTGTATTTTAACAGAAATAATCAGGAGATAATCAATAATGAGATTGCACATGTAATCGGTACTTGGAACGTACACAGGTGTATGTGTATGCCAAGTGTTACCCTGGATTTACAAAGCTTTACTAGATCAACATCATCGTAACATAAGTAAATTTTCAGTTTAGCACAACAAGTTGCACATGCCAATCAAATGAAGATTTTTGCTTGTGGGTCATTTCTTGTTATCGAGACTATTATTATCAACTATAGAGTAAAAATTTCACGACATGACAACGTTCGAAACAAACCGCTATAAAACTGAAAATAAAAATTAAATGATTCTCATCATGATTCCCTAAACAAAATAATTCACAGACATCTTCATGTTACACCGATGAAGATATTTAAAAGTGAAGGAAGATCAAAGATGAACGAACAACCATGAGAAAAATAGCTTTCGACAGTTTCAATATCGCGTGACAAAAGTAGCGCATAAGCTACAAGGTTTTGTCCACAAGATAAATTACTATGTAACAGATTCATGAATTCAGCACAACATGCTCGAGTTCTTTCTGACTAGAGTCTCAAATATTTTCAAGCTAACGCTCGGCCTTTGTGCCAGAAGCAGTTGAACGGTACGATACATCGACTGGCAGAAACAAACACACACGACCAACAAAGATCCGTTACACATGTAATTACTCGCGGCTCGTAACCTGCTCAAGTGCAAACGTGCTTCAAGTGCTACACTCGAGTTACAATGCTTCACCAGATCATCATTATCGTAACACAAGTCAATTTTCAGCTTAGCACAAGTCACTCCCAACAGTCCCATGAAGGTTGTAGCTTGCTGTCCATTTCTCACTCCCAGTATGCAATGTACACTATCCCTGAACACTGGACAACACTAGCATGACATAAAACACTAGAAAAAGCAACAAATAACCGAGTTTTACACCTCTTAAGCTTCACTATATAGCACCAGCATATTCAATTTGGCCGACCTTCTAAAGTGAAACCACATTTTGAAGAACATGTTAAACAAAGAAGATGTTGCGCATTTCACAATCTCAGTGTTAGTGTTCCCTACAGTATTTTTGTTATGTGGTACGTCAGTTCGGTCGGCAGAGCGCCGGCGTTCAGCTGATAAAAATCGACGAGTTGAATCAGATCCATGAATTTTGTAGCACTATTGTCCAGTGTGTAGTAGAACTGGTCTTTGTCTTCAACCTACAACGATCAAAAACACCAAAAATAAAATAAGAAATTGCAGAGTGGATAGATATATCTATATATTGCATTATTATTATTATTATTACTATTATTATTATTATTGTAGATATATCTATATATTGCATTATTATTATTATTACTATTATTATTATTATTATTATTGTAGATATATCTATATATTGCATTATTATTATTGTTGTTGTTGTTGTTGTTGTTGTTGATGTTACATGGTTGTTAACACATGTTAATTCACTCATAGAGTAAAGATTTGTAAGTGTGGAGCAAGTTAGAGGTGAACAACTTGCCCAACGACACAATGCAGTGGACAGGGTCAAATTTAAACCTGTAACCCTCCGATTGCATACAAAGATTCCTACCACAATTCCACCACACCCCAAAGACATAATGCCCAATGACACGAGAATTATCAGTATATCTGCTTCTCTCAATCAGGGTGAAATCTGTATTTACGTTGCCGATGTAAATTCTCACAAATTTTGATCATCGGCTGAAAAGTGCCTGTTGTCTCAAAGACTTTAGCAGGTTCACTGCAAGGGATCCCTACACAGTGGTTCTTCCACCTGGAATCAATTTCAAACAGTAGTAAAAACTAATGGAAAAAACCCCACATACTCAGTGTTTATTCTAGCCACCTTGACATTGGGGGGATTTTGAAATGTTTGGAGGGGGGGACAAGGTCTGAGTCTTCACACTTTTTTGGGGGAACTTTCCATCCCCAGCCAACATATAGAAAAATTTGGGGGATTTTAAAACTTTGGAGGGAAATTCCCCCCCCCCCCAGAGAAGGCCTAGAATAAACACTGCCACATATTGACAATACTGCTAAAGCAGTGCTTCAGCACCAGATGGCAAAACATGCCACATATTTTCAAACACCGAGAAATAGTAAAAGCTTATAAACAGATTATTACATTAGAAGGAATTTTAAGAGTCCTTTTGTTTCCAAACTTCGGTGCACAAATATACAGTGTAAATAACAAATGCCTCACCAAAGCAGCAGCAAACTGTCCCAAAACTAATGGACATCAAAAATGGACATCAAGGATAGGCTCTAGCTTAAGGTAACTCTTTACATACAGAATTTCAAGCTTAAATAAATAAAATAAAGTACAATCGATCATTATGATAACACGATGATATTTTACCCCGAGTCATTCATTACTAACACCAAGTATTCAAATCATGTTATTACTACAAACACTTCGTCAAAACACCTTTTACTAGGTTAACGCATTCCCAAAAAGAGCTCAACACTTTTGTCTGAAGGGTAGCATATGCCAAACCTTCAGCCCATACATGGAGGTGCAAATGGGGGCTAATGTATACCATAGCATGAACATTCCAGCAACTTTTACTGTTGAGAGGGTCTAGTCTCATGACAAAAATATGAATTAACGTTAAATCCATTTGTCAGAATGAAATGCGAAATTCCGAGTCATGACTCTTGATCTAAAGTGCAGTTGGACGCAAAAACCGAATGCTGAACTGAATGTTCTGGTAAAACTGTTTCCATGTCTTCCCATTTGTATTCCCACTGCATTACTTTACTATCCAATGCCTCGTCTGAAATTCAACTTTGCATTAATCCAAAACTAATGCTCGTGTGGCATTTCGAGACATTTCTCGTCCTCTGACACCAACTGATTGATTCATTGATTGATTCATTGATTGATCTACTCTATATACACACAGATGTCTGTCATTGACCAACCTTATAGATCGGACAGTGTTTGACTTTGTGATTGTGAGCAAACGACAGAACGTAAACTCCTGCCATCGACTGACTCTTTCGTACAACAAACACTCTACAAACAATACAAACACAGGCAAGATATACTGTATACTTTGGGATGTATACAACTGGTGTTACAGAAATGTACAGTATCAACATATCAGCCTAGTGAGGATGCAGTGGGACTCTGATGCTGTGGATCAGATTAACAGCGATATTTTATTCTGGATGACTAGAATCTCATTTAAACTGACATCCATTAAACTTCATCGTTTCTCCGATCCATTCAAAGCAATTCAAATATTTCCTTGCAGTATTTTAGTGCTGTTTACATTGCCTGTGGAAAGAGACACCCCAAGAATCAATAGCAGAAAAAAAATCAAAAAGGAACCGGAGAGAAAACCATTGGGTTTCCATCAAGGAAAAAGACCAAGAAAACCATGAACCACACGGAAAAGATCACTAGAAAAAGAACTTAAAGAAAATTGATACACCTGGAGCGAATTAGATCTCCGGGTAACGGAATGAGTGAAATGGAAAGATCTCGTCCGTGGCCTATGCTCCACTGAAAGTGCAAATGGCCGAAAAAGAAGTACATTTACAGTCGACCCCATGCTCAGACACATCCATTAATTGTCATTATTGTCATTCCCAGAAGCTTAGCTCAAGCCCCGATTGCCAGCATCACGACCACCACCAAGGGGCCATCCATATAGTACGTATGCACCGACGATGGGAAGGGGGTTGGATTTACAAGATTTTGCTTATGTACTATGCGTGCAAACGGGGTGGGGCGGGTGAAAATACACCTTTTCGCGTACGTATTATATGGATGAGCCCCAACCAACTAACCCATTGATGAGGCCTTGCTGCTCTATCAGACGAGTGGCTTCCTGCCGATTCAGGTTTCCGTAGAACCAAGGTTGAGTGAAATGCATTTCCATGACCGCCGGCCTGCTGGTTGCTGGCTGGTCGTCCTGGGGGCGTGCCGATTGGGAAGGCGGTCCTCCGTACTGGCGATGAGCTTTTACCTAATTTAAATGAGAGGAACGCATGAATCAAAATCAAAGCAATTACGAGGAAAAATAGTTGAAATGCTACCTTAATTTGTGCAGGATACCATTCAAAATTATATATATATATATATAATATATATATATATATATATATATATATATATTAAATTGTTTTTTTTGTATGCACACACACACACACACACACACACACACATATATATATATATATATATATATATATAGGTATACAAACTACTCTAGATTAATGGCATAGGCCATCTGCATCACTGCTTGCCTAATACACATTGATCAGCACTGTATATATATATATATATATACACAGTATATAACTATATATATATATACAGTATATACATATATATATATGTATGATATATATAACAATATATAGACCAATATAAAAGATTAATTAAGCTAATAATTAATTATCATACGAAGAAGAATTTTAATAGAACAATGACGAAGACAGAATTGCTGCATACTCTCCAGTTGTGTCCTTCCTCGATTGCAACGCAGAGCGCTTCATTTGGGTCATCGACCACGTGACCCTGTTCTCCGGAAAAATCCATCGCAACCCGGTTCTTCACGTACAGTTCATCTTGCTGGAGATAAGAAAAATCAGCCAATAACATAAAAATAATTAATAATTAATAATATAATATAAAATAAGAGGCAATGATGAGAAATAGTGCTTGAGAAATACCTGTCAATCAAGTCAAAAGAAAGGCATGTATTGCAATGCAGGTCGGGCACAAAATGTCACATTACAAACAACAACATTTACCATGAAACATAAAGTTTTCAACATGTACAAGACAGATTGATCAAGACAGAAACATTTCTGGCAAAATCCTGGTTTAGTTTACTATGGAAAGATGAACAAAATCAAAAGTGAAAAACCAGGAGATAATAGATGACTTATTTGTTATCAATTAAAATGTAGTCAAAAAAATGTATAAGAATGTTGTTTAAAATATGATAACAATCAAAGAGAATAATTAATAGGTCAACACAATTTGACCTTTGAACTTCGTGCTAATTATTGCATCCTGCCACAAGTTTTAGCATTGGTTTAACTTCAAACAGTGTTCTGATATGTGCCCTTATTAATTACAGTAGCACATGAAATTTTCTAGTATTGAAGCAATTGCGTTTCTTACTTTGTCACATCTTTGGCACACTGGTGGCAAGGTTTACACAATTTAAATTCACATACTACCTACTTACTTTATTTATTACTACCTACCACCTACTACATCTACCACCTACTACATACTTTATTTATTACTACCTACCACCTACTACATACTTACTTTATTTACAAGCATCAATGAATGGGAAAATGGTAGGAGCTGATTTTTGAAATTTTTTTAAACCATTGACTTTTGGAACACCCTAGTGGTGATTAAGATGAACCATTTTGCTCATGTTATGACATGTCAACAAGTGAGGAACTTTTAGTGCTCTGTTTCATTATCCCCTTAACTGGATGCCCCGAATAACGCTCGTCCATTTTACATTGAGTTACAAATAGTTGCCCAGTTAAGGGGTTAATACCTTAAACACATCAACAAACTTCGTTATAACATATACCGTACTTAGAGGGTGTGCAAAATTGAATATGTTATATCTGAGGTACTTTCTAGCCAATAACATCCAATATGGTGGCACATCAAACGGGACCGTACACTGCGGTGTGTTATAACTGAGGTTTCATTATAACCGAGTTTGTTATAACAAAGTTCTACTATACTGGTTGATGTTTCCAGAGGGTAATTAGGGTGTTTCACACACACCCTGGTAGTGAAAGGGTTAAAGATTACATATTATCCAATCCAAAGAACAAACCAGTTTGCTATTTCTGTTTTCGATGCTTTGAAGCCGAGTGTCAACTTTCACCTTCGCCCGGAAATTCTCTCTCAGCTGAGACCCGAACTGGAAAGAAAGCACACCTTTGTGGTTAGAATCCAGAATTTTTGTTCATGAAAATTCAATCTATATTCATTCAGAGATTGCCGCTGCACAACCAACATAAATATAAAAATGCCCGGATTTCCTATCGCCAACTTCGACCGACCAATCTTTCACGCAAGGAAATACTATTGTTTGGAACGCATTACCCAGTCATGCTACAAGAGAGTCGAACCTGGAACCATTCGCAAGGAAACTCAAAACGCACCTTTATCAGACATCGTATGAACTGTAAAGCGCTCCTGACTTTGGACTTCTTCCATGCTTTTTGCGCTATAGAAATTGACTTGTTAACTAACTAACTAACTAATCCGTCGGTGTAAGACAACGCAAACTTGGAAAGAATTTCAAATTCAAATGGGATTTGGTTACCATGACACTCCTATGTCTTACCTTGATGAACCTCATTCCCGTCATCCAACACAGGCGCGACTGCTCATCTTCGGCGCAAAAGACTTTCAGCTGCTTGCGTTCGGTCACGTTTGATGGCGGCTGAAAGAAGTTTAGCACAAATATCAGAAAGAAACCTAAAGATGTTTGGACAATGGACACATGCGCAGAAAAGAGTGCAACAGATTAGTGAAGCGTTTAAGAGAGTGAAGGAGTGGAAGGCAAGACAACAGACTGCAAAGGGAATGGGTGAGGACATCAAATACTGAGGCAAAGAGGAGCTGAAAACAACAATGGAGAGAATTCAGCCAGAGAGAGTCATCGAGTGTGAATTGGAAACAGTCATGAGAGAGAGAGAAAGAGAAGAGAGAAGGATTATACCATTAGTGAAATGGTAATACTAAAGTGGCACTTACTGGAAATACAATTAATTCAAAACCGAGTTCTTAAACCACAAATAACTACAGACATGCAAGCTACTCTTGCCAATTCATCTTACTTTGTAAGACGACATGTACAGGGCCGCGCAAAAAAACGGACTATATTAAATGCAAACCTAAATGTGACTAGTCCGGTTTTTTTGCGCCACCCTGTACATAAAAACACAAACACAAGAGTCACATACAACACTGTCATGCTCATCATCATTGTCCTCATCATTGTCCTCGTCGTCATTGTCCTCGTCGTCATTGTCCTCATCGTCATTGTCCTTGTTGTCATTGTCCTCATCGTCATTGTCCTCATCGTCATTGTCCTCATCGTCATTGTCCTTGTTGTCATTGTCCTCATCGTCATTGTCCTCATCGTCATCGTCCTTGTTGTCATCGTCCTTGTTGTCATCGTCCTCATCATCATCATCCTCATCGTCATTGTCCTCATCGTCATTGTCCTTGTTGTCATCGTCCTCATTGTTATTGTCCTCACCATCATTGTCATTGCCATCAGCACCACCACCACCACCATTAATGACACTAAGACTGCCACTACAACCACCATTATCTCATGAACAAACATCTGATTTCACATAAATCATCTTCTCTCCATTGTAATGTTGTTGTTAGCTCCTCTCTGCCCCAGTATATAACGTCCATAAAGGAGCACAGAAAAGCCAAACATGTTGACGTGCTGATGCTATCTGGACCTAAGCCCATCCCTTATGGCGCATCAAAGCCATGCCTAACTGCAAATCAATGACACTAATGTGACACGCATTGCCAAACGAATCCGGCGTTTTCTCTCTTTCAAAACGCTATTTCCGCACGAACGCGATGACAAGTGCCGACTACAGTGAAACCCGCTTAATTGCATAGGTGTGGTGCAAGCATTGCTTAAGCGATTAGCCGGGATGTCTGAAACACAAAACCCTGGTTCAGGTTTTTATGTTGTTATGCGATTATGCGGGTTATGCAATTAAGCGGTATGCGATTAAGTGGGATCCACTGTACTAACACGCACCTTCAGGCAGAAGCAGAACTGGTTCGGCGCGTTCACCGCCTTCTTGGCGTTCCGCACCAGGTATATGTCAACCTCACCGAGATGAGAAATGAGAACGAAGAAGCGTGGATCCTAGCAATGTGCAAAAATGAAATTAAAAAAAAAATCAACTCAAATTTCAGACGTACTAAAATTCCAATTTCACGCGCATATTGTCCTTTACCTGGAACTGCACCTAAATACATTTGGTGAATTTCAGAATTTATAACAGTAATATTTGTAAAAATTGTACTAATGTGTTGGCCGTATTCAAGGCAATACTGTGCTATGTACGTACAAAGACAGATGAAAACATTGCTCAATATTAATCACAACATAATAGCCAGTAATTTGTCTTTGCATCTGTTTCTGTGTTTGTCTGTGTGTTTGTCTTTGTATTTGTTTTGTATTTGTATGTATGTTTGTACATTTATCCATGCGTTTGTCTAAGCATCTGTTTGAGTACCAGTAGTTGTCTGCATATTTGCCTGCATATATCTGTGCGTTTGTCTGCGTATTTGTCTGTTTAATTACCTACGAATTCTCTTTCTGGGAAAATGTTCAAGCAGCAGTATAATCACTGTCATATTAAAAACACCAGCGCCACTCTCTGTCACACAAGCACAACAAAGCCAGAATCCGGGCTGATTCTGATGAATGCAGATGCCACGCATCACAAAGCTTTGCCTCCTGCAAATCAAAGTCTTGGAAAAAAGCTTTAGGAAATCAGAAAGTAGTCGAAAAAGACGGAACACACAAAAAGAAAAGACGACTTCTACATCCAGCGCTCGTACAATTAAGCGACTGAATGACTTTCTAAAAATAAGCTGTGAATTCTTAACCTTTTTATCAAAGTGCACCAAAACTCCCTTGTCACCCCCCCCCACCCCCACCCCAAGTTTAAAAACTAAACTGTCCTCAAAGGCTCACCTTGAGGCTTCCCTTCGAAGAGAAATAAAGACCGGAATTCCTGAGAATACAGTAATACTTTTTCCACGACCACTTCCCTTCCCGAATCTGTAGATATCCTTGTATATCGGGCATCGTCTGATTGGCCAAGAGATTCTATTGCAAGCAAAAACAATGAATATTCGCATATCAATGAATATTCACAGCCAAGCTTCAATGCAACAGTTTCATGTCGTGGATATTCAAAAAACGGTGAATTAGTCTCAGAACAGATTACAATAATGGGGTACACCACATTATTTAACAGGGATATTAAATTAGTAAATAATGTTTTATTAGTAAATAAGGTTTTATAAGTAAATAAGGTTTTATCAATATATATAATCATGTACAGTCAGCACTACAGTAATTACAGTAATTTAATAAATGAATGAATAAATAAATAAATAAATTAATTAATTAATTAATTACAGTAATTACAGTAATTAAATTCATCCATTGATCAAGCCACTGCTACAACTCTATCACCAAAATATTTATTTATAATACTACTACTACTGCTACCACTACCACAACTACTACTACTACTATTACTACTACTACAGTACTATTGATAATAATAATCAACCAATAACTATGGAAACTTGACTATAAATATCATTTTACCATTAAAACAAAAAATGCATGCAAGAACTCTATGCAGGATCACCAGATAATCACATAATTAATAACTAAATGTTTAAATATAACTATCATACATTCAAAATTGCCTATTTTTAAAAAAACAAAATATTTTAAAAAATCATTCAAACTGAAAATAAAAAGCAGCAGTGGCATCATCATCTACCCGCAGCAGAATGTTCTTGTAACGTTCGTGTCGGGTGAGAAACCCGAGCGATTCGTCTGTTGGAAACTTCACGTCGACCATCTGCTCCGGGAAGTATTGCTGCAAAGAACACGAAACAAGAACGGAATTTGAGAACTTGATTCTATGGCAAAGACACTGGGAGCATTCAAACGAGAACTTAAAACTGTTCTCTTTGTTCGTAGTTATCCAGAACATTGATCGTTGTATGATATACTGTTTTTTTAGTTGTAAGGTGTCCTAGTAGTACTTGTACGATATGCCACCATAATCAGTTCATGATTATTATTATTATTATTATTATTATTATTATTCGCATTCTCAAACTCCAGGCCCAAGATTTCTCTCGCAGATTTAACCACAATTTGACGAAAATGATCGATCAAATTGCCAAGGATGAAAATTGTATTTCTGCGCCTATGACAATGCTTGACTAAACTTGGCTCACTCATTCATTCCTTCATTCATTCATCAGAAGGACTATTCCTACAGTACTATTCCTATTGAAACTGTAGCTCACAATTTTTCGTGGCATTTCGAACGCACTAGAATAAAACTGAGATAGAATATACTGATTATTCTAGTACGGTTTGATGCAATGTAGATGGGGACACAAGAAAATGTGGATGAAATTCGTTTCAACACTCTTCTGAATTTTTGCATATCTATAGCCTTCTGCACATCAATCGTAGAATAGTATCATTAATGACAAATACAGTATTGGGGTTCTTTGTTGTGATTGCAATGTTTTAACAAGCCTTAAAGTTCGTTTTGCTTCGAAATCCACGAGTGTTCACTATTTTTTCAGCAGTACTGTATATATTTGATAATGAGTTGTAACAGTAGTCATTTATGCTTTGATACTATTACTGTATTCACTTACGCTCGGATTTCGAAACAGCTCGTATTTCGTGAAATCCTTTCGGAAGTAGAACCGCTTGTCGCTGCGATTCGAGCCCCAGGCTCTGTAGATGGGAAGGATTAACTCGTGATCTTCGACGCTCCGCTCTGAAATGAGACATCGGGGTCCAAAGGTCAACCGCTAGCGGCAACAGCTCGTGCTCTTTCGATCAATAAGAGCAGAAAAGGAGCTAAAAGGCACCGTGACGTGCACTTGTTCTTTAGAAAAAAGGCTCAAAGACGACCAACAATGATGGTCAATGGATGCCATGTTGAAGGAACTTGAAGCGTCATGGAAAAAAACTTTAATATTATTGTGGGTTGATATCAATAGAAAGGAGAGAGACAGACAGACAGAGACAGACAAAGACAGACAGAGATAGACAGAGGAGATTCAATAGGAACATACAAAATAACGGCTGGGAAAGAACCGGCGAATGTACCACAAAAGCAGCTTCTGTACATTAACCACTCTATAGCACAGCACAAGAGGCCACAATTGCAAATTGTTCAAGGGGCCATCCATAAATGACGTCATGCGATTTTGACAGCTTTTTGACCCTCGTCACATTTCTGGAAACCCCTCTCCCCATCGTCACACATCATCACAAATGTTTGAACCCACTCCCCCTAAGTGCACGACGTCATTAATGGATGGCTCCCAAGCAGAGGGTGGATGGGTCCAAGGAAGAAACAATTCTTTTGTGCAAGGCTTGTGGACAAATGAAAGATTTTGGAGGAAGTGGCAGTGATAGTCGAAACAATAAATGGATTGAGACATTATCTGGGAAAAACCAGGCTATTTATTATAAGCTGAGAGTAAACAGTGGCTTTCATAGAGGCTCACTTAGCCTTGTTAACCACTTGGAATCACATTACATGTAATTTAGCCAAATAAAAACAATGACTATCATCATTCAGACTGAAATGATGACATTCACCACCAAAAAGACTCTGAACCAAAAACATTTACAGTTCAAAATTCAGAGGACACATTAGTTGATGGGCAAAAAATGTTGCCCAAAGTGGCATTGAGTTGATGGAGAGGTAGGGCACAACATAAAATAACCCAACACACAGTAGAAATCTAGCATAACCTACATAAAATCCAGTAGAATTTTAATATGGCCAAAAATCAGAAGAAATCTAACATAACCAGCATAAAATCCAGTAGAATACTAACATACCGTATATACTCGCATATAAGTCGATCTCACAGATAAGTCGAACCCCAGTTTTAGGCCAAAATGTAAGAAATTTGCTATGACCCGCGTATAAGTCGACTTGGAAAATTTAGGGATTTACATGTTTTTTAAATGCATAATTGTGCCAGGTCAACAATGAAGTCGGGCCAGATAATCAGTCGGTATGGTGCACCAAAAGCATTCCTAAGTGACCGTGGAAGCAACTTTTTAGTAACATCGTAGCGACCTCAATCCAATGGGGCCGTAGAAAAGTCAACAGACATCTATGGCAGTCATTATGCATTTTGCATCGAAGGAAGCAACAAATTTATGGATTACATGTTTTTTAAATGCATAATTGTGCCAGGTCAACATTGAAGTCGGGCGAGATAATCAGTCGGTATGGTGCACCAAAAGCATTCCTAAGTGACCGTGGAAGCAACTTTTTTAGTAACATCGTAGCCGACCTCAATCCAATGGGGCCGTAGAAAGAGTCAACAGACATCTATGGCAGTCATTATGCATTTTGCATCGAAGGAAGCAACAACGCCAACGACGACAATAAAATACCTCCGCTGCATAGCCTAACGTTGCAATGCGTTATGCATGGCGTTTCTTTCCCAAAATTCTTTGAAAAATTGCACTGACTCGCAGATAAGTCGACTCTGCATTTTTTAGTGAATTTTTATGCATAAATTTCTCGACTTATACGCGAGTATATACGGTAATCCAAAAAGCAATACAAATCTAACATAACCAACATAAAATCCAGTAGAACTCCAACATAACCCCAAAACAGTAGAAATCTTGCATAACTAACATAAAATCCAGTAGAATTCTAACATAACTGAAAAAACAGTAGAAATCTAACACAACCTATATAAAATACAGTAGAATTCTAACATAATTGGAAAAAAACAGTAGAAATCTAACAAAACATATACAAAATCCAGTAAAGTTCTAATATAACCAAAAAAGCAGTAGAAATCTGGAGATGGTCCACTTACCGAGATTGAATTTTGCTAGATGTTCAACAATGGTCCAGTTGATGTCATGTTTGAGGTGATTGAGTGTCACCAGCGTGTCACAGACATCGGAAACGGTCGTTTTCATCGAAATCTCGATCGAGCGGGAGCTTCGATCGTCGTTGTGGAACTGGATGTGGACTTTCTGCGCCAAAAATATCCGAAAACCCCCAATTGTTTCACCGGATTATCAAAGACTTAGCATTACTGCTGTGAATTCAGCGGCATATTTTTTTAAAAGCTGTGGCGGTCGATCCATAAGTTCTTTAGCGCTGACAGCGCTGACAAAAGTGCAGCTTATTGTCGAGTGTCTTGTCGGGCAAAATATTCCCTGGCTGGCCCGTCGACAGAAAATCCAGGTCCCCGGGGAGAGCACAGTTATGGGCTCCCTAAAGAGCTTACAAAATTGAATTTTTTTTAGGTTTGTGGGAAATGTTAAACATTTTAGCTACACATCTATGTCTTTTTTTGCTTGTAGACGCATTTTTACTTTTTAACCGAATAATAAGTTTATTGTCGGGTCCCCTTCAGATCGCCAGGCCCCTGGACAAAATCTCATTACCGGTAAATCTCTACTGCTATTTTTATGGGGCCTATGATAAAATTGGCAAACAGGCAAAATCATTACTGTTATGTGGCAATTGTATGGTTCTGTTGATCTGTTAATCTGCTATTAAAAAAAAGTACAACTTTTTGCAAGCCACAGATTTAGCTGGATTGGCCACCTCTGCTCTAGAGATAAAGACCACTTGAAGAGAAATATCTTGGGAGTGGAGAATACAGTCCAGAGGCTTGGTAATAAATAATTTGAGGCTAAAACTTGTGCACTGCTAAAACCCTGAACAATTCATTAGATATTTCCTTTTTATAAAAAAAACAACGGTTCTTTCCGCGTTATCGGATGGTGTTGTTGGCGTTAGGATTAGGGTTAGGTTAGGGTCACGGTTAGGGTGAGGGTCAGGGTTAGAGTCAGGGTTCCCGACCTAAAAGCCATTACACTTCACTGGGGTCCGGATAACGGGGAAAGTACCAAGACAACCTTCAAGCTCTGTAATGAAGAATAATGACAAGATGGAAGGAAAAAAGAAACTGGGCCAATAACAGTTCACTTAAAGCCTAACCAATGCCAGAAACCTTGTGGGTTTCATTGGCCTTATCTTTTACCTCACAGACCTTCACATCCTGGGGTCAAAGGGTATCAGGACTGGTGCCGTGTTGTCAAGATCATTGGGGTTGGGGCGGACTGATTTTGCACCGAGCTGTACAAGGACACACATTAGACTAATAATAAGTGTCTATGGTGTAGCATAGTATGCGCACCAGTAGTTTGCGCACCTGGGAGTTTGCGAACTAGGAATTTGCGCACCAGGGTTAGGGTAAGGGTTAGGGTTAGGTTTAGGATTAGGGTGAGGGTTAGAGTTAGGTTGAGGGTTAACTTTAACCCTAACTCTAATCCTAACCCTGGTACGATCCTGGTGCGCAAATTCCTAGTGCGCATACTCCCAGAGGCGCAAACTACTGGTGCGCATACTAATGTGGACCGTGTCTACACATGCTTCTTTCTCTCATAGACTAGAGGAAAACCAACACTGAACTTTGGCCTACAATGGAGGCAGCGGGCTCATCCAGGAATGCAGTTCAGGTGGGGGGGGGTGCTTTGTGTCCTATTCTCCACCCCTTCAACATGTTGTTAAAATTAATAAAATAAATAAATTACTGTATATGAAAACTCAAAATACCAAATATGATTGGTAATTCCGAAGGCATAGAATTTATGAATTCACACAAAATCCAGAAAAAAATCAGGATAGGATGAATTCATAAAATAATATCATTGACATTGCTGCCTACAGTAAACGTCAAGGCAGTATGTGATGACAGTATGTAGAGTATGTAGTATTCTAGTCTTTGAGAGAAAGAAGTATGTGTAGCACACTTCTTATTAGTCTATAACATATGCCCACAGAGGGGGAGAAGGAGGCAAATGCTTCCTGAAAAAGCTAGGGGAAGGAAAATCCACCCCTGAGTTTTGGTTTCACTTTAGGGGTGGGGATGAAGGACAGGGAAGGGGAGAAGCTGTTTCCAGCAGGCAGGGGGTGGTGCCCATGATATACAGCATGTAGAGGTGGGCAACTCCTGTCTAAGAATACTAAGGGTTGATCAGCAGGGCGTAGCGACAGGGGGGGTATATCGGTATATAACTATATATACCCCACAAAAATCAGACTACCTTAAAATTTTTAATGTATTTTTAAGATTTTTAAAGTTTTTTTCCAGATTTATACCTCCAAATCACATTATACTTCCCCAAATGAAATTCCTGGCTATCTATGCCCCTGTTGATCAGATTAATTGAAGAGATTTTAATGATTAAAACTTTTACAGTCCATGACAGTACCAAGAACCGGAAACCAGACATGCACTAGCATACAAAAGGAAATACACTCGACCGCCACCTACCGGCAAAATACACCAAACACAGCAAATAAGTAAGTAAAAGGCCTAACATATAGCACGTACAGCAAGCTACACATCCCCAACAGTTTTTAATCCATTATTTTATTACATAAGGACTCAGGGACCACGGTTCCTCTTGAATGCATCCCAAATTAATGCTCTTGTACTACTGATGAACCTGCAATAACCCTCACCAACCCCCTCCCCCAGTAAAAAGGCTCAGAGTTTAAAGACAAAGCCACAGATATACAAAAAGAGGAAAGGATGAACCCAAGGACACACACACACACATCCACACGCACATCAACACTCACACACACACACACACACACACACACAAGAGGCACAAAGAAAGAGCACAGGAAGAAGATACACAGCAAAACGTTCTAAAACACTCATTCAGTCATTCACTAATGCACTCATTGAAATTAATGTTAATGCCATGACAACCAATTTACCAATCCATTCATTCACTCATTCGTTCAGTCATTCACTAATGCACTCGTTGATTCATTCCTGAATTCATTCATTCATTCACTCACTCATGCAATCAGTACAAAGACTGCCATCAATCCACAATGCAACCAAACCAACAACATTCATAAATGCCATTGAAACACAATGCAACTAAAATCACTGTCATCAGCTCTTAAGAAGAGACTGTGACCAAGGATAACACCACCAAACATGAAATGCATACAGTGACAGACAGACACACAGACATACAAACATACAGATATGCTGACTGATAGACAGAGAGACAGACAGACAGGCAGGCAGATGGGATTCTTTATATATAAATAAATAAATAATATATATATATATATATATATACCCCTTTATATATATATATATATTTCAATGAAATTTATACATACATACATACATACATACATACCCACACAAGTAGACAGAGAGAGAAGTAGACAAGCGGATGAGCAGACATGCAGCAAGACAAACAGATAGACACACAGATATATTTACACATCAAGATGTACCTCCTAATATTATTCTGTGCTAGGGACCAGATCTTTCATAGACGGATCTGGAATAGCACCAATTGATTCTTGTTTATCTTTGTGTATTATAATATTACTTAAATAACCAGTGCTGTAAAATGCATTATTATCTTTAACAATGTTTCTGGCCCTGTTTGCTTTTATAGAATTATTGCTGCTTTTACCACTAACACCGACACCGCCAAATGAATGAATGAATGAATGAACGAATGAATGAATGGATGGAGCTAACAGTAAAAGGACCTCACAGTAAAAGCACTAAATGGCATTTTCTGCACATAATTCATACCATAGGCTACCGTTTTGATGCCCAGAATTCCATAACACATGAAATTTAGAATCAAAGAGACACAGCACATCGGCCATGAATAATCAGCATTAAAAAAGCCGGGGAACAAATTGAATCAGGCAAAAGCACAGGAAAAGACTAGTTACTCCCACTGACAAAATAAGGAATAAAAGGGTGCTAGGACAAAGTCACGGACAAAATGTCATGGGGACAAAACTCGGCGGACAAAATGTCCTGGACAAGATGTAACCCAAACTCTAACCCTAACCCTAAACCGTGACACTTTGTCCCCATGACACTTTGTCCCCATGACATTTTGTCCCCATGACACTTTGTCCCCATGACATTTTGTCCCCATGACACTTTGTCCCCATGACATTTTGTCCCCATGACATTTTGTCCCCATGACATTTTGTCCCCATGACATTTTGTCCCATGACATTTTGTCCGGCCACGAATAGAAGTACTCCTATTACCAAAACTTTTAAAATGTAGGTCCTACAGTCAGCCAAATGTTTCCAAGAAAAACAGCTTAAGCATAATGTCTGCTTCTGTTATTGAAACAAACAAACACAAGAGAATTTCTGTCTGAGACAGTCTCACACACGGTCCTGCGGCAGGGACTTCCATTGCCAGACAAATGACAATTGGCAAAGTGAAATAAATGCTAAAGGAAATAAAGACTGAACTTCCTGTGAGTCAAAAACATTCGGCAGTCTGGAGATTAGAAAATCAAGCCTTAGAAGGTGTAATGGACGTCTTCTGCAAGACTTGCAGTTTGAAAAAGAAAGATGCTTGTCAGACTGATTTGCTCTGATCACTGCATGCGGAGAAGGGAAGACAGAGAGACAGAAAACGGTGCTGGCATTTTTACAACCAAGATTCCTTTTAATTTAAGCAGAATTTTAAGATAGAGTCAAACCAGAAAGAGAACTAACTATACAAGATAACTAAAAATAAGTAAGATAATCAGTATACAACAGACAGGCCATCATCATACAACAATGTGGATATAAAATTATAAATCCTCATGAAACCACGAACATGTCAACTTTGTTGACAATAATTTGTACACTGTAAAGGTCATTTCAATTGAAATTCGAGCAAACAGGGACCATCCAACTATTCCAGAATTCCAGTTCCAGTTGTTGTTAAGCCTGTGCTTAACAAACCCATCCGTTCAAAGCAGCACCTGTCCATCATCCATTGCCTTCTAAGCCTTACTGACGACCTGTCTTTACGTCAGGAAGCTGCACATGGCTTCTCAGTTACTAGAGCACGGTCACCCGTCCAAGCATAAGCCTCACTTAATTCTGCTTAACTTTGGTTTCCTAATGGACACTGATTCACACAATCAATCAAGCAGGAAGGAGGTTTACCATATAGATAATGCTAAACTGTTTATAAGGTAAAGGCCGTTCCCGCACTTGAGTCCAAGCGTTGGGTTCCGTCTGGCACTTTTCTCGGGTCTCGGCAGTCAGCAATGTAGGTGGCGTAAGCCATTAATCTTGCCATTACTTTCCCCAGACCCACGTTTTACCTCGTTTTACCTCACAGCTTAACGCTACTCCTCAGTTTACCACCGCTCTGTAGCTAGTAAGGCTGAGTCGACCTTAGGGCTCCTGCAGGGATCGAACCCGCGACCTCCTGCTCCATTGTCCAGTGTTGTTACCACTCTGCTATCATCCCACTGATAAACCGCTTATAGGAAATGCAAATCGGGCATGACAGTCGATCAGTTAAAAACCTAATTTACAGGCTGCAATGATGAATATTTCTAATTTAGAATCACAGTATTTTTTAAAGGAAATTATATGCAATGTTCCTTCAAATTCAACCTAATCCCATTCATCATCTACTCAGTGCATACAAATGAAGAGATGCCGGTAATTTCTATAATCAATTCAACTGTCTGATAAACAGGCATGATATGCCTGTCAATCTCACTACTCCTGTAAACAAAACATTTATATTGCGTCTCTATAAAGTTCGTCCATATAGCAACAGGCAAATAAAAATACAGGTTAGAACATTCATCCTAACTTAAAATTTAATTTATTTAATAACATAAGAATGACACACACACATACAAACACACACAAACACACATCAGTGGCGGCTCCACATGGGGCCTGTGCTCCCCTTATTGAATGCCTGGCCCCCAGTATCCCCTCCTGTTGGGACCCTATACTTACTACTACATACCTAGCAACAAATAGTTGGCCCCCATGCTTAGAAGTTGTCACCCCAACGGACCCCCCACTTGCCAAATCCTGGAGCCGCCACTGACACACATTACAGCAGATGTTTTGCAGCTTGTGGGCATTTTGCCAAAATAAGTTTGTTTACAAGTAAAAGCCATCATCAGCTAGCCCACCCGCTTCTCTCCCCTCTCTTGCCTCCCCTCCGAGAGAAGTTAAAAACACTAACGGTTTCCATACTGAGTTTCCGTAGTACAGATATTAAATTGGACCAATTTATCCAAACCATTCCAAAGTATAAGAGTACAAGAGTAGAGTCAATACAATCCATGCCAAAACTGTCTCCTTTGAGTATTTCCCATATAACTGTCACAAACCACTGACGTTAATGAAAACTGAAAACCAACCTCTACTCATCCCCTCCATCAATCCGTTACACTGAGTTTACCTGCCTCAGTATTACCAGTGCCTGGAATTTTTCACTAGATCAGGAATTTTTTGATGGAATATGAGATTCTTCTGCAAATCAGGTTTTTTCTTGAATTTTTGGGGTATTTTTCATGAAATCTGAGAATTTTTGTGGAATCTGGCAACGTTACCTCTAAGCTGCGCGCGTGCACATATCTGTTCCAGCACCCCCCCCCCAGAGCTACTTTCTTCTTAGCACAGCAGATAAAGAACACCTGGCAAATAAATAATCAGCCTGGCATAATGCAGTTTGACACTCTGAGGCATAAATCGTTAAAGTTCAAACTTCTGTGATTCGTCATCAAAAATGGAACTTAAATAAAGATGTTTCATTGCATTCATCGCTTCTGAAAGGTCAAGAGAGGTTAAGATCAAAGTCTATAATCTGGTTCCAATCACACTTTATTTCCGGATCTAATTTAGTACAATTTCTATAGTATTTATATAAAGAAAAGACAGAAAAATGGGACATATAAGACCTGAATAACAGGGACAATATAATGAGAGACCACAAGACTCTGGATGATGGAAAAGGACTATAAAGACTTAAAGGGAAAGCTAAATAACAGAAATTGGACAACCTGCCTAGAGGAACAGGGACGTCATTTGGGGTAGCATAAGGGGGCATTTGCCCCAAGGATTTGGGAGGAAAAAAATTTTTCTTGTGTTATTTAGTATTTAGTTTTTACATGTCCTAAAGGCCCCTGATATGATGATGTCCACCTTTTCCTCTAGTCTAGTCTGAAAAGTAACAAGAATAACCAACACTTATAACGTTATAAACGCCATTTGAGCAAAAAAAAAAAAAACTCGTCAACTTTTTCGGAAATGCCTTGTAACTTGGTCAGGTTAAATAGTGTTTTGCTCCCCTGAAAAACAGTGAAATGACGTCTCTGGAGGAAAAGACCAAGGGAAGACCACAAGAGATGCTATCGTCATATTAAATTTTGACTGGATGATGAAAAAGGACTATAAAGACTTAAAGGAGAAAGCTATGAACAGGAATGAATGGCAGGTACTAATTGGAATACAAAACCTGCCTATTTTGGGCAGAATACTACAAAGAAGAAGCATTTATAGAGTATACTGTGAATTGTAGCATAAGTCTTCAGTGGCGGTTCCAAGAATCTTGGGTGGGGGATGCAAAGAATCTATAAGTCGCTGTGTGAGAGAAGCCTATTGAAGGTCTATTGAATAGAGGGTATATATAGGCCCTAGATATGTAAAAATATAATCGATTTGAAGAAATTCTCCGACAAACTCCACCTTTTCCTCTTGTTCCTTCTTCATTGCTTTAACCTCTACAAGAATAACCAACACTATCATTCACAGTTTCTAATTGAAAAATTGCTTGAGAATCTACAGGGTTCACATTCATGAGAAATGAAGAGCACAGCATCCATGGGACCATTTCAGCTAAGAGATTCAGGTTTTCACTATTGTGCCATTGACTGTATTGCTGCGAGAATCTCGGATATTAAGGACATCAACTAAATGAAAGACCTGTGTTTCGAATATCTAACGGAATGCCTAGTAGAGGCGATTTCGAGAAAAGTTTATCTTCAAGAGAGGCATATTAAGATAGCTGGTTCATTATAGGCCTACAACAGGTTTTATAGACACCAAAAACAAGTTTTATAATTAAGAAGTTGATGGGGGGATACAATTAAATTTTAGGAAGTTGGTGGGGTAGGAAATGAAATCCCAAGAAAGATAGACAAGCAAAAAAGGTAAGACAACTTTCACGGTGCTACCGTGCTAGCATCTACTATTAAAGCTTTTAAAAGTATGTTTCTGATTTAATCGTCATATTAAATTTTTACTGATATCAATAATAAGAAAATTTGAATATATATTTGAATATAAATAAATATATATATATAATTATATATATGTATATATGAATATATAAATATTAACCAATCTTGGAGATATTTGGTGCATATATATATATTTTATAGTATATTTATATATAATATATATATATATATATATAGAGATATAGAGAGAGAGAGAGAGAGAGAGAGAGAGAGAGAGAGAGAGAGAGGCTATGCTAAATTTATTCGCATTCCTATGCTTGATAAACAATTTCTTTTAAAAATATTGCACAACACACAATGACCCTTGCACAAGGTCGCTAGCGCAGAGAGGCATTGCTACCTCTCGCTTAGAGGGAACGTTGGAATCTGGGTTTTTTGCAGTGAATGAGATTCTTACTACTACTGTATTCCCGCTTGGAGAATAGGTTGACTGTGAGAGAGATGAAAAAAGGCGATGAACATTGTAGTCTTGCCTGTCAAAAGACCATTTGGCAGAATGCTTATCAAAAATTTGGCACAAAATGGCTAGAAATAGTAAAAATATGTCAAAATTATGGCAACAAACTGTCAAAACTGCATAAATTTACATATCTGGGATTTTTTTCACAGGTCAATCTGCATTTAAAAAACCCCTACTGGTAACACTCCACCCCAACTCAGCACACACTCGCCATGTAAACAAAATATCAAGATTAAACATGGATCCTTTAAACTATTTGAGAGCCAGACAGCACCATTATGCTGATACAGCAATTGGCAGTACATAGAAAACAACACATTCCACACTTAAACACACTGTTAAATCTTGTTGACAAGCATCCAGATAATATAAAGTTATAAACTCCAGATAACACAAATTATTTCATAACAACCAGGCAAAGACTAATACCTCCTAAACAACTTGAAATCATGTTGTTGTTGTTGTTATTATTATTATTATTATTATTATTATTATTATTATTATTATTATTATTATTATTATTATTATTATGTGAAAGTTCCTTGGAAGGCAACTAAATCTCTGGTGTCACTAGTAATCTTCTTCTTCAGGTGCTCTGTCCAAAGACAGGTTCCATACTCCAGCATCGCCACTCCTTTCTCCATCTTGAGCTTTTATCTTCAGGGCTGAATACTTGTTTTTTACCGTAGTGTCAAACATCCACTCCAGCATCAATGTCCTTGGTCACCCTTTCTGTGCTTTCCCATTCATCTTTCCTTCTAGTACTTCTCTTAGTAGGTTTGATTCTTCTCTCAGAACATGACCTATCCACTTCTTTTGTCTTGTACGAATAGTGTTAATAAGGTTTTCCTTCTCTTCTATCCTCTCCCAGACTTCTTCGTTTGTTATTTTTTCCGTCCAGCTGATTTTTTCCATTCTTCGCCAGATCCACATTTCGAATGCCTCTAATCTCTTTATGTCTTCCTTTCTGAGCGTCCAAGTTTCTGATCCATAGAGTGTCACTGGCCAGATCAGTGTTTTGACCAATCGTTTTTGTCACTAGTATAATAAATAAATAATAATGCACATTTATAGCATGATCTCTAACATTATTATTATTATTATTATTATTATTATTATTATTATTATTATTATTATTATTATTATTATTATTATTATTATTATTATTATTATATAGATATCCCGGGATTTTGTAGCCTACACAGTTTCTTAGGATATCATGATATCATTAGGTCTGTGACTAGAGCAGAGGTGGGGAAACTTTTTCCTTAAAACGGGTCGCATGAAACCTAATACTACATTAGGCGGGTCAAATATACAAAAAGCCAAAATGTTTATAATTTCAAGTGGGGAAAAATAAGAAGAATTTTAAGCACTTTGTCTGAATCAGAATCCATTTGGGGGTGTGATCTTTCTTTTGCCCGAGTGCTGCCAGCCCTTTCTACGATTTTAAAATAAAGTGCCATGTTTCCACAAAATAATTTCACATTAAAGCATCTCACTTTTTGCCAGTAGTATGCACATTTTTAAATGACCTCGCAGGTCGCATGGAATCCGGTGATGGGCTGTAGTTTACCCACCCCGGGGCTAGAGTTTTTTTTGTACAGCTGAGTATTTTAAAAATCAATTAGCTTAATCCTGTTCAAGTGTGTGTGGATGAAATGCTTAAGATATTCTCATTAAATCCATCTGTCTGTCTGTCTGTCTGTCTGTCTGTCTGTCTGTCTGTATCTGTCCATCTCTCTCTCTCTCTCTCTCTCTCTCTCTCTCTCTCTCTCTCTCTCTCACTCTCTCTCTCTCTCTCTCTCCCTAACTCTCTTTCTCACATCCTGCTTCTCACATCTCTGTCTATCTTGTATATCTTACTCTGTCTCTGTCTCCCTAACATCTCTCTTTCTCCATCTCATTTTGCTGGAAGAATTCTTTCTCAAGATGAAGACGAGAAATGCATGTCTGTCTCCATCTCTATCTATCTGTCTATCTGTCTGTATATCTCTCCTACATCAGACTGGTCTCTTTCTCTGCCTCCCTGCCCCTTTCTCTGTCGCTTCATCTCTCTTTCTCCATCTCATTTTGATATACCGGTAATGGAAGAATTCTTTGCCTTTAACAAATCAAGATGAAGATGAGAAATGCCTTCAAAGAAATTGCCCCTAATTAGCTTCCATCTGACATAAGCTCTAAGACCTTTGTCATTTAGCATGTTTGTCTGTCTGTTTCTCACCCGTCTGTCTACTAACCATATAGGCCTTCAGTCTCTTTCTCTTGAATTACAGGAAATTAAGTAATTTTTTGCCCTAAAGGCCTAAACCATCTTCACCAACATAAGAAGCACAACTGGCAAGGATCTTCAATAAAAGGCTTACACCATAACTCAGCCCTGACTTTAGTCACAATTTTTCAATGCTTCACAATGAGGCCTGATATTTGAAATGAGTTTGACACCTCTGTCCTAGGCATTATACCACCTCTCTATCTCACAGTATCCATTTGTTTGTCTGTCTCTCTCTCACCGTCTGTCTGTGTCTCTCACCGTCTGTCTGTCTGTCTGTCCCTCTGTCTCTCTCTGTCTCTGTCTTTCTTGTTCATTGACAGGAGAGACCAAAATGCAGGTACGGGGCGGGGATGGGCAATATAAGAATCAGCTTTTGTTTGCAGGGGTGGGGATAGCACAGCTCCACATCAGAGGACTCCACATCAGAGGACGCATTGTTATCCTGACACATGGACTGCCTTTCTCTTTATCAATGAGTGGACAATGCATTGAATATTGCTGATTTTACTCCCCTAATGCAAACAAATACCCAAAAAGCTTCTATGACTCTAAGTGTATAAGCATTTTTCTCATATACCAATATAGATGAACTGGCCCTGCAGAATGCTCTCAAATAGCCCCCCTCTCCCCTACCCACAGTCTGATCTATTGTCAGCTGAAATTCCATTCCAAAGGCCATGCCTGACAGTGCCACCGTTGAAGACTACAGCTCCAAATTCTCAGCATGGCTGTTAACAAACAGATAAGACTCAATTGCATATATGAAACTCAAATTTTTTCTAAGGCAAAGGTACACTCCATAGGCTCAGTGCCCGTATGGAAAACCGAAGGGTTAGCGCCTTCGGTTTTACATGGCAACAGCTGAATGAAGGCGGATTGCCAGCCTTTCCCACGCCGCCTTTCCTTCCACCGAGTTAGCACCCGATGTACTCATTCAAAGCTGAGTCGACTCTGGGGGCGCTTGGGACAGAAACAACCGAAAAGTTCCTGCCGCGGCCGGGAGTTGAACCACGCATACGATAAAATTAAATAATTTTTGAAACAATTCTCAAACATGCCTTTTTATATACTTTTCATACACATATTACTAATGACCCCATCTACGCTAGATTTCTTAACCCCGTAACAGGGGATCCCGGATATACCTGTCCATTTTACATTGAGTTCCAGTTAAATACACGGTTAAGGGGTTAAAATTCAGAGTTCTGACCATTGGCGTAAACTTGGATGAACAAGTGATGGGCCCAACCCCTTTACCTTTCCCCTTCCCTATAGTATCCTCTGAAAAAGTGGGGATTTGAGTCTAGAGGTCTAGAAGTTCAAGCCTCTGACTTACCGGTAGAGACTACCCCACCAGAAATTTCAACCTCCGGTAGGGTGGGGGTGAGAGAGAGCCGAAACCAAAACTGTTTACCCCTACCAGTGGGACTAAACCCCACACCCCATTAATTGAAAATCCTCCTCTGATATAAAATAATATTTACTATTGCTTAATTCTATAACAGAAGGACAACTAGAGGGGAAAAGACCAAGGGAAGACCACGAGAGATTCTACTTGACTGGATGATGGAAAAGGACTATAAAGACCTGAAGGAGAAAGCTATGAACAGGAATGAATGGCGAAATTGGAATACAAAACCTGCCTACAGGCAGAATACTATGAAAAAGAATTCTATGCTGTCAGATTCCCAGAGAGAGAGATTGAGACATACTGACAGATACAGATACAGCTACAGAGAGAGAGAGAGAGAGAGAGAGAGAGAGAGAGAGAGAGAGAGAGAGAGAGAGAGAGAGAGAGACAGACAGACAGACAGATACAGAGAGAGAGAGAGAGACAGACAGACAGATACAAGAGAACAAAAATGAAATGCTCCAAATGCCAAATGGGTAGCATTTCTAGCAGAATTCTAGAGATCGTTCGGTGCATAAAATAATATTAATCCATTTCCTCAAAATCAATATTCAAGACTAAGAAGAAACTATCCTGGAAAGAAACCGTCTGCAGGCTATGATGCACTTCCAGTTGGTACGATTCCATATTCCAGGAAAAAGACCTGAAATCTTTTCGATTCCATTAACTGTCTCTGTGCTTGCAGACAATCCAAAATCCACTTTAAGCTACGATTCTTCGAAACAGATGCAGCATACATGACAGAGCCTGTGTGTGTGTGTATGTGTGTGTGTGCGTGTGGGTGGGTGTATGTGTGTGTGTGTGGTTTGGACTCTCATAAATTTCATTCACATATTCTCTGCTTTTTTAATTAGAAAGTCAGACTCCCCATTAATAGTGACTGCATGTATTTCATCCATCTGCTATAGCTCTATGTAAAGCACTCCAAATAACACTTTAGGTTGAATGCTTTAAGGCCATCTTGCTCTCTCTGTGACCTGCATAAATAAAAATGTCCCGGATTGCATGTTAAACTATAGAGTCCATAATCTTCCACAGTACTAGCGAATTACTAGCAGTCTGTGACTAAACTCCATGAGGTTGTTTTACTGCTATATCACAAGTAGACTCTTACCATATTACCTCGCGTATAATATGCACTCTTTTCCTAAAAAAAAATTGGTGCAAAGTGTGGGTGCATATTATACATATGAATCAATTTTATGTTCATACAATTTCATGTGCATAAACAATGTTTATGCACATGAAATTGTATGAACATAAATAAACATACATAATTTTAAATTTACCATATATTCATGCATATAGACCTTGTTGTCCCGAGGCCACTCAAGATTCCTACCCTAGGAGGTCGCGCCTTCTCATGAGGCGGACCACTTCTATGGAATACTATTCCGCTGGAAATCAGAAGGATCAAAGACCGACCCATCTTTAAAACAGACTGAAAAACCATCTAATTCGGGAGTCATACCCTTTGTGAAGCGCCTTTGTCTTTGGCCCCGAGACAGAATATATTGACAATTCTAGTACGGTTTGACACAGCAAAGATGGGGACACAAGAATATGTGGTTTTAATTTGTTTCATCATTCTTCTGAATTTTTGTATATCTATAGCATACTGAAGCACTAGCATTGTCCAATTTCAAAGTGTTCAGGGTATCAATTTTATAATATTTTTGTGGTCTATAAAACCTGTAATAGAAGAAACCAGCTCTCTTAAGCACCATCTTATCTCTCGATTGATTTTTTAGACATTTGACAGAGAATAGATTTCTGAAAGACTTTGTATAGTGTCGTTTCAAATGGCTCATTATTTTTTTGTCGCATTTCGAAAGCTCTAGAAAAAAATTGACACAGAATATATTGACAATTCTAGTACGGTTTGACACATCAAAGATGGGGACACAAGAATATGTGATTTTAATTCATTTCATTACTCTTCTGAATTTTTGCATATCTATAGCCTACTGTAGCACTAGTCCTTGCATTGTCCAATTTCAAACAGGCTATGTTGGCCCACCCAATATTTGGCTTGTGGTGCCCTCCATGATTGTACATAAGTATTAACATTTTTACATTATGATAACTCTAGAAACTAAGGGTGCATATTATACCTGAGATAATACGGTAATAGCTATCCACTATCAATCATTACTCTTCTCCTTCAGATATAGATAAATACTGCCACATATCAAGCAATGGCTACATTAATGCAGTTTCTTTATAATAATGCAATTGATATCGCCTTTACTTTCTAAAATGCAGCATGTGGTGTTGCACAGGTTAAAACTGATTGGTTAGAAAGGATTAAGAAAACATTTTAATTTTGATACAAGGGCATTATATACCGGTACTGGTAATCAATAATTCTAAAAGACAATGGGAATAAGCATGTCAAAGATGCACATAATAATAATAATAATAATAATAATAATAATAATAATAATAATAATAATAATAATAACTAGAAAGATGTTACTTTTGCCGCTTTCAGCTCGCAGTGCAGGATAAATACTAATCCAATAACTATACCTAATACCCAATCATTGAATTCATGCTGAACAACATTTCAATGAAGTACATACGCCACCTAGCCAAGCTCTGCGCCACGTAATAATTAGGCCTATGTACGTTAAAATCACGCAACTGTGGCCATTTGTGACGCTGTACACGTATTTTTTGTGTACGTTAAAATTGCGCAACTTCCTCGAGCTACGCTCATCAACGCATCGCGACGTTGTACACATGACGTTGCAATGAACAATTGAACGTACACTTCATCAAACGCTTCTTCGACTAAACCGGTTGGTTACCAATAGCAACGTCGTCTTCGAACATCGTCCACCAACGCATCGCGACGTAAGGACTAAACGGTCTACCAATAGTCAACGCTCGCCCACCAACGCATCGCGACGTAAGGACTAAACGGTCTACCCCGTCTACCAATAGTCAACCAATCAGAACGCTTGAAGGTAACAGACAGAGAGACATACAGATAAGAATCTTAATATTATAGATAATAATAATAATAATAATAATAATAATAATAAGAAAAAGAAGAAGAAGAAGAAGATTAGTAATAACAGTAATAATAACAACAACAACAATAATAATAATAATAACCATACAAATAATGATGATGATGATGATGATGATGATGATGATGATAATAATAATAATAAACATGATGATAATACTAAGTAATAATAGTAATAATAACAATAACAACAACAACAACTACAACAACAATAATAATAATAATAATAATAATGAAATAGTATTCTATCAAGTGTGCATGTGTTTGTGAATGGCATACAAGACTGATGATTGGTCTAGTATCTACTACAGCTGCCTGAAAGTTTAAGCGCAGAATGTCAGTGAAGAATTGCCACCAAAATTGCATCTTGCAGCTTAAGAGCCAGAGATAAGAGACACTTGAGTACTTGGCTCAAGTACTGAACCTTTCCAAGTAGTTCTTATTGACCCTTCATCTCAAAAATCTACTTCATTCAATACGTAAACAGATAGCATCCATCACAGTCACAGGATAAACATCTTTTTCACTGCAGGGACCTGAATTGTACAGAATATGAATATTCAACACCCCTCACGGGTCTAAAAATAGAACCATCATCAGAAAAGTGGCCCATGGATGCTGGCTGCGTGAATACAGATCACCATGGGTTCACATTCAAACATGGCTTGGATGACCTCTGTGTCTTGACCTGGTTCTAATCCGGATTGGATTTGGTGATCCATGGCTGACGCTCAAGGCACAAGGGTTCATCCATATAGTACGTACGCACTGATGGGTAGGGGAAGGAGTTGGATTTAGGAGATTATGCCTATGCATGGTGTGCAAATAGGGGAAGGAAGGGGGTTGAAAATATGTACTATATGGATGAGCCCTAATGATAGTGGCGCCATAGAAGTCAATATGAATGATTGACCAAAGATGTCAACACAAGTCTATTTCCAGCACTGGGTGCCGTAGACTTCGGCAGACCGGACCGGAGTAGAAATGGAAAAGGTGCTGTAAATATCTTACATTGCAGCGATGCTCGATGCTGATAAGAGGTCCCACTCACTTACCTCGGGAAGTGGTTTCTGCAGTTGGCGGTCGCAGGTCGTGCCTCCTTCGGTCGAGTCGTCCGACTCCGTGTTCTGCCCGCTGAGCTCCGTTTGGTCGGAAGCGACGACCTGCCCGAGCTCCGGCCAGTAGAGGCGCGCCGACACGGGCGTCAGGCTGTTCTTCGAGATTTCGGGGAACGGGTCGAGGGTTTCGTCGAGCGAGACCTCGTGTCCGGCCGTCGAGGAGTGCCCGGGCATCGAGGAGCGCCTCTGCGAGGAATGATCGGCAACATCTGGGCACAAAACACAGGCAAGAAGTTCATTCAATTTTTAAATAAAATGTCTCTGTTATTATTATTATTATTATTATTATTATTATTATTATTATTATTATTATTATTATTATTATTATCTGTTATTTGACTTTAACACCTTCAATAAAGAAAGCATTCCTTATTTGCTAAACAATTTGACGTATTGCATATTTTTTGACTTCATATCTCGAATCAGCATCTTCCATTTCGGTAAAATCAGCAAAAATACTTAGGCCAGCAGAAATGTTGTTTCATATGTAGACCAATGTTATTATTATTATTACATTATTATTACATTACTATTACATGGTTGTTAACGCACATTAAGTTATTCACTAAGTGAAGAATCATAAATGTGGGGGGTGAGTCATGTGACCTAAACAGTGTAGGCCAACCTGCAGAGTACAGTTTTCAGTCAGGGTTTAAAAACAATCAGCGAAGAAACAGTTAAGTCCGAAGTGACAGATTTCGGTAGTTTTTCACCCTCCCCACCCCCACCCCCACAGGAATTGTCAAAATCCTGCTACAGTTGCAACCTCAGGCAATGCTCACTTCTTGTCTTGGAAAATACCTCAATCACTTAAGTACTTCAATCACATGTAATTCAATCACTCAAGTACTTTAATTGTGAGCAATTCAATCACTTAAATACTTCAGTCATGAGCAATTCAATCACTTAAGCACTTCAATCACTAACGTATTCCACTCAAGTACCGGTACTTCAATCACTTAAGTACAGTAAAACTTCAATATAACAGATTCATTTTAACATATGTTAGGTTATAACGTACCTCAATGTATGGTCTCATGTGATGTGCTAACATACTGGATGGCACTGGATAAAAGTACTTGGGATATAGCATACTCAATTTTACAGACCCACTAAGGAAGAGGAATACCCAGGAAAAAGTGGATGGACAACATCAGAGAAGATATGAACATGAAAGGAATTTCAATCGTTGAAGGAAGACGATTAACAGAAGATAGAACTTCTTGGAAACATTTCGTGTCTAGCTACTGCCGCTAAAGAGTTGGCAGAGAGCAAAAATGATGACGATGATGATGACTAAGTATGCTATAACAAAGTTACACTGTACTTCTCGCTCATAACATCTAATGGCTTAAGATAATATTATGTTTCATGGTTCTTAAGTATAGCAATGTCTAGTAGAAATTTGTATCAAGAAGTGAGTAACATGATCAAAGCCCAAAAATAATGTGGCTCCAGTTGAGAACAAAGTGTAAAACTAAAAAACTAAGCAACACTTAGCGATAAATAACTATTTATTCCATATTTTATATGACTAAAATATTGGTACAATTCCAAAAACAAACCCTTAAATAAACACAGATTACAGTATAGTTTTACTGCAACAAATTAACAATGCACACTGCAACTAGCATTTAATTAGAATTAACAAAATATTATATTTATTATTATTCTTTAAAAATACATTTAAAACTTATTCCAAACCAGCAGAAGAATAAAATTGTTGATTATTTGACAAAATAAAATAATAAACATAGTAAAAGAATCAAATTAAATCAAGCTAAAATAATAATAGCATCAAAAATCCATGTAATGTAATGTAATGTAATGCAATGCAACGTAATGCAATGTAATGTAATGTAATGCAACAAACCAGGAAGCAGGTAGCGCCCTCCTCCAATATCTGGGAAACAGGTTTCCACGGAATCTGACCTTGGAATTAGTCCACAAGGTCGTGGCAGATGGGCTTTACCGGTACAGGCTGTGTCGTCATAATCATCACTGCTACTGTCCAAGTCCGAATTCAGTGTCTGACAGGTACTTTCGGAACTGTCAGCGCCAATGCAGCGCCCAATTGTCAGCATGTCAGAGTGGCAGAAAATGCGGGGGAAAAATGGACAAACCGAGATCAAATCACTGATCCTTCAACTAGTGAACTGTCTGAAATACAATAAAAAACAAATACAGTTATAACCAAATGCAAAAAGAACATTTGGGACACAGTTATAACTAAATACAATAAGAATACGAATACAGTAATAACTACCGTAACCACCATAAAAACACGAATACATTATTACAACTAAATACAACAAAACACTAAAAAAGTCATAACTAACCACCAGGCATGTCGAAACAAATTTTTAGCAGGGGGTACAGTGTTTTAAAGTTAAAAGCCCTGACAAGCAAAAAAGGTCATCACCCTTCCTTTTAAAAATCCTGAAAATCCTGACAGATAAATATAACAGCCTCATCTGTCAGTGCCAGTGGGTGCAGTGTACCCCCTAATTTTTTCCAGGGGTGCAGCCGCAGCCCCACTGCACCCCACTTCCCACGGGGCCTGCTAACCACTATATAGTATATAATATGGTACCTGTAATTGGATTTAATAATAAAAACTGCATAATGGAGTATGACCATTTCTAACTCTGTTAATAATAGAAATACAGCTAATTCCACAGAATTCCATCACAGATAATCTCAAAATTAGTAACTTAATCATGACCTCAAAAATGTCTGCCAAAATAACATGCATCAATTTAGGCCTACAGTAGAAGTTTCCACACAATGTTGTAACATGACACAACACCGCTGCCAGTTACCGGTACCTACCAAACAATGTTCCAATGAAAATAAACATCCTGAGTACATACTTTCAATCCTCTACCCATCTATGCCACAACCCATTTGTCAGCTACAGTTAGTTGGCACTAGTTGTTTTTCAGTCTGTGGCTCACAACTCTGCAACTGATTGTCAACATCTGATTGTCAACATCACTGCCTAGAAACAAGCATCCTGTCATTCATCTTTCAGGTTTATAGACACACCAGTCTGGCTTGACCCACTCTCATCTGGACTGACACTTTCTGCCTTGACCAGGCTTGACTTCAGCTTAGTTTTGGTGTGCCATCGGACGAAGCACAAGACAGTGGCACCATAGAAGTTGAGTGAAAACTGTGTAATGGGCAGCCATGCTTTCAATAATTTGTTGACCAGCCAGTCATTACACTGGCCTAGTGGCCGAGTTGATCAGGCCTTGTTTTCACCAGAAACGGCAAAACAACTAAATTTCCTAGTGACAAGCAGAACATTGGCACAAAAACTACTTTGCAGGTTTCCCTTTCAAAAACCAAGGAGATAAACATAGACAGTTATCAATTTCCCGGTGGTTTCTGACAAGTAGAATAACAAATACTTGATGAAGATGCACTGCAAACAGAAACACCCACAGAAAATAATGTGTCAACAAAGTAAAGTACCTGGGCAAAAAATATGGACATCACAGAATCAAAATAACAGACCCCTTGATGCTAAAACCAACTCCCTGGAACGATTTAAAAGATATATAAGCACATAAAAGCACATGATAAAAACATTGATTCATATAGACTGCTGCGTCATGTATAATGGCATCAATTTGAAGACAACATGAGTGCTATTTTCTATCATTAATCCCCCACCACCCACTTTAATTCATCTTACTTACAACATTGCCAGTGCATTATTCTCCAATAGCTGCAATTACAGTCATATGTGTACTAGTTCAACTTGTAAATCACAGAAATTGCTAATAAGACAAAATCTACCTTCAATAAAGTCTCTACAATTCGAAAATAATTAGATATAACAGGGGCATCAAACTCGTTTCATATGGCGGGCCACATAGAAGTCTTTGTGGTTGTTGCTTGCCTGATTTGTACATAGCATTAACACGAACTACAGTAGGTCTATTATACAAAAGAGTATATAAAAAGGCATGTTCGAGAATTGTTTCAAAATTTTTTACTTAATTTCTATGTATGTAAAAAATATTGAGTTTCATCTATGGAATTTCCGATTTTCATATATGTACGTTTTGAACATGCCTTTAATCAAGTAACTTTGTTTAAGCATAAAGCTTTTTCTTGTATTCAGCCACATACAGGGGGGGGCGGATGAAAAGCTGTTGAGAGCAGTATCCGGCCCACGGGCCTGTTTGTTTGACGCCCTTGAGATATAATATAAGTTGAGGAAGATAATCAAGAGCTAAGCAAAAACTTCCTCCACCCCCACCCCCTCCGAAGAGAAGAAGAAAATTCCATGTCCATCGTAAGCAGATAATCTCAGGCCGTGGTGAGTTGGAGGGTGGAGGGCACTTGTGAAAGTCACTCACTCATTCAAAAAAATCAATATATCTCCTAAGGAAGCATATGGCTGCTAATGAGATATGGATGCTAAATGCCAAGAACAGGTAGGCAGCGCTGTTTCCTCACAATGCAAAAATTTAATCTAAATTCTTCTTCTTCTTGCTCGTCTTCTTCTCCTCCTCCTCTGATCCTTAAATACTCATCATCTTCTTCCTATTATATTCTTCATTCTTCTTCTCCAGCTTCTTGTTGCTCTTCTTCCAAATTATCGGTAAATTTTAGGTTCTTTTGATTACCGGTATTCTTTCTTGAAACTTCTTTTTGGAACAGGGAGGCTATTTTCTTCTTCTTCTTTAGGTGCTGTGTATTTCTACGTTAGCGACCACGGATTTCCACTTTGTTCGATCTTGACATCCTCTTATTAATTCGATGTTGTTCTTTACTCCTTCAATTCCTTCTCGTAGGCAGTCTACATAGGAGTTTCTCTGTCTTCCACTTGCTCTTTTTACCTCCACTTTTCTTTTTTTCTCTTTATAGTAACGTCGGGCAATTCAAACAAGAAGCATTTAACATTTAGGAAACTCAATTAGAATATTTTTATTTTTAGAGACAAAACTACCGGAAATTAAATTAGCAATAGCCTGAAACCACCTGCCTTAGACTATAGAAGACAGACAGT
Source organism: Metaphire vulgaris (assembly GCA_018105865.1). Taxonomy (NCBI): domain Eukaryota; kingdom Metazoa; phylum Annelida; class Clitellata; order Crassiclitellata; family Megascolecidae; genus Metaphire; species Metaphire vulgaris. The sequence goes on along the minus strand of CM030863.1, from coordinate 1,936,118 downwards.
GAGCCTAGAGAAATACAGTACTGCTCAGAAAATTGTGAACACACATGGATTTCAAAGCAAAACAAAGTTTAAGGCTTGTTAAAACATTGCAATCACAACCAAGAACACCAATACTGTATTTTTCATTAATGCTACTATTCTACGATTGATGTACAGAAGGCTATAGATATGGAAACATTCAGAAGAGTGTTGAAACGAATTTTATACACTTTTTCTTGTGTCCCCATCTTCATTGCATCAAATCATACTAGAACAGTCAATATATTCTGCCCCAGTTTTATTCTAGAGCGTTTGAAATGTCACGAAAAATGGTGAGCTACAGTTTCAATAGGAATAGTACTGTAGGAATAGTGCTTCTGCAGGCCAATGTCAAACAGGGTATCAATTTTATAATACCGGTATTTTTGTGGTTTATAAAACCTGTGATACAAGAAACCAGCTATCTGAAGATCCCTCTTATCTCTCCTGGAAGACTTTGTATAGTGTCGTTTGACATAGCTCACTATTTTTCGTGGCATTTCGAACGCTCTAGAATAAAATTGAGGCAGAATATATTGACTGTTCTAATATGGTTTGCTGCAATGAAGATGGGGACACAAGAAAATGTGGATGAAATTCGTTTCAACACTCTTCTGAATTTTTGCATATCTATAGCCTTCTGTACATCAATCGTAGAATAGCATCATTAATGAAAAAATACAGCATTGGTTTTCTTTGTTGTGATTGCAATGTTTTAACAAGCCTTAAAGTTCATTTTGCTTCGAAATCCACGTGTGTTCACAATATCTTGAGCAGTACTGTACATGCAGAAGCCTAAATGCCACTGACTAGGCTAGCAATGTACTGTAATGGCCTTGACAGACTGCATTGAGAAAAAACCCTATACATGCAATTTAAAAGTCTGGAGTTTTTATGCATGAAATTATCAAACAACCGATGTCTGTCAATTTCATTTATGATTGAATTATGGTGAGTTTTGAAAGAGGCACAACATTTTGAAACACGTACAAAACACAATACCACAAAGGGTCGTGAAAAATCCTTCTTAACGTATCTATCTTCATGGCAGTTGCAAATTCTTTAGAGATTTGTAATTAATTAAAATGTAAAATACCAAAATAGGAAGACCATTATTTCAAATGCCTCTAAGTCCTAAAAACAGTGGCATGAAGAAGAGGGGCCGGTGGAGTGAGGTGGTGGGGGCATCCACCACTCTTGGCATGCCACTGCTTAAAAATAATTTCAAATCTTTAAAACAACACAAAATATCTGTATGAAATAAAGACCAATACCAGGAAGTGTCTCACAAGACTGCACAAGCCTGACTTAACAGGTGCAAAAACACAAATATCAAAATACTGTAATGACTTGACCTAGAAACTTGCTGACATGACCTAATTAATTAACTTCAATATTTGGGGGTCGTTGGTCTGCAATATCTTTATAACGTATAGCTTCAAAGTCTTTTTAATCTCAACAATTATCCTGTCTAGACCTTTCTAACTAAAAAAGCCCTTGCAACATGTCTTCATATTTCCTCCTTCATGAGGAGCCATACTAGTTGTGTTACCACTACAGCACATAACTTAACTGCTTCATAACGGTCAACCATACTCAATGCTCATAATTATGACAATATTAATTTAACTCTTAAAATACTAATTAAAGAATTAATTAATTAATTAATTAAGCACCCTTGTCTTTGGTTATGCTTTTACGGCACCATATAAATAGTGCAGTATACATACGTACATACGTGAATACATACATACATACATACATACATACATGCTACATACATCCATACATACATATGAAACTATTAGGTTTGGATGGCATACTTTTGAAAGGTATGCATTAAACATTCATTTATAAATAAAATGCACAGAAATAATTTAATAACCAAAACAAATCTGATAAGATTTTGCAGACACCAGTAGCAAGCAAAAGTAATAGCATTTAACTATTCATGTGTTGAAAATCAATGGTTGATTTGTTGAAAAAGCAAAGGATGGTTAAAAAATTTACAAATGTTACAAAATTCATTACCACAATCCCTTATTATCGCCCTCTAGCACTAGACCACTTCCATCCCATAGTTTTCAACTTCCAGTTCGGATTGGAGAGCTAAATCCTAAATATTTGGCCACTACCAATGGGGCAGGGGACAAACCACCCACCCCTCAACAAATCAAACACTTTGCCATAGACCATGGAATCCTAGATTTATGGACTTTTATGGTGCTAATAAATCTAGGATTCCATGCACAGATGTAGTCAAATTATCTTACACTGAAATTTATCTCAACCAAAGACCAAATGAATCATCAATCTTGGGTATAAATTCAATTCTCACAGCTAAACTGCAGGCTGGCACATGGGCATGCCTAGGGTATTTGCCCTCCACCCCATCCCACCCCATCCCCCACCTCCCCATGACAGAGGGGGTCAAACCAATCTAGTAGTCCTTGGTCAAACAATACATCAAATTAGCAAGCTAACAAACCTGTAATTAACAAATCATGACATTTTATGGATACAAGAATTAAAATTTCTACAAATGCACTTGACAGTGAACTGGTCTTACAATGGGCTCAAAGTCAGTTTTCTCAGTTTCTTCTCATTCTATGCTGAGTAGAGCAAAATCACACAGTATTTTTGGCAATCCTTCAACTGGCACTCCTTCAACTGGCACCCAGGGCATCTATCTGTCCTACCAGCCTTACCCTAGGTTACTAGGTACACTACTGCAAAGCTGACAACCTGCCAAAAATGCCATTAGGAAATTTCCTAAGCTCTTGTTGACTAATTGCCTGTCAAAATTATAATCTATGGGCCTACATAAGATATAAGTAAGTAAGTAAAGTCTCGTAAAATTATATAGCGCTTTGGAAAGTAGCACATTATAGTAGCAGCTTATTCTTATGCACTTAATCTTTCTTGAAATAGCTATAGACAAGTATCACTGAAAAGCTATCTTCTTACATTTGACATGCAGTAACAGTAAAAAGGTCTAAAGTTGCTATTATGAAACATAATATAATCTATAAGATAATTAATATATGGTTCACAGACACAGGGCAATATGCAGACCTATAACAAGTCCCATACATTTACAGTACAACTGGACCTTGCTGATTACTACCTGTTAAGTGTAACTGGTATTAGTCCATTAGAATGTTTTTATAGTTGATTTTTGTTACAGAGCACACTATAACACTATTAACATAATAATAACACTACCTACAATACACCAATAGCAACATTAGTATGACTGGTTTCTGTAGATTACAGCCTGGCCAAAACTTTATTGTTGATATCTGAAGTATTAAACGGTCTATGAAGAACAGAAGAACTGATTGAAATGAATGAACATTAGAAAATAACTATAAACACAGCTAATACTACATATTAAATGAGTTTTTCAATTTATTACTATTTATTATTACTATAGATCAAAATTTTAAAATCTTCACAAAGAACGCTGCTAATGCGGTACAGTAGTCTTGAAATCATAATGGCTCCAAATTGTTCCAAAGTGGAGTGACTGTAAAAGAAGATTCAACTGTATGGCATGACTTGAGGATATATTATGACAGGGAAATTACGATTCTACTTCAAAATTACGACCGACGATCAAGTGAGCTAATAAAATGGCACTGGAGATGATCTTTAGTTAGAAATACAGCTGAACTGCATTGATTTCCTGACTGACTTTTTGGGTGGGGGGGCATGATGATAGGCCAACAGCAGTAGGCCTATCTGAAACAGCTGCCTAGAACCAGTTCTAGCCAGCTGCAATGCCTTTGGAAGGTTACATTCAGTGGGAATACTATTCCTGAAAAGAAGGCTTATGTTCAAAACAATATTGATCAATGGAAAAAACGCAGACTTTACAGGGAAAAACACAGACTCACATGGGAAAAACACAGACTCACTTGGAAAAAGCACACACTCACGTGGAAGAAGAAACACAGGCTTACTTGAAAAAGCAGGTTCAAAACAACATCAGCTAATGGAAAACACACAGAGAAAAAACACAGATTCAGCTGGAAAAAACACATACCAACATGAAAAAAACACAGAATTCCAAGGGAAAAACACAGACCCACTAATGAAAACACAGACATATTCGGAAATCTACTCTAAACCTGACAGAAAGGTGCAATTGCTTTCTCTAATTTTGAGTGAACTCTGCCTTGATGAGTTAGAAAATTGCCTCATAGTTTCTAAGCTAACAGTACACCATGATCTAGTGAGTAAGTTTGTGTACATTATGCATACATTATGCAAAGAAGGAATCTGTCATATTGACTAAAACTCAAGTGCCAACAAATTATTGTACTGTACACAATGTTTCTTTGTAAATTGCTTACATTATGCATGAATTTCATGGCTAAAATATTAAATTCCTATGTACATTCAAGGCATTTTCATCCACTGATAAATGTAATGTAATGTAACAAAATATTTGACTATATTATACCCGGTACTTTTGAGTTTTGACTCTCAATCATCTTCTGCAATAAATATTCAAATGAAATGGAAACAAATCCAAAACTTCAAGCAAAAATAACACAATTTTTTAAAATTCTGAATTTTCTGTCACATGGGAGTATATGAAAAAGAAGCAAAATATTGCCCAGAGCCTTTTAGCATGAAATGTGCAGATGAAACTGATGTAAGGTCTGATGACCTGGCTTTTCAAATTGTGGATATCCAATTCCAATCCTGTCCTCACTCTTCCCACAATTCAACCGTTACCAAGTTCCATCACAAGGCATTACTGTAACCATGCAAGAAAATTGTTCTCATAGCTACAAAGGCCAGGGAAGAGTTACCCTTAACCAAAGTAAAACAGTGGAACTGAATGGTTCAGTGTCAGATTGGTTAGCTATGCCTTATCCATGGACCAGTGGCGGTTCCACCATGTTGATGACTGGGGATGCATCCCCCCACCGGGGTTCCAGATGGCCTATTTTTTGCTTGCCAACATTTTTGGCAAAGTTTATTAACATTCAGTGGGTAAAACACTAACAATGACCTTTTTCTCTCTCTTTTCTGTGTTTCTTCTTCACTTTTCATCCCCCCACCAACTTCCTATAAAATTTTTCATCCCCCACCAAGAATTCCTGGAGCCGCCACTGCCATGGACCATGCATATCCAAGGAGTTCTAGACAATAAAGTCTCAAAATCCAGCTTATAATTAATCACTCACATAGGTCTTTACCTTATTCCATATTCAAGTGCAGGAGAAGGCATTGTTAGTTGTCTATTTATTGCCCCAAACACTTCTACACAGCTAAGTACAGTACGGTAGTCTCAAGCTGCAAGAGCCAGCTAGCTGTTAGCCATGGAGAGTACCGGTAACTGCTTATCCAGGTGCTATGGAATGCTACCAATCAGCCATTCAGCCAAGGTGGAGACACCACAAGGGTATAAGTCAATCAAACATGAAGCATACTATTGGAAACTAAAAAAACAAAACAAAAACAAACATACCTACCACCATTCACCTATTACCTAAGAGTTGTGAGCTCTATATGGGACATGGGGGAGGGGGTCAAGTCCCGGACCACAAGGTGACACTGAAAATAGCCTTAGTAGCGGTAATTAGAAAGCTCTAACAGAATTACAATGCAGGCTTCTCTGATTGAATGTCGATTACATTAACCAAAAAACAGGTGTTCAATACAGATTCAGTCAATGTCAGACACTGAAGGTGGTGAGCACTGAGCAGCTATAAAGTTGGTCAGACACTGTAGATTTATACAGACACTGTAGATTTATACAGAAGACCTATACACTAGCCACAGAGCATAGCCATTTATCAATCAGACATGGACATTGGTCCATTTTCTAAAGCTCAACCCATCTCATTCAGATTCAGACCCAACCCAACAGGACCCATGAAAGCAATAGGGTCACTTGAGACCAAACCCAACTCAACCAACCACAATACATTACAATTTCTTAAACCAAGACTTATTTTCTTACCAAACTCAACCCACAATAAACATGGAAATTTCGGACCCAACCCATGTCCGGGCCTAATAGGCTAAAATATATGACAGTCATGTCTAGATAGCACCTCAATTGCCTAAAATAAGGCAGTGTACATCCCAAATACACCCCATTTACCCACAGATAACTCTCCCCACCATCTTCATCATCATCATCATCATCATCATCATCATCATCATCAAACCATCATCCTGCCAATCAAAAGTTCTCACTTCCAAAAATGGTGAGCTACTGTAGCTCACCATTAAAACTAAAATACCAGTAATCAATATATTCTGCCCCAGTTTTATTCTTGAGCATTCGAAATGTCACGAAAAATGGTGAGCTACTGTAGCTTGACTATTCTAGTACGGTTTGATGCAATGAAGAGGGAGACACAAAAAAATGTGGATATAATTCGTTCATCACTCTTCTGAATTGTTCCTATCTATTAGCCTACTGTTTCAATAGGAATAGTACTGTAGGAATAGTCCTTCTGCAGGCCAAAGTCAAACAGGGTATCAATTTTATAATATTTTGTTGTGTACAAAACCTGTGATACAAGAAACCAGCTATCTGAAGACCCCTCTTATATCTCAATCGACTTTGTAAGACATTTGACAGAGAATTGTTTTCTGGAAGACTTTGTATAGTGTCATTTGACATAGTTCACTATTTTTCATGGCATTTTGAATGCTCTAGTATAAAACTGAGGCAGAATATATTGACTGTTCTAATATGGTTTGATGCAATGAAGATGAAGACACAAGAAAATGTGGATGAAATTCGTTTCAACACTCTTCTGAATATTTGCATATCTATAGCCTTCTGTACATCAATCGTAGAATAGTATCATCAATGAAAAAATATAGCATTGGTGTTCTTGGTTGTGATTGCAACGTCTTAATAAGCCTTAAAGTTTGTTTTGCTTCGAAATCCACATTTTTTTTGAGCAGTACTGTACACTGAAAGTCTGAAACAAATGCATATCATTCTCAGAATCCAAAGCAAACTGGATACATTCATTGCCAATTAGAAAAATATGGATGCCTGCCAGACGGCAAATGCATAATAATCTCCAAAAGAAGAGAATAAATTTTACTAGTACACCAAGGGCATTGCTTCAAAAATTTCACCCATGCATTGGCTGAAGTCTACAGGTAGGACCATTTACACCTGAGCAGTACCTGCTAGATAGGCCTACAAGAATAATGTCTTTTAACCCCTTAACTGGGCAACTATTTGTAACTCAATGTAAAATAGACCAGTGTTAATCTGGGGCCCAGTCAATGGGCTATTGAAGCCAGAAATATTGATTGATCATAGCAGAAGATATACAACAGTTCCTCTCCTACAACAAACCAATAGGTAATGCACAGATGCAGATAACTTCTGCAGTAAAGCTAGAAAACACAATGGGTGCTAGTCTCACACTCTTATGGTAAAAGTGAAAGCATTGGCATAAGAGATTACATGTAGTAACTTTACAATGGCAAGCACTGATACATAAAATGGTCTTCCTGCAAATTTCCCACACAAAAATGGGGAGTCAGAAGTCAATGAGCATGGGTGAAAAGATTACCCCAAATCACAACTTGGAGACAGCAGAAAGCCATAAAAAATCACTTAACACATATGCACATGACAAACACAAACCTTATTCTATCCCATGCAAATCATCCATAGGTCATTTACAAGAAGGGAAACCATACACCTTTCCAAGAGTCCTGACTCACACGAATTACAGACAGATATTCTTGAGAGTGTGGATGTTAATTACCGGTATACATTTCTAATGTCCCAAAGACATAGAAAAGCACCTTAAGGACCGATTTTCCTCTTGAGGAAACCCTTTCACGCCATGAACACACAACCTGACAGCAGGCAATTTCAAGACAGAAAGACTGATGAACTAGACAATGTTTACTTTGGATCTCAGCTGTTGAGATGGCAAATAAGGTACTTGACTTTAGAGGGCTTGGCAGAGCTATAGCATGTGAAGACAATAAAATGATGAGATATTGGAAATTTTCTCATCTATCCAGATGCCACAGACCCAGACAAACTCTAATCCATCATATTTGCCGGGGAGGGGGGTGTAGTATAGCTCAGTTGACATGCCTTGCCTGGGTGACATCATGCACAGAAGGAATCCACAGGTGGGGAACTTCACAGGAAGAAGGTGGTGATGGAGATACGGAGGTGGCAGGTGCAGGCAGTGATGATTATGATAATGGCAGCGGTGGGGGGGGTGGTGGTGGTGGTGGCAATGATGATGATGATGAAAAATTGCGTCATTGCCTTTAGTAGATTCTGGTAGATTCTGGGACATGTATGGAATATTTCATGGAGACAAAATATTTGCAGTTCTAAATCAGCCAAAGGCATTATTGATGAGAAGATTCGATAAAGAGAATTCGACCAAAGCAAACCCTGCTGCAGAGAAAGAGGAAAACGAAGGAAACTCCATCGATCTCAACACAAAATAAATGCAGAATGAAAGAGGACAGGAAGATCAAAGCTCTAATATTTGAAATCATGGATGATTCAAGACTATTGCAGCATTCAATGCACTGTTCAAACAGGGACATCTGTATAAAAGCACTTGGACACCCAACCCAAATGAGGGCATATAACTGAAGGCCGCCAACAGGAATGACTATGGAAAGGAGTAGCACTCAAAGCAGCTATTACAACTACTACAACAACAGCAACTATTACTACTACTGCTACTACTACTACAATATATTTGCATTATTTCATAGATTCCTTCCGTTTTCACTATCATGTTTTAGGCAGATCTAGTGATGTTGACAATCTACCTCACCAGAATTAATGCAGTATTAAAAGTATCTGCATTATCTCCGGTATAGCGTCAGTACCATATTATCTCCAGCATAGCATCAAAAGTACCAGTACCATCTATCTCCAGCATAGCATCAAAAGTACCAGTACCATCTTATATCCGGTATAGCGTCAAAAGTACCAGTACCATCTTATCTCCGGTAAAATAAGCAGCAAAAGTGCCATTTTATTTCAGGTATATTACGCAGCAAATGTACCATATACCAGTATCACACATAGCCTGAATTTTGAGAGTAATCATAATGTAAAATCTTAAAACCTATGTTGTACAAGTACCGGTACTGTATAATATGAATGTGAAATTTCACTCGAGGTTACAACTTTCTCACTGAATCAAAAAAACTTGGAACTTCCTAGAACTTTACTAAAAGTCATCAATAGTAAATTGCTAGATAGCCTTTATGGCACATTTTTGTCAGCAGTCATCAACTTTGCCGCTTGATGTCACATATCTTGAGGGCAGTGAGACAGACTACAAGCATTTGTAACTTTCCAAATCTTGTACTTTTATATTCAAAGACATTGTATTTATTTATGGTCTACAGAGCTCTTCAATTTTTAATCAGTCTGGTTGCTAGCTGCTATCAAACAAAGCCCCACTATACAACATTTTCCCCGCTTTCCTCACAGTCAATTTTTTATTATTGTCCATAAGTGCCCTCTACATTCATAAATCAGGTGCAAGTCCTGTAAATTATTTAGTGAAATGTATGAAATTTTATAGTGTGCCTTGATAATACTACTTAAGGCACAGACCCAAGCAGCCAGGCAGTGGTCCCATACACGTGAGTACCGGTAATGCTTGGGTTCTCAACTTCTCATAAAGTTTATTTACCCACAATGGGCCCTGGCAAATTCCCGGGCCATTCATCATCATTAACCATAGGCTCATAGGCTGGTGTATAATGCCATCTCCACAGTTTTCTGCCATTATTTCCTCTTCATTGCTCTGTTACTGAGATCCTGTAAACTGCTTCCATGCCATTCTTTACATTCTTTAACCCCTTAACCGTGTATTTAACTGTAACTCAATGTAAAATGGACGGATATATCCGGGATCCCCAGTTAAGGGGTTAATATCAACACACCATTTCTTGTTTGGCCTTCTGTTCTTATTGGCACCCTCCATTATTCCAAACATTAGAGCCTTGATCTGTCTGTCCTCTTTCATTACATGGTCTTATACTACTACTGCCCAACCCCAACAACTCTGGTACTTTCCAGGTACAGAATTTATCACTCCACAGTACAGGCAGAGCATTATGATTCACCCACAAACCAACTTTTCTAAGAATAAAAACAGAAGTACCGGTAACTTTCTTTGAAACAAAGCTGCTCAAAAACACAACAATTATGAGAAAGCATAAAAACCAAACAATAAGATCAAAAGAACACATGGATCTACACCAACTCTGTCTGTCTGTCTCTCTGTCTGTCTGTCTCTGCTCTCCATCTCTGTTCTCTCCATCTCTCTGTCTGTCTCTGTCTGTCTGTCTGTCTGTCTGTCTGTCTGTCTCTCTCTCTCTCTCTCTCTCTCTCTCTCTCTCTCTCTCTCTCTCTCTCTCACACACACACACACACACTCACAGCATTTGGAGTTGATTAGGAAAAGCAAGCTCTGAAGTTGCATTTAAAAAAACTGTCAAATCCGTTAATTAACTCACATGTCGTTGCCATTTGCAGAATGCCAATGATTCCCAATGGACCTCTTTTGAACGAGAAAGTTGCTAGACTGATTCACCACTCTATTGCCACTCTATTCGGGTTGTTTTCAAATTAATAATATTCTAAACCAGTTCTAAGGAAAGAAGTCAAACATTGACTCAAATATGACACATCTCTACCCACAAGCCACTTCGATTAGAATCGATGTGTCAAGCACATGCACATGCCTACAGAATGTGAAAGTACCTTCAGTGTTAAATCATAATTCATTTCGCCCACAAGAACAGCTATCACGCCTCCACCGCCCCGCCCCGCCCCGCCCCCCCAACGCAATCTAAATAATAATTCAGCTCACATTCTCTGGCCAACACTGCCCACAAATGCTAGGTGCATAACTGCATTTTTTTTTAAAATTTAGAATTAGGGCCTATACTGAATTTTAATTCCACATGCTACATTGAATTTCACCTCCAAATAATAGCCCAACAAAAACATAAACAGGTAGGCCTACATCTGTCTATGCTCAACTGTCCAATCCGTGATCATAACAATAATGTGGCTGCCAATCTACCTGGATTCCAGAGCATAGCCAGAAATTTTATTGGGAGGGGGAGGGGGTATAATGTGAATTGGCCGGGGTAGGTAGGGTCTAAATCTTAAAACGTTGAAAATCTTAAAAACACATAGAAAACTTGAAGGTAGCCTGATTTTTTTTTTTTTTGGGGGGGGTATATACCAATATACCCCCCGTCGCTACACCCCTGCTGGATTTCTGTGTACTCCCCATAATTTACAACGTATTTGCCCACAACGGGTGCAACCACTTGCCTATTTTGTAAGCAGTAGATTAGCCACGTACGTCAATTAATATTTATGGCAACGATATTACCCCGTACACGAATTTTCATATGCAATGTCATGGAAATATGTAAATAGAGTGGTACCATTCTAAATCTGCAATTATACATACTGCCTGCCTCTATGCACATTTATGACAGAATTCAAATAAAATAGTCTTTGTTAGTTTCTCTTATAATCAATAAAGCCCAGACAGGTCATCTTGACAAACACACACACACACACACACACAAACACATACATGCAGACACAGGCAGACACATGCACACAAGAACTTGCACAACATTTTGCAATCAATAATCTTGTCCGGAGGACAGGGGAACTGGATTGGACGCGTGCTAAGAGGAATACACAACTTAGAACAGTAATTGAAGGAAGTACATCAGGAAGAAAGACAATAGTAAGGCCAAAGTGAATGCTATTGGAGTGGATGATGAAAACAGATGAATAGCGTCACAAAACCTACTGTAAGCAGAAACAAAGAAGAGGCAAGAAAGACACAGAGAGGAATGGAAACAATGGAGCCACGAGATCCTGTTTCAGGACAGAGAACCTGATGACCGAGGCTCCATAGGCTCAGCACCCGTACGTACGGAGAACCAACTGAAGGGTTGGCGCTTTTAGTTTTTACATGGCAACGGCTGAATGAGGGCGGTTGCCAGCCTTTCCCTCACCGCCTTTCCTTCCACCGAGTTAACACCCCATGTACTCATTCACAGGTGAGTCAACCGGGGGGAGACACGCTTGGGACAGAAACAACCGAAAAGTTGCTACTGCGGCCGGGAGTTGAACCACGGACCTCAAGGTTGGCAGACCAGTGCGCTAACCACTGCTCCACCACGCACCGGTCCCTGATGATGAAGCTCATCAATAATAATTGTCTTATCTTGGACAAAATGTATTTTTTCTTGTTGGTTACACATAACAGCAAGCTGTGTGACAAAAGAATCAAAGGCATTTGCCTTCATTCAGACTTCCCAATTACAGGGGCTGTTGCTTTCTATCTATCCATAACATCCTCTTATCCTCTTAGCTCTATCCCTGGTAGGCCATGTCTTCGGTCCACAACCAATGGTCTTCTCAGTGTGCCCCAACCACGAACCTCCATGTTCCTGAAACGAGGTCTTGAATCAGTTTATCCTTTGAATGCTCTTGACGCCAGTATGCGTGGCTTAGCAACTCCTAATTTATGGCCCTCTTTTTGAAACGACTTAAAACTTATCTCTTTGGTAATTTGCTTGGGAGCGGTTCTGAATGATTCTTCACAAATATTTTGTTACATTACATTACATTATATCCAATGAAATATCAGTATCTCGGTTTCCTGTGTTTTCAGGCTTCTCATTTACGAGTACGGTACTTTTGCGTTTCACTGGAATTGATGACACTTGAGTACCGGTAATGCCCAGAAATTAAAAAAAGAACAGGGTTACCATAGGTGGATCCAGGGGAGGGAGGGCACAGGGGTCATGTGCCCCCAAGCCTTTCATCCTAATTTCTCATAATGACAAAAAGCCAAAAGTTGTAAGAGCTTGATTGCGGACCACAGGTTGAGAACCACTGCAATAGTCAAAACTAATTTTATTTTATTTGAAAACGTCTTTAAAATGGTCATGAAGGTCCCAAATGTAAGCCAAATGACCTGGTACCATAATTTCTGATAGAGATCAAGCCCATGCATTTCAAATAAAAAGAAATAAAGGAAAAAGTTAGTATATATTCTCAGGCATATGCAAAAAGCGAAAAACAATGTAGGTGAAACTCAAAATGTTGAAAAAAAACCCTTTCAATAAATTTGCACCTGTTTGGCCTGGCCTATCCCCCTTAGATTGCTCCCCCTGACCTGACTCCAATTCCATTTGGATTTGGTGCACCATCGGCTGATGCCCTGGGCCTTATGATAGTAGCACCATAGAAGTTGACTGACTGAATGATTGATTTATGGGAAGACAATTGCTATTCTAATTTTAAATTTTTAAACTAGTCATTCTGATCCATCAATGCAGGAGAAACAAAATCACCTTTACAAATATTCTTTTACAACAGTTCTCGAAAATATAAGGGGCTGTCCATTAATTACGTCAACAATTTAGGAGGGTGAGGGGGTTTGGAAAAGTTTGACAGCTGTTGACAGGGGAGGGGGTCAAGAGAAGTTGACGTCAACAATTTCACTTTTTTTTACAAATAATAAAAAAATAGGAAATTTCATGGATTACCGTACTACTTATTACAATGGAAAAAAGCAGGGCAAAAAGGTCATCACCACCATATTTTGACACTCAATGAGCAAAAAAGGGAAAATGGTCATCAAGCAAAAAATAATAGCCTTGTTATTGGGACCTGTCATTGAATTGGGGGGGAGGTCAAAAGTTTTTGACATAATTATAGAGGAGGGGTAACTGAAAGTTGACAGTTGACAAAGGGGAGGGGGTCAAAAATTGCATTGTTGACATAATTAATGGACAGCCCTAAAAGGCGTTACACGAATCTTACACTATACCACACATACTTTATAGTACTTACAAACAACGTATTTACAAACTGCATTCATAAATGAAAATATAGACAATTTTCAGTGGCAACGCTAATTGACAATAAATACAAAAATGTCGCTATACTAATCAAACTGTATCGCGTTACAAACACTGACTTTCAATATCACATTCATAAATATTAAAATTAAAAATACAGGCACTATAACAATTTCAACTTTCTACTGGAAAAAAGTTTGCTAAAATGGGAAGAAACTCACGATATTTAACTGGCTTTCTTCTCGTTAACATATATTTTTCCAGAATCTCACGCGTCCAGAGCTTTGACCGACGTAAACAAAATTATCCTCTTATTACTGTTATTATCATTATTATCACTATAATTTATAATTATGACCTGCCTATGGAGAAACTATCATCCGACTATGATCACGTCCAATGTTATGAAGAAACTGCGTCAAAACTCTTTAAACGGACAGATATTCAAGTAGACAGTGCATCAGAAAAACTGGAGATCCAAGAAGAAGGGTATGCACTGGCTATTGAATGTTACAAATGTTTAAAAAGAAATGACGGTTTAAAGACGGATTTCAGAAAATAGGTGATTTGTTAAGTTAACAGAGTTGTTGTGTATTGTGCAAAGCTTATGGGTAGCGCTATAATTTGGCTAGTTCACTTTTTTATTGTCAATTTGTGTTTACAGATATTAAATAAATTGTGGCCATCTAGTCACTTTTAAATGTATCGTAAATACATGAATATATTGAATAAACTTTCTCTAAATAATAATAAGCACATCAATTGCCATAGTCAGGATTTAAGATTTAATCCATTAAAATTCTTCTGCGACTTACAATCTGAATCTACAACTTTGATCATCAGGGACTAAGGATTACGGAATATAGATTTCACCTAGATTGAGCGCCCATGATTAAGTTGGTGCACTGCGCAAAGGCCAAACAGCGCTATAGAAATTTTGCTTCACTTGCTTTACTTACTCTTTTGGAAATCTCTATAAAATCCACAGTGGTAATTTATCTGCTGCTTTTGTTTCAGTTGTGTGGCTCATGGCGGCTGTGGGTGAAATTTAAGGTACGATTGATTCTTTTTCATTTATTACCCTGAAATTTCCGATATTAAATTCAAAGCATTTAGTATTATGCAGGTACGAGAACCGATAGCGTATACGAATGACAGTTGTAAGATGGAGTAGTGTGCGAAGACAAGAACTGTTGAAATAAAACATTCTAATAAATTGCATTATATACAAAAGGCGCTATTCGCACTCAGGAGTGCGAACAGTAAATTTTTAGTACATGCAAAATGACTATTCGCACGTGCTTTCGTGCAAATCATTGTTGTTTGTTTACATTATGGATGTCGGTGCAGAACAGTCGAATCTTAGATACATGGGTAATCATGGGTGGTATTCGCACTCCACTTAACAATCAGAGCCGTTGTTGGATTTTGTGGCCAATATCACGTTTAGTCATTTCGTGAAACAAGAAATCATTGTTGTTTGTTTAGATTATGGATGTCGCTTTGTTATTATGATTAATTTTGAGGTGTTGGCAGTGATGGGTAGTATTCCGAAAAAGATACAGGTCTGGGTAATCATGGGTAGGGTAAAGGAGCCTACCTCCCTAATCCAGGAGTCAAGCAGACCAACAGGCCTTTACTTTCGGATTACTTTCTGTTTACATGGATAGATCGTCGCGACAGTCCCATAAAATGATTACCCGCACTAAGATTCTCAAGATCTCTGTGTCCTATCCCACTCACAAAGTGTGTCCTCGTTTCGCTGTTGTTATTGTCAAGCACATGTGATTTTTGTATATCGGCCCTGTATTCAGATGCGGAGTCTCATTACAGGGTCTACTACCTTGCAAATCACCTAAACCAGACTAAATCGGTGCCAGCTAAGCAGACTACTTTTGGATTATACTGTTCAATGGGGAACCCAGATTAGCTGCCTCTCAAGATCTCTGTGCTATCCCACTCACATAAGAGCACATGTATTTTGTATATCCCTGCTGCAGTCCCATTACAGGGTCTACTATCAAATCTCTGGTGGCACTTGTTATACTCAATTATCGATGTCTCTAGATATGTAGTAGGTGTGACATCGTCTTCTAAAAGACTCCATTGTTGGAGTCTTGAACCTAGCAATTCTGCTAAGTTCTTGGATAAGTCCAAATCATTTAGATGCTCCTGTGTTATTTTGTGTGGGGTTGATGATATGCCACAGTGGAAATCTTGATCACTGCAGGCTGACAAACTAAGAGATTACAAGTACAAGTACTAAATATTTGTCAACTCACCCCCAAGATGACATTCTGCTGGAGGTTCGGGAATAGGAAGTCCCTCACCACGTGGAACTGGTCTCAATGCTGATTGAATTTTGTGTACACTAATCCCGATTTCACATGTTTCTTTAACTTGCTGGAAAGATGAGGAGGAACCAAGCAGAAGTAACAGTCATTTGTGTGGTTACTTGGCTCTCTCCACACCATGGGGACTACAAGAAGCATTGATGGTCTTTTGCCATTCAGCCACTGTAACAACTGCCCTGCACAAGTCTTGTTTTGTCTTGTCTTTAACCATCTTCACTCAGAAGATTAGCTGCATAGTGGACTACCTTCTTCCAAGTGTTACGGTCTTCTGCTGTTCTTGTTGCCTGCTCTATAGTGAGTCCTGTCCATTCTTTTATGTTGTCTTCCCACTTTTTTCTTGGTCTGCCTCTTTTTTGTGATCCTGGCATTGTGTCTTGTATTATTTTGTGTATGTAGTACAGCTTATATGAGGGGCCCAAGACTTGTCTTGGTTCCCAATCTTGCATCCAAGGTAAAGATGATATGCCTTCTTCACTTGAGAAGCGATACCTTTCTTCCGTTTGGCAAATGTTGCTTCCCCACAATTATAACATAAATTGTTCACAGCATTTATGCACTTTCGAGACATTAGTGCTTAGTCTTTTAACTGAATGAATAAAATACTAACCATTTCATGTAACTTCCATGTGATTAAAACTTCCCACAACATCTGAAATATTTTAAATTCTCAAACTTTCTGACTGGTCTTTATATAGCACACTGCTGACGTTAGCTTACAACAATAGCAGCATGGCAGTATTACTGCATTGCATCAGAAAATGATGCAAGAAATTCTGGATGATGTGATTATGGTGAAATTAAGCAATGGGATGCAAAATTTCATAATCTTATGTTTGTTTAGGATTTTGTTACAATCCTATTAGGTAAATTTACATGGTGAAGCATTGAAAATGAGCTATATGAATTATCTTCAAACCTAGACATAATAAAAAATTTTCATGGTCATATACGTGTTCAGGACACCAAAATACTACAGATTATGACATTTTAACATTTTCACTGTTGACCAGATTTAATCATTAGAGTCACCATCTTGGTGAAGCAGCTTGTGGGCTGTGCAATGGAATCGAAAAGGGAGAAGATGAAAAGATTGTTCCTTGCCTACATAAAAGAAGGTAACGAGGAGACGCGCATTTCCGAATTAGACAAGGCTCCCTCTTGGTCGGTAAGATTGTTTGAACATTTCATATCACTTACAAACTAAATCAGTGTTGACAATCTCTTTGGGGTGGCCAGTTGTGAAGTCATGCACTAGTTAATTTTAAACGTTATATACTCTTTTGCATTGAAGAGTGTATTTTGTGCTCAGATATGCATTATTGACAAGGTCAAGAAGACATCTCATAAGGTTCACATAATTGTGAAACATTTTACGGACTGCCCCAGGCCCCTACAGGTCACCGGTCCCCTTGGCATTTACCCCCTGCCCACCTTCCTTCTTCGCTGAATTGGATTGTGTAGGTTGTAGGTTGACAGTTTGTTGCTTAGTGTCTGAAGTAGTCTCTAACTTTTACTTGAAACACGTCATTTTGCTTCATAAATAATTGAGCGTTCTCATTATGTCGATTTGAAAATTGTTAATGTTTTAGGCACAGAGAACTGTGTGGAGCACACTGGCAAAGAAATTCGACGGGAGAAAAAAGATCTTAGAAAAGGATCGCAAAATTGTATATAACTATTGGCGGGTCGAAGAAAAAGGCTTTAGGCGTGAAATTTTGACGGAACTCAAAAGGTCAGTTTAAAAAGTCCTTTTCATGTGCACAGCAGTTTAAACACGTATGAGTTTCATAAGTAACTTGTCGCATTTATTTCACTTAAAGTGTTACTGTGCAAGCAGAGCAACCGTAGCAAATCTTCAAAGTCTACGCTCGCAATTCTGCAGAAGGTGCAAAATGCCGCTGCTCGTCTAGTCCTGATGATGATGTGATGATGATGGTGATGATGATGATGATGATGATGATGATGATGATGATGATGATGATGATGATGATAGTTTATTTATGTCAAAGGGGCTTTTAGTCAAAAGCGCCGCTGCTAATGAAAAACCAAGTCTTGAGCCTAGTAAGGAAGGAAAGTCTTGTGCTTGTGGTATCATGGATATCTGGAGGAAGGGTATTCCATAACTTTGGACCTTGAACACGGAAGGAACGATCGCCTAACATGCTGCAAGTTCGAGGAGTGACAAGTGATTTAGTGTCATTTGATCTCAGCCCGATTGGCCTGTTTCAAGTCCTGGACTTGAAACCTAGGGACCATGTCACTCCCGCGTTGCGAGAACTTCACGGGCTCCCTATACAGTTTCAGATTCAATATAAACTGTCTGTGCTCATGTATGGGGCACGAAATGGTCTCAGTCTGATGTACTTATCAGACCTCATCATACCACAAGCGGCAGCAAGCAGAAGAAAAGGCCTATGATCGGCAGATACCAGTCGATACAGCTTACCTCGCCTCCATGCAACAATGGGAAGAACAGCATTCTCTTACTCAGGACCGCTTGCTTGGAATGCTCCACCATAGGAAATACAAAATCTAACGACAATTACGGCATTCCGGAAACAGCTGAAGACCTATCTCTTTAACAGTGTCTACCACGATTGACTTTTGTAATGCAACTGCAAACATTATTTGGCACAGGCACACTATAAATACCAAGGAATGAATGAATGAATGAATGAATGAACTCTTCATGTAGGAAACCTTTACAGTGATTAGTGATTCGTTCTTTTTTTTTTTTTTCTTGCAGGATTCTGTGCAAATGCGTGCGTGTGCAGATGCTGAGTGTCCTCAGGCTGGTTACTCGAAACAGGAAGCGGATTTTGTGCCAGTGTTAGTAAGAATTGTTGGTTAACATGATTATATAAAATTTAAAAGTGTATAGAGACAGCAATGCATTGACTCTATGGCTATATGTATGATATCGGTCAGTGGATGGGGCGCCATAGAAGTAGCTGGCGGTGACCTTTGTTGCAGATAGCGATTGGGATCAATGTACGGTGGTTTGCTTTCTGTAAGGTTTCATTATCGTACCTGAAAGTTTGTTTTGCATACTTTGTTTCGATTAGAGATCATGTCTTATTACAAGGTGGTTTGTCATACAAGTGTGTGTGGCCCATTTGTATATGGTGCTAATGCATAAGTATAATATTGCTTTAAATCGAGAGAGTTCATACCTGTCAGGGGAGATCCCCGCTCCCCACAAAACCACAAAAATCCACCCCTTGCGGCTAATGCTGTCGCTATTACTATTGTGGCTATTAGTGCAACTGCAACTATGACAACTGCTCCTGCTACTACAGTCATTTAGTGTTTTATCCAGGGGCAAATCCCCAAGCCCTCAAAATCTTCCCAAAAGAAAATTACAGCAGTGACACAAATTTTTTGGCATTGAACTCTGTCTGTTTCACTCCATCCAAGTCAATTTGACCCCAAAGGCCTGGGGTCTGGATAAAACACTGCATTCATTGCTATTATCACTACCACAGTTTCTGGTTTTCATTACTACTGTAAGACAGCGTGAAGTTAGCAGTGGTCAAAAGACTGGGCAATAGAGCAGAAGGTCGTGGGTTCGCAAACCGCAGTGGCCCTAAGATCAACAAACCCTTATTCAGTGTAGGGTGCTGGTAAAATGAGGAGCAGCATTACGCTGCGAGGTAAAACGTGAGTCTACATAAAGTAATGGCAAACTACCCCATATTAATGGTTTATGCCACCTACGTCGCTGATTGACTAGACCAGTAATAAGCGCTGGAACCCAATGCTCGGATTAGACTACGAGACCTACCTTTTACTGTTACAACTTTAGGTATTACAGTATATTTTAATACGTCCGCTATTCAAGATATTTAGGGTCCATCCATATAGTACGTATGGCGTACGCACTGGAGGAGAGATCAGATTTGTGAGATTTTTCCTATGTACGCTATGTGCAACAGGGGCGGGGGTTGAAAATATGCCTTTTTGCGTACATACTATATGGATGAACCCTTTCTGCTATTGCTCCTACTTCACTATTACTACCCAGGCTCCTTCAGAAGCTGAAGAAGGTCCATGCCATTTCAAAATTTTGATGCAATTAGTTCCAATTTTTGTCAAACCCCAACCGAGAATATTTAGTATGCATGACTGATTGCAAATGTAAAAAGTAT
The DNA here is from genome assembly GCA_018105865.1 of Metaphire vulgaris. NCBI lineage: Eukaryota > Metazoa > Annelida > Clitellata > Crassiclitellata > Megascolecidae > Metaphire > Metaphire vulgaris. The sequence goes on along the minus strand of CM030863.1, from coordinate 1,915,693 downwards.
ATTTTGTTAAAATTCCGCCAAATAGATTATCTATAGCATCATTATGATTTGTTCAAGATTTCATCCCTCCAATTGGAAAGCTGACTCACTTGTGCATAGAGTACTTAGTTAAGACGGCACTTTTAAGTAAGTAGGATTGTGGATTTCAAACAGATTAGTATATGTTTCTTTTAAATCTGTATTTGCCAATAACAGTATCACCTATTATGTCTTTAGCAGTATCAATGGTGAACAAATTTAGTAAAACTTTTATGTGACAATGTCACGTCGTCACGTAAGATTGCATTGAGACATAAACTAAGAGTGATATGTATTTCTATGGGCATAATTGCATTGCAGCATTTATTTTTTGTGTTACAGAAATTTACAAAATGATTCGGTGACTGAACTGAATGAAGGAGCAATGGCTGAAAAGTTTGTGTTACTGGAACAAAACTTCATTGATTACGGCCACAGTGGTAACATCGACGAGTGGTCTCGTGAATTAGATGCAGCTACGTCTAATAAGAGGGTAAGACTGTGGAAATAATTAACCCTCAACTATCTCTTTCACATTATCGATCAGCCACACTGGATTATTACATTACGGTATCCTGTACAGTAGAGATCAGCAAAAGTCCACTGAATTGGAATGAGATGTATAATGCATATTCACAAAAACACTAATTACAGACATTGTTATAGTTACAACATATAGATTCATCTTCTCCAAATGTGTATCACTCGATAAGCTGTGGAACAATAGTAGACATTAGCTATAGACATCTTTGTTTTTCTTAATGCATGTAGAATGAACAGGCTGATGAGGCAAAATCCACCACACTTTAACTGGATTTTGTCAGATTGCATTAAACTTACATTAATCCTAATTTTAGTAAGTTTACGCATGGCTGTTTTTGTTTATTGCATTGTACCGCGGTTACCGTGACACTTACACATGTGAGGCATATTGTCAGTGGTTCCTAAAAATACCATTCTGACACACGTACTTGTAAGTTAGAAAGTCTGAGAATAGAAATTTGCATTCAACATTTGTGTCGTTGCAACGTTGTCACCTTTGCCATTGTCACTGCGACTCTGGAATGGTAAATTTTGGTGAATATAATCACATGTTAAGTATGCCTTCATTGTGTCACTTCATTTCATGTAACTTATGTCATGCCTGTTTTTCTGATGGACTGTCTACTTGTCACTTAGCCTTCAAGGACAGTGTGGGGGAACATTGGTACGGTCAGTGTTTTATACCGGCCTGTTAGGAGGGAGATCCCCCCCCCCACCTCAAATCCCCCCCTCCCCACAAACCCAGCACTTACACAAATTTTGCATTGAACTGTGTCTTTTCCCTTCCGACCATGTCGACCCTCTCCCCCCCACCGAAAGCCTCAATTCCCTTCCCTAGGCGTGGAGTCTGGATAAAACACTGGGTACAGTCATTCTGTGGGAAAGGCAGTTTCCCCCCAGCGCAATGCCATCTAACAGCTTCTGGCACAATGAGCAGGAAGGGAATGACTGGAAGTCTTACAGGAGCTGCCAATGATAGGCTTAAATGTTTTTGCTTGGCATTATGTGTCCGTAATCATATAGCCATTTGGTATACATAATTATTATTATTATGCTCTCTGCTAATTTTTCTAGAGGTCTGACGCATGACGGCTCCTTGTTCAAATCACTATTCTGATGTGTGACTTAGTAGCTTCACTATTGACTTAGCATTGTATCGGATTTTGAGGCGCCGTAGAAATAATGCGGAATGGGTCTGGGCGCTGAATTTGACTTCTCTGAAATGAGACTGCTGTGTGTTTTTACAATTATTTATGGATTGCATTGATTATTTCTGCTAATTGGCCTTCCACAGAAGTGGATTGATTCTTTCGATATCTGGATTTCATATATCAGACATACTTGATGGGGGTCCGGTTTGGACGGTTGGCATGATCTTATGCATCACCTCATATGCCTCATGATCACCTTTTATCTTAAGTGCCTAGTGCTGCAACAACTCAGCATTCATTTGTTAGAGGGCATTGCTAAATGAGTAGCAGCTGTGGCTATGAAGGTAAAACACTGGTCTGGAGAAAGCAGTGGCAAGCTATTCTATATTAGTGACTTAAGTCGCCTGCGTCCTTGCATGTCTGACACCGGAGATCAGCGCTGGGCCCAACACTCAAAATCAAGCATGGGCAAACCTTTACCTTTTTTTGCTACAACTATTGCAACTACTTCTTCAGCTACTGCTGCTTCTATTACTACTGTTGCTACTATGACTGATTCCTGGAATTGTCCGGTCTTTTATTGATGGATTTGAAGTACCTTCGATTGATACCTTTAGAGTATTAGGAATGGTGCTATAGAAGTGTGTGTATATATATATATATATATATATATATATATATATAAATATAAAGATATATATAGTTTTAAATATGTATGTGTGTATATATATATATATATATATATATATGTTTATATATTATGTGTGTGCATGTGTGTGTAAGGAGGTCCAGAAAATATAGGGGGTACAACAAGGGGAGGGGTATGAAAGTATGCATTTTTTGGTATGTAATATGTGGATGACCCCTTGCTGAAAATTCTCCTATTGCTCTGGACTGCAGATTCATTTCGCAACTGAATTTTCAGGAAGGTGGATCTGTCCTGCCATTCGAAGGATCGTCATCACTCTGTCTACCAGACAATGGTGGAGTGCTGAAGAAAGAGGTTCAATTGTCTCCCGGACGTGATTTGCAGTCAAAGGTGAACTGTGAAGTGAAGCGCTCAAAAGGAAAGACTGCAGCTGGGAGAAACTCTGAACAAAGCCATGAAGCAGCTTCAAAGTATTTGCATAGCACTATAGATTTAGTTTGCTCGCTTATTTATTGTGAGAGAAATTATAAAAATGTTCTGCACGTTGTATTGTTCTAGTTGTACTTGGTGCGATATGCAACCATAATATAATCAGTTCCTGATTGTTTCTAAAACTCTACGATTTTCTTATTTTAATGTTTGCCCAATGAAAAGTAAATGTAATTTGAAAATGATTATTTAATGGATTTTAGAAATCCAGTCTCTGTTTCAAAGCATCAAAAATGCATGTGCAAAGTGCATAATGAATGGATTTTCTCTTAAATAATAATTAATGAGCTCGCAAATTGCCAAAGTGTCATTGAATATTGAATCCAGTGGCCTTTTTGGAAATCTCTATAAAACCACAGTGGCAACTTTCTTTCCTGCCAATGTACTTCAGTAGCATGGGCAGAATTTGAAGAAAGTTTGATTCTTTTCCACTTTTTTCCTGAAAATTCTGAAAAATTTCTGAAATACGATGCAAAACATTTAATGTTCTGCAGGACAAGGAGTTATTACAGCATCATACATGAACGTTTGAAGAAGGAATTCCTTAAATTCATACGAGGTGGAGATCAAAAGAAGCGCCTTTGGGAACTAGATAAAGGGCCAAATTGGCGGGTTAGCATGACCTTATGTATCACTTTATATGCCTCATATAAGCACTTTTCATCATAATTTCCTTGTACAGTTCTGCTGCTACTCCTTCTATTTATACTACTATAGGGCCAAAGACGTGTAACGATCTACCAATAATTGTGAAATCATCCTTTTCTCTGACATCCTTTAAGAAAAATCTTAAGACTTATTTGTTTAGAAAATCTTATTCTCTTCTGCCTTAGATTGTTTTCCATTTGTATTTTTTGCTGATGACTGTTATTTTATTTATTTTTATTGGGCTCTGTAATGTGCCCTTGCTCCTGACATTTTGGTTATATGGCACACAAGAAATTGTCAGTATAATAATAATAATAATAATAATAATAATAATAATAATAATAATAATAACATTACCTCTACTGGTACTACAACTAGTACTGCTTCTAAATAACGAATTAACTAACAAAGGAGCATGCAATCTGAAAAAGGTTCACCACCCCTGACCTATAACCATTGTGATCTGTAGAAGTATCTCCAGGAATGCATTGCTCTCTCGATCTAATTAGCTTTTACTAGTAATATTATGGAAATCATTGTCTTTTCCTGTATATAAGCAGCTCATTTAGATTCCTTGCTAGACTATGGTTAATCTCAAATGTCATCTTTCTTGGACTCTTGGAGTGCAGCTGAGGACATTATCCCCATATCATGATGAGGCAATATTGCAGCCTTGCGTTGAGTTCCCATTAGTAGTGTTGATAGTTTTATTTTTAGATGCATTTGTCTTGCCTAATCATACTGTACATCGGTACCAGATGGTAATATTTTTCGCTAGGTCATTGACTATTGTAATATATAAATGATTTGATCGTTATGTGTTTGTAGTGTCCCTTAGGGACAGTGTGGACGACAATTGCAAAGTCAGTGTATGGGAGTGGCAGGGATGTTAATCGCCGTCGTGCTTGTGATTTCTGGCGAAAAAAAAGTGGAAAAGTTTATCAAGAAGTGCTCAAAGAGCTCAAAATGGAAAGCTCTATGGTAAGTTCTTATACAAGACTTTGAAAAGCATTCTCACCTGAAGCGATTGTCACAATACGGAAGGATAACTGTAAAGGCTGTTTTGCCAATGAACTGCAGTTTTGTTACATCAGTGTGATTGCTTGTTTTGTTACAGTGTTCCAAAGAAGTCCCGACGCCCGTTGGTTTGTCATCTAATCGTCTGTCAGACGTGGATGAAGGCGTTCGCCTAGAGGTGCTGAAAGAGGTAGTTACAACATAGTAAATGTTACATGTGAAATGATGATTTCGATGATGTTTAGCTGATTAATGCAAATTCTTGTATTGCTCTAGACTGCAAATTCATTTCGCAACTGAATTTTCAGGCAGATGGATCTGTCCTGCCATTCAAAGGACTGTCATCACTCTGTCTACCAGACAATGGTGGAGTGCTGAAGAAAGAGGTTCAATTGTCTCCTGGACGTGATTTGCAGTCAAAGGTGAACTGTGAAGTGAAGCGCTCAAAAGGAAAGACTGCAGCTGAGAGAAACTCTGAACAAAGCCATAAAACAAGTGAAGCAAGGTATTTGCATAGCACTATAGATTTAGTTTGCTCGCTTATTTATTGTGAGACAGAAGTGTTATAAAAATATTCTGCACTTTGTATTGTTCTCGTTGTACTTGGTGCGATATGCAACCATAATATAATCAGTTCCTGATTGTTTCTAAAACTCTATGATTTTCTTATTTTAATGTTTGCCCAATGAAAAAGCCAGTGTAATTTGAAAATGATTAATTGCATGCAGGCGGCATAGTGAATGGATTACTCTCTTAAATAATAATTAATGAGCTCTTCAATTGCCAATGTGCGATTGAAGATCAAAGAGAGTGGCTCTTTTGGAAATCTCTATAAAACCGCAGTGGCAACTTTTCTTGCTGCTAAAGAGCTTCAGTGGAGTTGGCGAAATTTTAAGTATGATTGATTCTTTTAATAGTTTTTTCTGGAATTTCTAAAAAAATTCTGAGATAGAATGCAAAACATTAAATTTTCTTCAGGACTAGCGTTACAACAGCAGGAGTTATAACAACATGACACACGAACTTCTGAAGAAGGAATTCCTTAAATACATTCGCAGTGGAGATCGACAGAAGCGTCTTTGGGAACTAGATAGAGGGCCGATTTATACGGTTAGCATGATCTTATGTATCACTTCATATACCTCACATAAGCACTTTTCATCATTATTTCCTAATACAGTACTGCTGCTGCTGCTTCTTCTGTTACTACTATGACCTCTCCTGGTTCTACTCAGGGCGCGATTTGTAGGGGGAAGGGGGATCCCCCCACTGCCCAACTGCATCCCCCCTACTGCTACATCCCCCCACCACTACATCCCCCCCACTGCTACACTTCCCCAACAATCCCTCCAAGCTCGACATATCCCCCCCACTGCTCCAGGTCACAAATCGCACCCTGGTTCTACTACAACTACTACTGCTTCTACAATTCATACTACTTTTATTGCTATTACTGCTATTACCGGTACTATTGCCTCTACTAGTACTGCTTCAAACACAATGACCAGCAATTCTTTTTTCTTTTAAAGCATTACATTTTTGCCTTCATTGACATCTCTGTCTGCTTGGATTTTAAATATTTAGCCTGTAACCATTGTGCTATGTAGAAGTATCTCATGTAAAGCTTTGCCCTGTGGGACTTTTCTAATTAGCTTCTGGTGGTAATATATAGCAGCCATTGGCTATTCCTGTACATAAGCAGCTCATTTAGATCTTTTGCTAGCTCATGGCTAATCTCAAGTATCTTAGCTGGACTGTTGGAGTGCAGCTGAGGATATCATCTCCATATCCGGGTGATAACTAAGGAGCAACCGAAAATTTCCCTGGACAGTCGCCTCGACCGAATAACGCGTTTTTGCAAGTTTTCGCCTCGGCAAACACTTTGCGCTCAAGGCATATACTTGGCGTGCAAATAGTTGCGTTATGCAATAGGCTATTTAGGACCTACCCCGGTTAACAGCAGAATGAAGCTCTGTTTAAACATCCAATTTGAAGCAGAATTGGACAAGGTTGCTGAATGGAGAATCGCTTTCCGATACTTGAACGACTGATGTGATCTCTAATTTTTTCCAAAGCATATTGCTCGGTTGTAGTTAAGCAATTTATCTGTAATCTTGATAGGGTACTGGAATTATAGCATACTTGTTTATGAGTTGGAAACAATAAATTGATTGATTGATTGATTGATTGATTGATTGATTGATTGATTGATTGATTGATTGATTGATTGATTGATTGATTGATTTGGGCCTATTCTAGCAATATGATGGTGGAGGGAAATCCTTCCAATTCAGAGCAATCTGTCTGTCTGTCTTTGTCTATCTCTCTCTGTTTCACTCCTCTGGCAGCCACATTTATATGAATGAGGATTGTGATTAATCAGGTTACTGAATAGAGATTTGGTATTAGATGTTTAAAGGGTTGATGTAGGCATATTTTAGCACATGGGGACAAGTGGTGCTCGGTTCGTGCTCGGAACCACAAATATTTTCATCAAAATACTCTAATTTGGTTCCAGATGAAAAATGTCTATCCAGTTGATGCCTGATGATAACATTGTATTGTATTGTATACTGGACTATTTATATAGCGCCGTAAGCATAGCATAACCAAAAACAAGGGTGCTTTACAGAGGATATGACTGCCTAAACAGATGGCTTTTTAGTCTGCTTTTGAAAATGGGCCGAGCTTCAATCCTCCTTATTTCAGGTGGTAGGTCATTTCTTTGGTAGGTCATTGACTATTGTAATGTATAAATAACTTGATGGTTATGTGTTTGTTGTAGACCAAGGGGATTGTGTGGAGCACCGTTGCAAAGTCAGTGTATGGAAATTGTAAAAGTAATACCTGCTGTCGTGTTTTTTATCGCTGGCGAGGAAAACGTGGAAAGCTTCGTCGCGAGGTGCTCAACGAGCTGAGCATGGTAAGTTGTATGGTAAGTTTCCATACAAGACTTTGAAAAGCATTCTCACCTGAAGCAATTGTCACAATACAGAAAGAGAACTGTAAAGGCTGTTTTGCCAATGATAGATAGATAGATAGATAGATAGATAGATAGATAGATAGATAGATAGATAGATAGATAGATAGATAGATAGATAGATGATAGATACTGAAATTGCAGGCGCTATTTTTACAAATGCGCCGCTGCTGAGTCAAATGTCAGATTGAAAAAAGTGCGTCTTAAGCCTATTCAAAAAGACGGTACGAGAGACAGGTTGATCCCGATTGGTTGATCCAATGATACGCAGTTTGGTTAGCTACATCAGTGTGATTGCTTGTTTTATTGCTGTTTGCCAAAGAAGTCGCGACACCCAATGGTTCGTCATCTCATCGCCTGTTAGAGGGTGGACGTAGGCGTTCATTTAGAAGTTCGAACAAGGTAGTTACAACATGGTGAACGTCAACGCACTTGCGTTATGCGTGGCATGGTTTTAAATAGATTACTGTAAATTCTTCTTTGTCTTTTAGGAAGATGAAGCAGTCCTTCCATTCCAAGGATCGTCGCCACGTCGCCTGCCAGAAGGAGGTCGTTTAGAAATGCTGAACGAAGAGGCTCAGTTGTCCTCAGGGCATGATTTGCGGTTGGCATATGGCAAGCGTTCAAAGGTGAACTGTGAAGACAAGCACTTGAAAAGAGAGACTGCAGCTAAACGACACTCTGAACAGAGCCATGAGACAAGGTTGACTCAGAGTTAAATTAATTTTATTATAATAATAACTATATATTATTATATTATTATTATTATTATTATTATTATTATTATTATTATTCTGCTTTTTAGTGACTTGAAAGGTATGACTTCAACAGTGGTGGTAATGAACACTACAAAGGGCAGGGAGGTGTGGAGGTCCATGGTAGCCAACATATTGATACAAGGCACCTAAAGAAGGCATCTATTGATGCAAATGTTATTGACAAAAATAAATCTAGTTTATATTTAATTATCATCATCATCATTATCTGCGTTTGTAGCATGTACATTGGACGACAAATTCTTTCCATTCATCTCTCTTGGCTGCAATTTCCTCTATCTTGTCCCAGGATACACCCGGTGTGGCCAGGTTGTTGTGTATAGTGGACCTCCAGGTGTTTTTTGGTCTTCCTTGTTTGCTTGTATAGCAGGAAATTATTTTATGAAATGTAGCGGAAATAATTTGTTGTTGGTGTCTTATTTTGCTGTTTTCTGAATGCTTAGGGTTTTATCTTCCGACAATTCCACAATGGTGAAGGATGAAATCGATTCGGAGTTTGATGCATCGGCCGAAATGGCTGGACCATCATGGTCAATGTAGGGGTTTGATTTTGAAGTATTTTAAGTACCGGTACTCTTAGCATTAAATATTCGGTTTTTGTCTGCTTGTTGAAGTGAAATTAATGGGATCGAGTTAATTTGAGAAGAGTTGGCATTACACGGATTTTACTGTAGAAATAAAATTTCAGTTTCAAGGAACCCACGAAGTAGGTTTTTTCAGAGAATGGACCTCAGACAGTTGAATGTCTCTATTATTAGTATGGCAGCTGCAATTTGTACTAGTAATTCAGCTTACTTACCAAAACTCAATTGACATCATTTATGAATGGCAGCATAGGTGATGATGATGATGATGATGATGATGATGATGATGATGATGATGATGATGACATGATCACGGCAATAACATTACCAGAATAACATTACCAGTACAACTTTTAGACATATTAGTCTTTATTTGAATTTAAGGTAGTATGATTAAATGTTGACCAATTCATTTATTGGCCAATATTAATAGAAATTTTATATTGCTCAGGTGTTGTATTGTTTTAAGTTAAATATTACCGACTTATGGTGTTTTTAGGTTTGATATTACTGACATACACGAGCAAGAAGAAGGCATCTGCATCTGTGATGAATGTGGAGATATATTTACACGGCCATGGCTTCTGAAACAGCATCAGAAAAGCCTTCACTTGAGAGAATTCGAGAATCTTGTGCACAGATGCAGCTTTTGCAGCCTTCAATATGATACTGAGATCGGTTTAAGAGATCATATTGATTCAATGCATGCAACAGGATTGGAAGAAATCAAGCAGGAATCAAAGGAGTTATTTGACGACTTCTGCAGTGCTCAAGATCACCGTGAAAATGGTAAAACAGATGTCTGGTACTACGAAAACTATTGTCTTAAGGATCTGCGCGTCTGCTTGGAACGCATCGACATGGCGACCATCACGGAGAACAAAGAACTTGTCTGTGAAACCGTGGATCGTGAAAATCCAAGAGGCGGCCAACAGAATTTGGAGGTTTTCGTTGACGGTTTTCAAGAGAATTGCGCAGACAGTTCTCTCGACGGAGTAAATTGTCGCGATGAAGACGACGTGTCGGAATTTGAATCGGGCCCGCTGATGATCGGAGAAGATGCCGATGATCTACAGGAATCAGAAGCAATTCCTTTAGACAGAAATTTGTCGGGATTTGGATCAGATCCGTTAACAGGCGGAGAACGTGTTAATCTGCAGGAATCGGAATCGATTGCTTTGGAAAGAGAAGACACCGATTTGCAGGAACCGGAATCCGATATTCTGGCAGATGCTACAGACAAAGTGGAAACTGGCATTTCATCTCTGATCCCAATGGAACCTTTCTACATTAAGGCTGTCCCACAGTCAAAAAAGCATTTAGAACGCCTTGATCATAACAATTATCTTGGAAGGTTTATCGCTTCTCATGATGGTGAAAATCCTTTGAGAAACGAATCATTGCCGAAGACGACCAACAGGTCAGTGAAGGAATTTTAAATTTTATAAAGAAATGGACAGGACTGGTGTTATGGGGAGGGGGAAACACAGTGGAATAGTGGTAGGATTTTTTTGCACGAAACCAGAGGGTAGTGGGTTCAAATCTGACTAGCTATGGTGTAGCGACCTTGGGAAAGCTGTTCACCCCTTAATTGCTCCGCACTTACGGTTTCCCATTCTGTGAATGACTTAACTTGTGTTAACAATCATGTAATAATAATAATAATACAGGGGCGGGAAGTTGGCAGAGTGGTAATAACGTTGGTTGATGGAACAGGAGGTCACGAGTTCGAGTCCCACAGGAGCCCTAAAGGTTGACTCAGCCTTTTTCGTGGTGTTAAAATGAGGAGCAGTGGTAAAAATCCCTGCAATAAGTCAAACAGGTATGCTATGCGATACACTAGCCCCATATCTGTGGCATTGAACGCCTGGCTGAGGGCTATAGAAATGGAGATCAGCGCCGCCCTATGAGCCCGTGAGGATCGGGAAGGAGGACTTTGACTTTTGACTTTGAATAATAATACAGTACCATAGTAATAATAATAATGTTTAAAATAAACATCTACAAACGTTAACTTTATTAACTTTGGCTTTAACTAATATATAAGGGTCATTCCACGTCAAATCAACACGCTTTTGAATAAAATCGGACGTCACCGTCTCAGATTTTGGCACAATTGTTCATCTCAATGAGTAATGTTGAAAACCATAATATTAAAGTTTTGGTCAACCCATGTCCAAACTATGGGTCATGAAACTTTGGTCGACCGGCGCCAACTCGCGACACTAAAACTGTAATATCTCCACTTCTATGATAGCTAGAGACATGATCTTTGCACCAAACTTTAGCTTTTTGAAAGCCCTATCTGGGCCAATCAACAGGTACACCAAAGTTTGAAAACCAAAAGAACAGAAGCAGTCGTACCACATAATTTGACAGGAGACCAATACGTATGCAACAATATTTATGATTTTATTTGTGGATAAGTCTTACATCATGAGGAATAAATGGTGAAAATTTCAGAGTGGGCACTCTTATAGTTTTTATGCAATGATTAAAAGAATATTAACCCCAATTGCAATTAAAACATTCCTGTTAAACATTGCATTCACTAAGTGATTGAGCTAATTTAGTGTGCCAGTTACATCTGACACTTAGGCAAATCTGTGACAGTTTACCTTACATTTAAAAGTATTTTTATTGAAGTATTCAGTATAATAAGCTGTACTTAATACAGTACTTTGCAAAATATCACGAATACATAACAGAACAGCAGAAGATGGAGCTCAACAGCATAGCACAGTTCAGGAAAACTCAGGGATTGAGAGAGCTCAGTGCAGGTGCAATCACATCTCAGCCATCACTCAGACTTTAAATTAGTTAGGTCTGTACACAGTACAGAAAGATGATCACAGCACTGTTTGCATAGTCTTTTAAATTGAGATACACCGTCATTTCACTGCTTGAAGCCATTGCTGGCAGTCTAACGATTTCACTGGTGTTCATAGGCTCTCAAATACAATAGACAAACTTATTTAGACAGAAAAATCAGCTAATCAGTCCAACTTATGATGCTTTTACATCAGTATCAGCATGTGTTAAAGATAGCAGACACAAATATTAGGCAATTTCACATTCATTTTTCTTCTAACACTTGATCTTAAGGATTCTTGTTCAGAACTGCAGTCAGGATTAGACTGGAGAAATACTGGACCAATATATACAGACTGGTATTTTAATAATAGCATGAAACTTTGTGTCTGCTAGACAGCTATTCTATGTATTCTAAAGTAAAAAACTAATGAAATACCTATGTTCTAAGTTACTTGTTCTCATGAAATTACTGTATCAAACTAAGTTGCAAACAGAATAACAACCTTCAAACACAAGAACAAAGATATGAACACAGAAAATAAAGCACAAAACAAGAGTAAAGTCAAGTAAATAAAGTACCTTGAATAGATTTATATTCTTCATGCTTTTTGTTAACTGTGCTATGATGTTGAGCTCCATCTTCTGCTGTTCTGTTATGTATTCGTGATATTTTGCAAAGTACGTATTAAGTACAGCTTATTATACTGAATACTTCAATAAAAATACTTTTTTAAATGTAAGGTAAACTGTCACAGACTAAGTGTCAGATGTAACTGGCACACTAAATTAGCTCAATCACTTAGTGAATGCAATGTTTAACAGGAATGTTTTAATTGATTTTTGCATTGGGGCGAATATTCTTTTAATCATTGCATAAAAACTATAAGAGTGCCCACTCTGAAATTTTCACCATTTATTCCTCACAATGTAAGACTTAACCACAAATAAAATCATAAATATTGTTGCCGTATTGGTGAAATGTCAAATTGTGTGTATACGACTGCTTCTGTTCTTTTGGTTTTCAAACTCTTGGTGTACCTGATTGGCCCAGATAGGGCTTTCAAACTAAAGTTTGGTGCAAAGATCATGTCTCTAGCTATCATAGAAGTGGAGATATTACAGTTTTAGTGTCGCGAGTTGGCGCGGTCGACCAAAGTTTCATGACCCATAGTTTGGACGTGGGTTGACCCAAAACTTTAATATTATGGTTTTCAACATTACTCATGGGGATGAACAATTGTGCCAATTTTCATCAAAATCTGAGACGGTGACGTCCGATGACTGTGTTGATTTGATGCGGAATGACCCATAAGCCTTTGCAAAAGGAATTATTGCAAGACATTTGTCGTATTAATTATTGCTATAGTGCCTAATTATTTCATGAAAATTTGCAGCATTTTCCCGGGGAGGCCTACGGAGGGACGGTATGTCTGTCCTATTTGTGACAGTCGATTTGCCCGCTGGCTTCAGTTGGAAAAACACAGTCGGCAGCACAAGCTGAGTGACGGAGTACTGAAGGAAGATGGCCTCTTCCACTGCCACGTCTGTGGCCATAAGTCCCAGCTTCTGTACACTCTTCGGAAGCACGTTGTCGACAGTCATGGATCGGATGCTCTGGCATCCATTGTCACTGGCGCTACTGGAAGTCAAAGCCAAACTGTAACCGAACAACAACAGTAAGCAGCATTTAGACATAGACATTTAGACATTTAAATATAAGATTTGGCAAGAATGTATGTATAATCATTGTTGGGTAAGCTTATAGCTAACGCATGAATGAGTAGTGGTTAGATTCTTGCCATGCAACCGGAGATTTGCGGGCAGAGATGTAGTACTTGGTACTTGTACTTGTACACGAATAAAAATTTTCAGTACTTGTACTTGGAGGTCAGGTACTTGTACTCGAAGTTTTTGGAATGCTTGTACTTGTACTTGAGGCCAGGTACTTGCACTTGAAGTGTTGTGTACTTGCTAAATCTCTGTTTGTGGGGTTCTCTGACCCTAGCCACTGTGCGGCGATCTTGGGCAAGTTGTCCGCTCCCGATTTGAGCCGTACCTATGATTCTTCACTTTGTGAATGACTTGAAATGCATTAACAACCATGCAATAATAGCAAATGTCACACGCGTCCAGCATTGATATGTAGTGGTTGGCTGTGCAAACATGTAAGTCACCTCCATTGCCTTCTGTTCTGAACTGTGCTTAGAAGGTAGGATCCAGAAAGGCCACTCCACGCAGTGAGGGTGACCAGGGGCGTAGCTGGGGTGCCCAGCACCGGGGACAAAACATAATGATGGCGCCCCCTGAACTTAAAACTTAAATTTTTAAAAATCTCTATCTCAGAAAAACCCTGACAAGCAAATACAAAGGTTGTCACTATTGATTGTAAGCTAAAAAGGACAATAAAGCAAATCATCACAGCTATATCGATGCTCTTTTAACTTTGTCCCTACCTAGACCCCATTTTGGCACCCCTACATCGGCGCCCGGGGACATGTGTACCCCCACCCCACCCCTAGCTACACCTCTGTGTCATCCAGCCAGTATTCGCTGGATGAATGTTTTTAAGGCCCTGACTATGAGCGCAGTTGGTGTAAGAAGTGAAATATCACTGCTCGTTGGTCTTCTTGGCGGTTAACCCCTTAACCGTGTATTTAACTGTAACTCAATGTAAAATGGGCGGATATATCCGGGATCCCCAGTTAAGGGGTTAACCAACATTTCCTGTTGCTTTGCTTTGTGTTCAGGAGCCGTGCAAACGATCAGCAGAGCCCGATTCTATATCCCTGCGTTAACGGCAGCGTCGTTTTCACGCGGCTCTTGCTAATCAGAAATCACCAGCTCGGCGACGAACGCGCGAGTAAGAAGAAGAGATGCACGCTCTGCGGCCTCATGTACGACGGTCTCGAAGCGCTGAACAAGCATCTTCGGTTGCACGAAGCAGTCGAGGACTTAAACAGTTCACGGAAGCGACTGGCGACCGTGCAGAACGGTCAACAGAGACTGTTGGAGAATGGTGAATTACATGCATCGCTGGACTGCCAGAAAAACAATGGAGGCGGTATTATTACTTTTCTAGAGGAACCAAAAGGCACAGCACAGAAGTAGGTCTACATGTTAATATGCATTAGTAAATGTAGTTGATGTTATGTTTAACCCCTTAACCATGTATTTAACTGTAACTCAATATAAAATGGACGGATATATCCGGGATCCCCAGTTAAGGGGTTAATTAATGACATTGCTATACAGTAGAACTTTGTTATAATGAACTTAACTGTAAAATTTAGCATGTTATTTCCAATACCAAAGTGTAGATGATGATGTTTATGATATCCAATACCATCCAATATGATAGCCCATTCCACAGGACCGCACATTGCGGTATGTTATTATTGAGTATGCGTTACAACACAACGGAGTCTGTTATAACAAAGTTCAACTGTATGTTAAACATATTTTCATTGTTACGTTTGTTGCTTTTACATTCATTCTTACATTTTTCATGAATAAATTAATTTCATTTAGAAGATATAGTGGATCTGTGCATAGCATAATTCATTATACTGGAATATTTGGTTTATCGGTGTAGTATGGGCTTCTAAGTTATTTTGGGAAGGGGGTTATTGAGTAAAAACTTTATAATTTTATATTTTAATTTTTATATGAGATTATTTCAGCTATGTAAAGATTTTCGATACCTTGTGCCAAATAAAAAGCATTTGTGTGCAATCTGTTGATACAGTTCACCAAATACGGTGCAAAAGGAAGTGCCACCTAATGAGCGCAAAGATGGCGGAGGACGATATTCGTGCGACTTCTGTCCGTCCGTGTGGAACAGTCCCAGTCTGTTGCTGCTCCACATGCAGATGAGCCACAGGGTTGAGCCCAGTCACGAGAACCTTCTGTGCGAAGACTGCGGCGCGTCGTTTAAGTGCCTCGAAAGCTTCGAGGAGCACAAAGTGACACACATGGTCGAGCAGTTGGTTGAGCAGAATGCAGACGTGATACTAAAGGCTTTCGCTCACAGAGACCTGACCTGCACCGGAGCGCAAGCCATCAACGGTGAAGGAACAGGACTGGGATACAATAATACCTTGGATCCTCCTAACAATAATGGGTGCGTCACAGTACAATTATTCTCATTCTTATTTTTTCACTCTTTATCCATTCAGTTTTGTGACAAAATAAACATATGGTTTCAATATATTCAGACCTTCTTTCAGTGCCGTTGAGTCCATCCATATACTACGTATGCTCTGAGGAGGAGAGGGGTTGGATTTTGGAGATTTTATGGATGTACGGTGTGTGCAACGGGGAGGGACTGTTTTGAAAAAATGGCTTTTTTGCATATGTACTATATGGATGAGCCCATTTCTGATTAATATGATGAGCTTGTTGCTTTAATGTGACAATAACTGGACCTTTCTGTCCGACCAACAATAATTGTCAGAGCATTTTTTACATGTAGGTTTTTTCGTGCTCTCATCGAATCAGATTATGTTAAAACAGATTTGCAATGACACTGGAATTATGATGCAAGCATAGATGTAGTCTCTATGTCAGATTGGATTGTATGTTTTTTTCCTCCAAATTGGGTTTCAAAGATTTCACTTGCTTTCTAGTGTCATTCATTCATCCAGAAATATGTTGATATCTAAGCATTTCTGATTGTTGTGGCCTGCATCGACATGTGGTTTTCTGCCTGCCGCTGTGCTTATTTCTTTTTTTATGTTATGTTGTAGTGGCCCTTCATCTGTCGAGACGCCGCGGGAAAATGAGGCGCCACGGGAAAATGAGGCGCCACGGGAAAATGAGGCGCCACAGGAAAATGAGGCGCCACGGGAAAATGAGGCGCCGCGGGAAATGAAAAGAGTAGTACGAAAAAGAGTTTATGTCTGTGATGTGTGCAATGAAAGATTCAAGGACGACTTCACCAAATTACTGCAGCACAGACTGTTGCACGGAGAGGAGGGATCAGCACTGCCGCAGTTTTGGTGTCTGAGGTGTGGACATGGTTCTGACAGCGCAGACGAGATCGAACTGCATCTGGCGCAGCACAGAGGTAACAGACGCGAGCAGGGCAATGCGTACGGAAGAGATTTCGTGTACATCGCAGACTTGAGAAGTTGCCTTTCTGCGTGCAGTGACAAGAAGATTTTCGCGTGCAACAAGTGTGACAAGAGCTTTAGTAGCATAGTATCGCTCCAGTTGCACCTCTACAAGCACAGAGAAAAGCGGCTGATGTGCGACCGATGCCCAAAGACGTATCGTTTTCCGCGCGAGCTCAGCGCCCACCAGTTGAGCCACAGCGGGCAGAAACTGTGCACGTGTAGCGTGTGCGGAAAGGGTCTGGCCGGGAAAGGCGCGCTGAAAACGCACATGTACATACACACCGCGGAGTGGCCGTACAAGTGCAGCGTTTGTCCCAGCGCGTTCCGAACGCCGGGCAACCTTCGGAAGCACTCCGCGGTGCACTCGGAACGCACCGAGCGCTCGAAGTACGCCGCCCGACCGGTCCAGTGCAACATCTGCTACAAGACGCTCTCCTGCCGCGGCAGTCTAAAATGCCATCTACTTTTGCACCAGGGCGTCAAGCAGCACGTCTGTAAACTCTGCCGGAAGCCGTTTACATTACCCGGGGCGTTGCACGTTCATATGATACAGCGCCATTCGGACGAGCGCCCTTTTGCGTGCTGCGTGTGCGACAGGTCTTTTAAAACGAAATTCGCGCTGAAATCGCACCTGGTGCTTCATAGTCAGCCGGGCGTGGAACACGTCTGCAAGTTCCCCGGCGACCGGTGCGCCTTCGCCAAGTACGCCAGGACAAAAACCCTCCGCGTGCACGTCTGCCCCGTCTGCGGGAAGGCATGTCCATTGCAGTCGAAACTGAAATGTCATATGCAGATACATAATGAAGGGGCGGTGGCATGCTCGTGTAGTGTATGTGGCCAGTCATTTAGGTTTGCGGCCAGCCTCGCAGTTCACATGAGGTTGCACACCGGCGATAAGCCATACGAGTGCAAAGTGTGTGGTCGACGGTTTTCCCAGTCCTGTCAGTTGAGCGTTCATCTGAGGATGCACACCGGAGAGAAACCGCACCAGTGCCCGGTCTGCTCGCGGGCGTTCAGCGTTCGGTATTGGCTGAAGCTTCATTTACGTACGCACAAATCGTCAGAACTGATCGACGCGCCGGAATATAGAATACAGAAGCGAAATTTCCGTAAAGATTCAAACAGTAAGATTACCAACAAAGGGTCAAAGCAGAAAAGCAAGTCGAATGGGAAAACAAAAAAGAGAGATTTGGACAAGGCCAGGCTGTTTCAAGCCAAGGCCAGCCTGTCTCAGCCCACAACCTACCTATCTCAGACTGCCATTGAAGAAACTGATTACTATCCCTGTGGACTGGATGCTCCAAATGAATCTGTTGGAGAAAACTTGGAAGCATCTGTTGGAGTAAACTTGGAAGCATCTGTTGGAGTAAACTTGGAAGCATCAAATAATGGGATTTCTGAATTTTTTTCTTATGGAGATGAAGGCTTGTTTGCAGATTGCGAACAGCCAGGAGAACCAATATATGAAGAAACAGTTGGATGAAAGCTCATCACTGCTGAAGTTTAATCTGTTAGTCTTCAGATTTTTTCAGTAGTCCAGTATTTCATATTAGTCTTAACAAGTTATGACTGACTCATGTATGTTGGTACCAGTTAATAGAAACATTGATATAGATTCTGTGCATTGTCTCCCAGCATCTGCCACTCCATTGCAATGTGTTGAGGTGGGATTATAGTGTGTTGTGAGAAAGCAGTTTGCTTGATGATTGCTAGTGTAAAGTCCATAACCTCCTGCAGAGATGGGTGCATATCTGGATTTTGGGGTCGTGGTTCTTTAACAGTATTTATGTCCATAGATGCTAAATTCTAATTACAGTATGCATATGGCTACATTAGTTTTTCTAGGATCATCAATTTGGGGGGTGTTGGAGGGTGTTAGGGGTGCATCTCAGGCTCGGATTGGGGAAAATTTGGGGGTGTTGGTCTCAAATTGGGTGAGGGTGTAAAAATATCCCTGCTACATTGTGTGTTGTCCTTATGCAGATCTAAGTTGGAAAAATCAGATAAAAATTTCGGCACTCAAGACTGGTGCTTTTGAGTTACCAATAAATAGCACCCCTCTACCCCTCCAATTATATTTTTAAGGTCTCACTCTCTCTGTCATTCAGTCATCTCCAACTTTGTGTGACATTATGGACTGTTCTAAGGTCAGATGTCTTTATTCTATTGTGCATGTAAACTGATGTCTTGATTGTGTAACTAAACAACATCAAAATTGTCTTTATAATTTTAAGCTCACTTAATTGTAGGGCTGTACCGAATTCCGGCTCTGGCAAAGCCAAATCCAGCCATTTTGATATTAAATCAGGCTCTGGCTAAATTTTGGCCGGATTTCTACTGCAATCTAGATTTAGAAATATATGAATATTCATAATCAGTTATAAGTTTTAACTTCTAATTATATTAATTAATGAGTAATGAATAAATTTTCTGATTAAAATAAGTCTACAGTGTAATAATAACAAATACGATAATTTATATTAGTGGTCATTGCTCAGTTGACCAGTCAATTGAGCCATGTACCACAATAGTGTTGGTCAAATTTTGCAGTTCAACTCTGTTTATTTCACTTTATAAATCTGGTTCTGGCCTAAATGGAAATCCAGTACAGCCCTACTTAATTGCCACTTTTCCCCACTGGTTTATGTCATGATTGTAACACCTCTTCAATGTGATTATCAGTATGTAAACTATAGATCTTTTTGGTTTGTATCTGTATCTATCTAATCATAGGCTATAGATTCAGATCCTTGAACAGTGTATTACAACGGGAGACTTTAGACAATATTTGGAATAATCTCTAAAATAAATACATTACAAACTTATACATCTTGAGTTTCTTAAGCTAAAAATTACAATATGTTAAAATATGCTTTAATATTTGTTGATATCGATCTTAATTAGACAAAATTAAGTCTTTGATCCAATATCATTGTTGTTTCCTAGAACAAAAATTAATTAAGATCCATTCAATGTTTTAACTTTGAACGTTCCATAGAAATAATATATTTGCCTGTTATATGTTCTAAAATAAAAGTATTTGGGCAATGAATGATTGTTCTTTATCAAGGGAAAATACATTTTCCAAATGCAAATTCATATTACACGCTGCTAAAGTGGTAGGAAAGTGCTGACTGAAGTCTATCACAGTTGTTCACAATTTCCTGTTAGCTCCTGGCAAAAATATGCTAATATCTTTGATTTTCCAAGCATTTCCTTTCGGCCTTCTCAGCCCAACGCATCAATCTGCATTTGGATTCTCTCGAGCTGCAAGAGAAGAATATTTTATAACCAAATTATTGTCAGTTCCCAGGTCATAATGCAGTATTTCTCGTAGTATTATTTTTCCATGTAAGATTTAATATAAATGCAGTATAGTGTTAGACGATTCTGATAAATAATTGAATGGCTGGGTGGAATAAGGAGGTAAATGTATCTGACCCCCCAATGGTTTGAGTATCAATAACAATAAGAGGGGTACACTGTAACTGCATTTACTTCCTTATTTAACTGGACCCTTTAACTGATATTTTCACCACTAAGGGGGTAACTGCATTTGTTTCCTTATTCCTCTGGGCCCTTCAATTGACAGCCTGACCATTAAGGTGATAACTGCATTTAACTCCTTATTCCACCCAACCATTCAGATGGTATTCAAAACTGTTGGACTGAATACTTAGACTCCATTTTGGTGGTGATTAGGGATTTTATAACAGGACATTAGGAGGAGGACAGTACATTTTTGGTGCAAGAGTTCCAATTTTTATAAGTTTTATTCTAGATACAGGGCTGTGACCTTTCCTTTGTACTGAAACTCGAGATAACACTGCTCCTAGATGATTGAAATGACGAAATTTGTCAAATAATTTTATCCCATTGAATTTCTTTATAAGCAAAATTGCTTAGGAGCACTGGTTGCTTCTTGCCTGATTGTAGAAGTTGTAGAGTTCTTCATGACCGAATTCCAGCACCATTTTGTCGTGTTCTTGAGCGCCCGTTCCTCTGCTGGTCGTTTTCAGTTCAAACACTGCTTTTGGTTGAACCATTTTGGCAACTGTGGCTTGTGACATCTGGAGGTGCAATCGCCAGTTAACCGACTCCAGCTGGAAAAAGTTCACACTACCAGTAAATACATACACTGCTGTATATGCTTTAAAAGCATAGTAAGTAAAGTCCTTCCCGAGCGCTCAAGGCTCCTGGGGAGGCACTGATCTCCATTTCCAAGACCCTCAGCCAGGCGACTGGTGCAAGTTAAATGATACGGGACCAGAGCTCTAATGCAACGCGCCTCTTTACTCAGTGGATTAATCCGCTACTCGGCTGCCAACGCCATCTGGCAAATGAAGGCTGATTCAACCTTAGGGCTCCTGTGGGTCTCGAACCCATGACCTCCTGTTCTATCGTCCAACGTTGTTGCCACTTTACTAACTTCCCACCCGGCAAAAAGCATAACACCCAAATGCAAGCTGTCACAAACTCTGACTCTCTTGGAATTTTCTACGTAATCTTAAGACTTGCCTATTCACCATCGGGTATACGTAGTTTTGTAAAGCGCTCTTGTCTTTGGCCATTTTTGCCATGCTTATTGCGCTATAGAAATCGTCTAGCTAATAATAATAATAATAATAAGCTTAAGAACGAAATTCACTACTCAACCTGTTGAGGTGCAATCGTCTGTTGACGTAACTTTGCAATGACGTCACGACCTCCGCTTGACCACAAATCTACAATCGCTGAAACCTGAAACAAAAAGCAAGAATCGACACTCCATCAGTGGTGTGCCAAGAGTGGTGGACGCCTCGGTTAGGTGTTAACGAGCAAAAAAGGCGCCGAGACAATGCAAAGATACCCAGGGCCAAATCAATGATTTGTAAGGGTTTTCATCAAGTGTTGAGAAAAAATAGTCGCTGCTTCGATTTGAATGCCCCTATCTGGTGGATGCCATTGGCCCCAACGGCCCCCCTCTACATGCTACTGCACTCCATAATGAGAAAAATATAACACAGTTGCTATAATGGTAGAACAATTAAAATTCCCAATTACATCAATTTAACTTCTGATACCTACATCAACCACTCCACAAATGCAAACTTTTCTATACAGCATTCCCTGCTTTGCCAGAACTAGCCAAATATGGACAGACCTGTGGATTTTCAACCACGAACTACCTATTTCTGTTTATGCTTATCAGTTTTATCACTCTGACTGATGTCAAATGCATCATTATAATGATGCTGGAAGATTTAATCACTGACTTATTGGATAGGTCTAACTGGGTGCTAAAAACAGACAGAAAGTCAATTAAATTAAATAGTAAATCTCTGAAAAAACATATTTGTTAAGTAGAAATAATCGAACAAGAGACAGTATGGTAGTAACCTTATCCCCTTCTAAGCTGAGTTTCTCCAAGTCCTCAGCCAAAGCCGCTGGTTTAGCAGAATGATAAGCAGCCTTTAAAATGTCACCACATAAATGTATAAATATGATGATGATGATGATGATGATAATAATAATAATAATAATAATAATAATAATAATAATAAACAATGATAATAAACAATGATAATTAGAATAAAAACTGGGCATAAAATGGTTTAGTAGAATCTGTGATAAACCTTCCTTGGACCCTCTGTTAAAACGTTAATTTGCATCCTTAATTTCTTCTTCTCTTATTTTGTCATTATGTCCTCAGACCTATAATTACTAACAATAAGCAGCATTCTGCGATATAATACAATGTATAAAATAATTAACTAAATAAATAAGCATGCATGCTCAAGCACTTAAGTTACTATTATAAGCAATCGTTATTCAATAACTTAAAATTATCAGAATGCACTATGTGGTTAAAACAAAGATATTCAAGAATTTTTTTACAAAACAAGGTATTTGAAAGCATTCAATGGATGCAGGTAAATAAGTGCATAAATATCTGAAGACACATCAGCTTCAAAATATCAATACAGTTTGGAAGCTGAAATTTCTAATTTTCTTTCAGCTCTTAAAATAATTCCAGTTACTCCCCAAGTTATTTACTTTGAAGAGCATGAATATGCATATGTATGCCACTGCTTCTGACATCATGTACAATGACACATAAGAAAGTGTAGGTTTAATAAAATGATGATGATGATGATGATGATGATGATGATGATGATGATGATGATGATGATGATGATGATGATGATAGTGATGGTGATCTAATAGTTAGGGAGTAGTTATAAAAGGGCAGTGTGTAATCATGTAATCAACAACACCCCTTCATATTTTCTCTCAGCGATTCAATGCACGTACTTGATGGAAAATAAATTCACATGTCTCCACAATAAGCTTGAGTTTTGTAGCCGAGTCCAGTGATAAAACAGCCTGAAGTTTCTCCTCTTCTTCGTCCGTGAATGTTTTCTGGTCCTGAAAACACATCAAAATCAAGGCTACACGTAATCACAACAAAATCAATCCGAAGAAATGCGCACTGTATGATTTTACCCGAGAGTTTGGGGCTGAACCCTAAATGGTGGGATCTGACCCCTTCTGCAGAAATTGCGAAATTTTGCAGCAACAACCACTATGTTGAAAAACTAACCGCCAAACGCACAAAGCGTATAACCTGTTAAACTTAATAAATCTCTTTCAAGAAATTTCTAATTGTGTTCTTAAAATAACATAAATCTCAACATTAAGAAATCACACAGGAACACAGGGTTGTGTGAGGGTTCTGGCAACAGTTCATGTTTTGCAACTGCAGGGCCTACAATTCAAATCTTAAACATTGCAATCCTGCAGTCCACTCGAATGCGTAGCAACAGTACACTGTAGCCCAAACAGATTTGTAATGATTGCGCTACATCAATCTAAGTAACAAAACACAGCAACGCCTACTTTTACGTGAAATTTCTGAAGAATCCTTGACAAAAGTAGTTGAAACTTTGCGGAATCTAAACCATTGATTATATCGATTGATTTCTTTAGGCTAAAACATATGTTTACACGTACAGTTCTCATATCCATTATAAAATTAAATACAGTGCTAATTGTTTTACTAGAAAATAATCTGTCAAACAGATAAGCAAACTCATCGCTTTACCTCCCATATTAGCACACTAATTTCAACGGATATAAACTGGCGCTAAATACATGTAACAGACTGGCATGTAATAGCGATATAGTGATATAGTCACATAAATATAAACTGACGCTATATAAATGGAAATCATGTGACACGGCGGGCGTTTCTTCTTTGGGTCGAATATTTACGTTCCGCTAAAAATGATAAAACTTTTGTTTGGTAACATTAAATAATTCAAATAATTAAATATAAAAATATAAATTATGTAATTTACTTCGCTGTTGCAGTAAACATTGAAGCCATTTCGACAACATAAGCATAGAATACCTAACTATCTAATCTAATCTAATCTTAAACTTCTATAGCGCCACTAAAATGCACAGGATCATCAAACGATTTTACAGAGGCTACCATAGTGAAGGAGGAAAGTATAGGGGTTGGTCCCAGTGGCGGCTCCAGGATTTGGTAAGTGGGGGCCGTTGGTGTGGCAACTTCTAATCATGGTGGCCAACCATTTGTTGTTTAATGTATGTAGCATGCTGCATTAAGTATAGGGTCCCAACAGGGGGGTCACTGGGGGCAGGCACTCAATAGCGGGCACGGGCCCCTGCCCTCGGTGGAGCCGCCACTGGTTGGACCCCTACTTTTCATTCAAGTTCACGCCAATGATAGTAATAATAAGTACCCTATTTCTGTAATATTGCAGGAATTCAAACTATTATTATTATTATTATTATTATTATTATTATTATTATTATTATTATTATTATTATTATTATTGACTAATTAGTGAATTTATAAAAATAATAAAATTATCATTGATTAACGGCGAACACTGCCGAACCGTTCCGAAATCATTGATTTTTAACAATTTTTAGACTTCGGATCACGTGACCTCACGGCGTCCTATAAAACCATCTCCGCAACGCGTTTTGGCTTAGCTATCGTCTGCTCGACGAAACGGTTAGTAATGATCAAGATGTTTCAGTTAATTTTTAATTTTTTAAAATTAAGATTAGATTTTCAATAATATTTTACAAATAGAACGGCTCGACGACCCCGAAGACAGATGAAAGCATTTGATTCGATTTTATCTCGAAATTTCTTAAACATTGATGGGTTTTTGTCGGTCCAACCGATCCGATGGCTATAGCCATTTGAAGTTAAGATTTGGAAACTTGGGGGCAAATACCGTGGCCCGACATTTCCGCGACCCCGAATAGTAAGTACGACGACGGGGTGCAAGTATTTTGAGTCATTTTCCGATTTTTTTCTTCAAATTTTTTATCTGGATTTTGAGCCCCTGACTTTGGATCCCAGAATTTCACGAATTTCAGTGAGTGCAGCCTTTGGGGTCTACTGCCTAAGAACTTGAGTAGCATCCTAAATAATTTCAGCGAAAAAAGTCTAAAATTTCCATCGCAACTTTGTTTTCGCTTCAGTTTTTGAGACAAATCGGTAACTATGGGTTTTTGAAACATAGTTTTTCGGGTATTGGGTGGCTGCTTCCTTGACTTTTTGCGATAATTTTTTAAAATAGTATTTTAGCGATACCGAGGAACAAGTTTTATCGTTGACAAAATCAATTTTTATTTCTTTCAGAGAAAAACAGCCAAAATCTTGAAAGGGATTTTGCCGCCATATTGGCGGGAGCTATAATTCAGTAGGAGTCGGCATTTTTGTGTCTCCTGCTTTAGTTATTCGAAATAATTTGTAATAAAATGACTTTTAAGGACACCAATGAGCAAGTTTAACGACTGACAAAAGCATTTAGAACATATTTTCGTCATTTTTCTGAAAAGCAAAGCTTCTGAAATTTGCTCGCCCTCTGTCGACGGGTATCGGAAATGTAAAAATGTGGATCTTTCATAAAGTTTCATTGAATTTTGAGAAATTTTAACGACGGCTTATGAGAATTTTAGATCGAAAGTTTGTTCGCCCCTAGCGGTGAGAATCGGAATTGCGCGAATTCGTGAAAATAATTTTTATGATGACATTTTAAGGAGTTTCAGGAAAAGCTTTGAGATTTTGTTCCCACTCCATTGGCGGAACAACGATTGAGCGCTATTCCGTGTCTAGATCCGTCTGATTCCTATCCAATCATCGCTTCTATAGTGCCACTTTTAGCAGCTTCAGTCAATAGATGTATCAAATATATAGTCTTGGGTGTTCTATTTTTTCATTTACAGTGTGATTTTTACCGGATATTTAGCAAATTATTATTTATTTCTCAGAAGATGAAGAAGGTCGGAACAGAAGGAAAAGAAGTTGCCTTCACCTTCAAAAGAGCAGATCCAGCTAAGCAGAGGCCACTTCCACATCAAAACCGTGTGCAACCTCAGATGGGGTGGTAAGATAGTGGTAAACCGGTAATGTATTTCAGTTATCAATAAACAGTACTCATGTAAA
Organism: Metaphire vulgaris; assembly: GCA_018105865.1. Classification (NCBI taxonomy): domain Eukaryota; kingdom Metazoa; phylum Annelida; class Clitellata; order Crassiclitellata; family Megascolecidae; genus Metaphire; species Metaphire vulgaris. The sequence goes on along the minus strand of CM030863.1, from coordinate 1,889,435 downwards.
ACAGAATTATATTGCTCTCACTGTGCTGACTTGTGGGTAAGTCATGCTGTTTGATATTCTAAATACTGTGACTTGGAAGAGATCTGCAGAAGTTGTGGATTCCAATCTTTAGACAAGAATTTATTGCAGAAACTGAGGAAAATTGTAGAGAATATAAGCTGTATATTGTTTAAAATGATGTGACATTGGAGGAATCAACAAAAATTGTCACAATTGCAGTGTTCAGGTAAGAATCTTATTGCAGAGACCAAGAAGACCTGGTGAACAGGCAACTGGAGCTGTGTGCTTAATATTAAAGAAATTAACTGACATGTTGTTATTGAATTCAACTTATCTATGCTGCTTATAAATGCAAAGTATTTAGCTTTAGGCCTAGCTGAATTGTATTGCAGAATCTGAGATATTTCTACAGATAAAGGAAAATGAAGTATGTTATGTTGGTAAATTTGTGATGATTAAGGAAATTGCTAAATTTGAGTTGTCATTGATTTCACATAATCTTTGATAGTTGTAAATATAAGGTGTGCTAGTTATAAATACAAAGCTTTGAAGTAATGCCTAAAGAAAAAGTTGCAGGAAATCATAAACTAAATCTATAATGTTGGGCTGAGATCAGGTGTAAGGAGATTAGGATGAAGTCAACTGTGTTAGGGTAGGACTATCTATAGGCATTTATAGGGTGAATATGTTAGGCTGAGGTCATTTCTAGACATCTAGAGGGGGATGAATATGTTGTTAGGCTAGAATTTTTCTAGGCATCTTATAGAGGGATGAATTCCCAGTATATTATTGGGCTAATAGTATTCATAGGGGAAGGGTTTTTATTTTTTAGCTAGGGTTATATCTAGGCATCTGTAGGGAGAAGGAAGTATGTTATTAAAATCTTAAAATCGTCTAGCTAATAATAATAATAATAATAATAATAATAATAATAATAATAATAAATTAAGCTAAGATTAATCATAGGCTTATGTAGGGGAAGGATGAATGTGCTATTAGGCTGAGGCTATTTTTAGGCATCAATGGGGGATGAGAAGGAAGTGTATTGCACTTGTAGGCTAGGATTATCTATAAGCTTCTAAAGTCATTAGGCTAACAGAATATGCAACAGCTAAATTGATAGTGTTCATGAGTCAGCCAAATCACTGAATTTTGATTTAGGAAGTGAGATGCATAAGTAGGGCAATTTCAAAGTTGACTGATCTGCTATAGTTGCATTTATGAAGTAACTGCTATTATTCAGGTTAAGCATGTGTATTTGAGAAATTTTAGGGACCATGGTAGCTTAAGAGTAGTGCATATGGTAATAGAGGCATGTAGACCATGCTAAATAAGTTGCAAAACATTCAATTAATGCCACAACATTGCTTGCTTCTGAATAAGGGGCAAGTATTTGCACAACACATACATAAAATACACTTTGATACTGCAACATTGCTTGCTTCTGCATAAGGGGCAAAGCGCTCACGTACATAAAATACACACTGCAGCATTGCTTGCTTCTGCATAAGGGGCAAGCGCTCACACAACACGTACATGCAATACACTTTAATACTGCAACATTGCTTGCTTCTGCATAAGGGGCAAGTGTACATACATAATGATGATTTATAAGTGACAAGGCCCTTTTATTTAGACCGCCACATTATCTGTTGTTGAATAAATTGCTGTTGAATAAATGGAGATACATAGAAATTGTCTGCTGTTGAATAGGAAGTGCTAGTTGAGGATGCTTGTAATTAATATAGCAATTAGGATAAGTCTTGTGCAAGTGCTAAGTGACATTAGCTATTGAAGCAAGGCTTCATATCACTAGAATGCTCTGGAGTCTAAGTTGTGCTTTCTGATGAGTATAAGATCTGAATTATTTAAGTAGAACTTTATAAGAGTAGTCTGCTAATGAGCTTAGGAAGTTCTATATGAGGATGCTTGTATCTGAGTTAGCAGTTGGACTGGCAATCTTATATAAGTGCTAAGAGACATTAGCATTATTTAAATAGAGCCATGGCAGCAGCTACAAGAGAAATTAAAATATTGTGGCAACTGAATTAGGATTTTTAGCATATTGACCTATATTTGAACTAGGATTAGAAAAAGTAATGCAACAGAACAATAGGAAACAGTGCAATCAAAATAGGACAATATCAGGAGACTGCCTCTAAGCAGAGTGGCTTTTGAATTAATATGAGTTTTAATTGCTTTGTTGGGTTAGTTGAAGTTAATGTTGCTAAAACATTGGAGCAGTTAATCAAAGATTTTTGAGAGTCCACCAAATAGCAGAAGTAGCATTTAGGAAAGAGATTTTAGAATGCATTACTAGAATACTGCATATGGAATTCAGTGTTGCTGCTAACTCATCAGCAACCAGTTTACCTTCCAAGTCCCAGATCTTGATACTTTGACCAATGTAAAAATGTGGCTTTATTGCAATTTGTGGCATTTAGAAAGAATAACAGCATTTAAGTTTCTGCAAATGTTTTTAAGGACACTGGCACTATGGCCTTATTTCTTAAGAGCTATTTGTTAGGAATACTGCATATGGAATTCAGTGTTGCTGCTAATGTTCATTCACTTTTGGCGACAGTTCAAATTTAGTTTATAAATGCTGATGTCTTCAAAGTATTATTATTATTATTAAAATTGGTGCTATTATTATTATAATGAATTTTAGCCCTGAGTTATAGCACAGGCCAAATTTAAGAGCACTTTTAAACATGATGTTAGTTTTAATACAGGAGAGCTTCTACTAAATCATTTGAAACTCAGATTATTATTATTATTAGAGTTGCGCTTAAAAGTTTGGAATGAATAAATGTGCGAACCGGCTAAAAATTGATACTAACAATAGTAGTAGTAGTTGTAGTTGTAGAAATGTAGATATAATACTAACAAATATAGTTATAATAATAATAATCTGAGCTTTAGGTGATCTAGTAGGATCTCTCCTGTGTTGGAAATAGCATTTTAAAAGTGCTGCAAAACTTACAGTACTATAAATGCTTCATGCTGTTAGTTAGTGGGGCTTTAAAATTATTTTAAAATGTTAAATGTGCAATATTTTGAAGGTTTTGGCATTCGTATCTGTAAATTTGTCCACATTATTCCGTTGTGTGATTTTATATGTAGTATTGCTAAGAAATAGCTCTAAATAAATGAGGCCATTGTGGTAGTGTCCTTCAAAAATTTGCTGAAACTGGTCAATGCTGCTATTCTTTCTAAATGCCACAAATTGCAATAAGGCCACATTTTGACAATGCTCGTTGCTCTAGTGATAATTTGGTGCTGAATTCCATACTTACCGGTAATCAATTCCTGTTAGATTAGCAAATGGCTGAGTGTTTACGACACAGTGCACCCCTGAGAAAGCAAATGGCTGTTTTGTCAAATAAGAAAAATATTTATATCAGCCCAATGGATGTCACGAGCAGCAGTACATTTGAGTAGCAGTAGGATAACTGATAGTATATCAAAATGAGAAGATAGGCTATTGAGATGTCTACAGTTAAGTGCAGGTATGAGTGATAATAGGACTAGTGAGTTGGAGAATCACATTTATATGCTGCATAAGTAATAATAGGGCAATAGATGCAAATCAGAATGAGAAAATAGGCTATTGTGATTTGCAGAGATAGAGTAGGTTTCTAAATGCAGGTCTATTAGAATATGACAGTTGAGTTGAGGAATATTTATATGCTACCTGAGTTGCAACAGTTCAATAAATATTGTTTCAGAATGAGTAAAGTGTATATATGATAGCAGAATGGGACTAGTGAGGCAAAGAATATCGTTTATATGCTGAGTGGTAATAGGACAATAGGTATATCAGACTGAGTAAATAGGCTGTTTAGTTATGTAGGACTACACATATAGCAGTATAACTAAGTGCAGCTATAATAATAGGACTAGTGAGTTGGTAAATCACATTTATATGCTGTTTAAGCAGTAATAGGACAACAGATATATCAACCTGAGGATTTAGGCTATTGAGATGTCTAAAATAGGTGTATTTTTTCTAAGTGCAGATATGATAATAGGACTAACTAGAGAATAGGACTAATGAGTTTGGGACTATCATTTATGTTGTATCTAAGTAGTGATAGGCAATTCATGACAACAATTAGGAAATAGGTTTTTGGAATATGTAGACATATGAAGAAGAGTGCAGAAATTAAATAATATGGAAAATGAGTTGGATAATCATATATTTATGCTATTTCAGTAGTAATAGATCAATAGATAGTATATCCAAATGATGAAATAGGGTAATGATAATGTTAAATATATTATATCAGAATTAGGCAGTTGTAATAGGGCAATAGATATATAAAAATTATAAAATAGGCTACTGAAATATGTACAATTATATCAGGGTAACTAAATGCAGCTATGATATCTGAATAGGGCAGTTGAGCAGGGGATATAATTTATATGCTACTTGAGTTCTAATAGGGAATAGATATTATAGTAGAATGAGCAAATAGGCTATTAATATATGTGCAAATACACCAGTATGGCTAAGTACAGATATGATGCCAGATAGTTGATGAATGCATTTAGTATATACTTGAGTTGTAATAGTGAAATAGAATAGAATGAGCAAATAGGCTATTTATATGTGCAAATACAGCAGTATGATTTGTAATGATGAAATAGAGTTGAATAACAGAATGAGTTTAATAGGGAAATAGATATAACAGAATGAGTTTATAGGCTATTAATATATGTGCAAATACAGCAGTATGGCTAAGTACAGATATGATGCCAGAATATGGCAGTTTTAGGGAAAGATGCTGAGTTGCAAAAGAAATATCATTATAGTAGAATGAGTTAATAGGCTATTAAAATATGTGCAAATATAGCAATATCACTAAGTACAGATATGATGCCAGAATGAGGTAGTTGAGTTGAGTTTTAAGGATTTAGGTTTTCTGTAGATCATCTCGGATTCTTCAGTGCCATTCACCCTGATAGGATAGTTTAGTAGAAAATATTTGTATGCAACTTAAGTTAGGATAGGCAATATTATTTAATCAAAATGAATGGATGCAGCTATTCAGGTATGTGCAATTATAGAAGGGTTCTAAGTGCATAATGCTTAGTTATTTAGGAATTTTATAAGCTGTTAAAGATGCAGCAGCTTAATGAAGACATTGAAAGATGTATAAAAGAATATCAATAATTATGAATTGAATATTGTCTTGAAAATAACTATGACAAAAATAAGATTTTATCAGGAGTAAAGTGAAGGAAGAAAATGCTTAATCAGTATAGAAATAATTATGAATAGGAATAGTTATGAATATGTTATCTTGAAACTGCTCTTCTGGAGTGAAGCCAATGTAAGATTTTAAATTGATGCATATCAGCAGCTGCACAGTGAAGGAAAAGACATCTGAAGAAAGATGTTCAATCAGATTGTAAATAATTATAAATATGATTTCTTGAAAATAGTCTTCAGGAGTGACAAAGGTAAGATTTTAAATTGATGCATATCAATAGCTGCACAGTAAAGCAAAAGACATTGGAAGAAGCTTTGTCAGAATAATTTTCACTGCTTATTGTGGAATTGTACAATATTATATCAGAGAAAGCTCATCATAAAAAATATTGTGAATTTGTTCTTGAATGAATGTAAGGAGATTATAAATTGATGTTTCATCAGATTTAAAATATTGATTATGACATTGTCATGAATTGTCATTATGGTAATAGTTCTGCTTTAGGTGATTGTACAAGGAGATAAGGATGATAGCTGATTATGGCAGTCTTGTGAGACTGGTTTTTGGCAGTGGCACAAATGGAGGAAAGTTCTAATTGATGCTACATCAGAATGATATTTCTTAGTGTTTGCAGTCTTGCTAATAGCATATGTGCTCTTTGTGATTATTTATTGAACGTAAAGAAAGATAATTTTTAAAGAGGTTGTTTTATTAGCTCAGTGTAACTGTGGAATGTTAGCATCTTGTGAGCAGCAGTCCTCTATGGGCATGAACTATGTGCAGTTTGAGAAATAAAATGAGCACTGTAGGTGAAATTTCTATATAATGTTGTTCTAATGCCAGATTCTTTTCACTTCAGTGTGGTGTAGGTAGACTTTTCATACAGATGGATGACAGAATCAAAGATTTACAACAGTCGTGGATGATCAGCCTTTCGAATTGAAGTGGTGTGAACCTGAAACAATCAAAAAGAGCCTAATGAAGTTTAAAGACAGATCCTGGCTCTGCTGTAGTCTATTCAGGTAATTTATTGTGGCTTGTTGCTGCAAAAAATCATTTCGTCTTTTATTTCATCTTTGCTTAAATATAGGAGCATTTGCATAATGAAATTTATAAATGTTCTTTTTCATATTCTCATACAAAGCATGCAAATTAATTTAATTTCTTTTTAGATTATAGCATTTAATAAATGCAACTTATGAACTGCTAGCAAATTGGTTCTGTTAAATGTAATGTTTTCAGGACAACAGTTGATGTCAGTTTGAGTTGTTGTACCATTGGTGGTTTTTGTTTTCTTGTACTGTCTGTTGACATGTTTCCTGTACTGTGAGTGTTTTGAGTCTTTTGTGGTTGCTAGGAATCATGGGCTGTCATTCCCAGGTTGTTTTGCTTCAAGGCTAAGAATAATGGCATGTGGGCTTTCATTCCCAGGTGTTTTGCTTGGGATGATGGCATGTGGGATGTCATTCTTAGGTATTTTGCTTGGGATGATGGCATGTGGGCTGTCATTCCCAGGTGTTTTGCTTCAAGGCTAGGAATGATGGCTTGTGGGCTGTCATTCCCAGGTTGTTTTGCTTCAAGGCTAGGAATGATGGCATGTGGGCTGTCATTCCCAGGTGTTTTGCTTGGGATGATGGCATGTGGGCTGTCATTCCCAGGTTGTTTTGCTTGGGATGATGGCATGTGGGATGTTATTCTTAGGTGTTTTGCTTGGGATGATGGCATGTGGGCTGTCATTCCCAGGTTGTTTTGCTTCAAGGCTAAGAATGATGGCATGTGGGCTGTCATTCCCAGGTTGTTTTGCTTCAAGGCTAAGAATGATGGCATGTGGGCTGTCATTCCCAGGTTGTTTTACTTCAAGGCTAAGAATGATGGCATGTGGGCTGTCATTCCCAGGTTGTTTTACTTCAAGGCTAAGAATGATGGCATGTGGGCTGTCATTCCCAGGTGTTTTGCTTCAAGGCTAAGAATGATGGCATGTGGGCTGTCATTCCCAGGTTATTTTACTTCAAGGCTAAGAATGATGGCTTGTGGGCTGTCATTCCCAGGTTGTTTTACTTCAAGGCTAGGAATGATGGCACGTGGGCTGTCATTCCAGGTTAACACCAGCATGTGTTAGTTGAGTATGGAATCTGTCACAAGTTAAGTTTGGAATTTGTCTCTGACAGCACCTGAAGAATAAGGTTGTTTACTTTGTTGTTATTGTTTGAAATGATGGCAAGGGGCTGTCATTCCTTGATGTTGTTTGCTTTGTTGTTGTTGTTGTTGTTGTACTTACATGGAGAGTTTCTGTGTATTGTGTTTAGTACTGTGATTCAAATTGGTGTTAGAAGAAACTGAAACTGGGGTTTTAAAAGTGTTTTAAATGACTCTAAATATGCAATTATAATAAAATTTCCATAGATTTGACTGTTCTGTACTTTTTCTGTTGTGAGTTTTCAGCATGAAAGAACCAAGCGCATGGGCATGGCTGATGACAAGAAGCAACACACAAGGACCTGATCATCTTCACCTCAACTGGCAGAGAAGATCCTCTGATGGAACGGACTGGCTTCAGCTTCTACTTCACGCGATTCTCCATGCCATTGCCGGGGTGGAAACCATTCTTATACAATCAATGTCGGAGAAGAGCCACTTGTCCTTTGTATTAACCGCATTTGTGCAACAAAGGTCCTTGTAATTAATGTGTCTTAATGTCCAATTTCTAAAACTGATAATTTTATTGTATGGTTTTGAATGCAGCATATCAGGGATATTTTTACACCCCCTAACACCCCTCACCCACCCAAATTTGGTGATGTGACAATGGTATGCATACAAAATGCATATTAATTAGCCTGAATACACACCCCCATGGAGAAGGACAGCCCCCAACTTTTATCATTGGATGACCTTTTTGCTTGCTTTATCTGAGACTTGATAACGTTTTTTGCTTGTCAGACTTTTGCGGTAGAGACTTCCCCAGATTTTCCAGACACCCCCAAATTCACAATCCTAGAAAATATAACCCCAAATTCACAATCCTAGACATAATGCATATATATATATATATATATATATATATATATATATATATATATATATATATATATATAATGATGAGAAGATAAGGGTTCATTTATATAGTATGTAGGCAAGTCAGATTTTCACCCCTCCTCCATTGCACATAGAATACATAGGAAAATTCTCCAAAATCCAACCCCTCAGTGCATACATACTATATGGATGGACCCTAAACCTTCACAGCTACTTCTGTACTGTGCTAATTTCACTTTGTAATCTCCTGTCTGATGCCCATTGACCATTAATGGCCATGAACTTCAAGATAGACAAAATATCTGTTTGGCAAGTTACTTTCATTAGTGCTGAAGAAACTGGGTTAGATATCTAGAGCTTAAATTACAAAATGTTAAATTCAATATCACAGCACAAGCATCAACATTTTGTCTTTTGGCATAAGGGGGTCATCCATTTAGTACATATGCAAAAAAGGCATATTTTCAACCTCCTTCCTCTCGTTTGCACACCTGTACATATGCAAGATCTCCCAAGTCCTCCCCCTAAGTGTGTACATACTATGTGGATGGATCCTAACGATGATAATGGAGTCTAGAGTGATTAAGTAGGACCAGCTTATGGCACTGCCTCATTTTTTAATGTTTGTTTATTGATAGGCATATTTAGAAATGTTTAAGTTTAAATTTTTACACTGATCATTTTATGTTTTTTCCAGTTAGAAAATGGAGAATCTTCAACTCGATGAAGCCATATGTGGTCGATTTTGAGGCAGTTTTGGAATGAAGATTTGAAGAAATTGCTTGTTTTAATTTCTGCTGCTGCTGCTGTTTAGTGTGATTGTATGGTGGATGTTAAGAAATTATTGGTAATGTAAAATGATGTCCGACTTTGGCTTAAGTTACAGTCATTGTCTTGGTTTGCCATGCAGATTCTATGTTAATTAAGCAGCACCATGGCGGGAGGAGGAGGAAGAGTAAATTTCCTTAGCTGGACAGTTACCTTCTTTCTAAACTTTCTGTGCAAACAAGCAAATACTCGGCCAGATCCTCGTCTGCAATAGTTCTCTCCCCCTCCCATACTCTTCCATACTCTTGGATTTGACCTGGGTCTTTTATTATTTGGATTTGGTGTGCCATTGGTTGGTGCTCCTGTGCATTATGAAGTGGTGCTATAGAAGTTTAAGATTAGATGAGATTAGAGCATTGGGTAAATCCCACCTTCTTCATCCCAATTATAATAAAATTGATTAATAGGTTTAGTTTTGGTGGCTGGCTCGCAGCATCACCTAGCGTGGTTTAAGTTAATCATATATGTTTCTATTGAATTTGATTGTTTCTAGTGTGTGTGTCTGGTGTATTGATAATTATTCATTGTTTCATATGTACCACCAAATGTTCATAAGAGTAGCTAAAGCTGTTGGTCGTTATTTTGCTCATTCTGTCTTATTTGTTTTATCATGAGTTATTTGGCTGTGAAAATATTGATTGCATGTTGGTCAGGGGTGTAGCGACGGGGGGGGTATATCGGTATATATATACCCCCATCCCAAATCAGTCTACCATAAAGTTTTTTATGTGATTTATATGTGGGTTATAGTTCAGATTTATACCCACCCAAAATATTTATACCCTTCCAAATCAAATTCCTGGCTATGCCCCTGATGTTGGTCTTTGGTGGAGAAAATACAAATTGATTAAAAAAATGCATTATTTAAAAAAATATGCATGATAAAGAAAGATGCATATTTTTTTACAACTTTGTCTGGAAAATTTTCATTTTAGTATAATAGATCACATGGGTTTTAGTATTGGTAAAATGCTTGCCAGCTGTTTCCATATAATCTTTAGGTTAGTAACTATGGTGTAGTATATTAGGGTCGTTAACTGAGAAATATTTAACTTCTATAGCGCCTCTTCTAATGCATAGGCCCTCGAGTGCTGGCAACATGCATCCTAATGATTACATGAGATTCAAGTTGGGTATCTGAGAATGTAATGCAGTGCCGGATTAAGCACCGCGAGGCCCGTAGGCAGTCAAACTTTTGGGGCCCCAGGGGCCAGGCCACTAATGACTACTAGATCGTTGATGACATTTTTCCTAGGGGCCTATTAATTTTATTTAGAATTATTTTAACTGCTAGCTTAAAGTGTAAACGTTATTGTATGGCGTCGTGTGCCTTTCGCTTAGCGCTATTTTTAAGAATAAGGTAAATTTCTTTTGTCACTGTCTTGTGGGGCCCAAAGGCAGTTGCCTAATGGGTAATCCGGCACTGATTTAATAGAACCAGAACTGTCCATGAGTTCATTTGGGCTCCGTCCATATATTACATGCGCACTGAGGGGGCCCCAATTGATTTGGTGATGTGACTGGTATGCATACAAAATGCAGTCTAATTAGCTTCGGGCACACCCCCAAATTCACAATCCTTGAAATATCCCTGAGGCCTATTCTAACTGATTTTGTCTTGGGGAGGGCATGGTATTGGGGGTGGAGCTTGTATGGTAAATAAAGGAGCTAAGCTTATATTTGAAACTAACCATCTTATATTTGCCCAAAAGAAGTAGACCTACTATTCTAACCGGTGGCGTCGCCAGAAATTTTGGGGTGGAAGGGGGCTGGCATGTCAAATTCTTTGCTCCCACCCTACACACCACAAAAAGTTTCTCACCGGATTTGCGCGAATCTGATTGCTGGGCTGGGGTCAGGTTGGGGAGGGGCATTTGCCCCCCTTGCGACGCTAATGATTCTAACCCACAAAAATTCTGGAAAACGGTAAACGATCTGTTCCATGGCGAAGACCCCTCCCTCGATCCATTTCCTTGTCACAACTCGCTGATTTTTTTAAGGTTTTAAAAGATTTAGAAGATTTCCAATCACAGTATACCCTCCCCAATCAAATTCCTGATTACACTCCCGGTAGGTTTATTGATTGATGTTGAAATTAGCAAAACACATTAAAGTGTTAAGGTAGTCTGATTTAGGGGTAGATATAGGCCCACCACCGTCACTAGGCCCCTGATCAATACTGTAGGCTAGCGATATTCCGAGTCAAAGAATGATTTTTGCCATAGGCCTATTCGGTAAATGCATGCAAATCATTCTGGCCTAAATATCAGCTATAGGCCTAACGATGTCTTGTGCACAAAGCTAATATTTCACGTTGGCCTCTACTTCAGGGGCTTTCTTGCGCTGTTATTGTATTCCTTCGAGCCTCAGCAAGGCGGGCAGGCGGCCGGGCGGGCTTAATGGTAGGCCCTAATAGCTAATTTTTTTTACACTCAGAAAAGAAAAGCATCAGCAGTTACTAACAAGATGGCTATTGCAAATTTTGAAGGTAGATTAGCAAAAAATATAAAACAGAACAGTAAAAGTTTCTACAAATATTGTAATAGAAAGTTGAGACGAAAGGACACAGTCGGTCCCCTCTTGGCAGGATGTGCAATAACAGACGATGTAGAAACTGCACAGATTCTAAATAACTATTTTTGTTCAGTATTTACAGAGGAAAATACAAATACTATGCCAGAAGCCAAAATTGTGTTTGATGGAAATGAAGAAGAAATGCTAACAGATATAGTGTGTACAAAAGAATGTGTTATCAAGGTTTTGACCAATTTAAAGACAGACAAGAGCCCAGGATTATAGATGGCTTACATCCAAAGTTTCTTTACGAGGTTCGAAATGAAATAGGACATGCAATTGCTTTGATAATCAATGAGTCACTCAGAACTGGAGTAGTACCGCAAGACTGGAGAGACGCATTAGTCAGCCCACTGTTCAAGAAGGGAAAACGAAGTGAACCAAACAATTACAGACCAGTGAGCCTAACATCTGTAATCGGTAAAGTTATGGAAAAAATACTGAAAGAAAGCATTTTGGAACATTTGACTAGGCATAAAATTGTTAAAGATAGTCAGCATGGATTTACAAAGGGGCGTTCATGCCTGACCAACCTGTTGGACTTTCTGGAGGAGGTTTTTGATAAGCTAGATTAGACATAATATATTTAGATTTTGCCAAAGCTTTTGATAAAGTACCCCATATAAGGCTGGCTGCCAAACTGAAGTCCTGTGGAATAAGGGCAATATTCTCAGATGGATTGAAAATTGGTTGAAGGAAGAAGACAGAAGGTTGGCATTAGGGAGGCCATTCGCAATGGGCAAGAGTTATCAGTGGAGTGCCTCAGGGCTCAGTGCTTGGGCCATTGCTTTTTCTAATATATATAAATGATATCGATGAAGGATTACTGTCCAAAATTTCAAAGTTTGCCGATGACACAAAGTTATGCAGAAATATAGACTCGGAGGATGATGCAAAAATTTTACAAGAAGATCTAAGGAAATTGTTTCAGTGGTCTGTGGACTGGCAGATGCTTTTCAATATTGATAAATGTTCTGTAATGCATGTTGGGAAGTCTAATAATGGTAATGAATATTTAGGGGAAGGTTCTAACCACAACAGAAAAAGAAAGAGACTTGGGGATAATCACCCATAGAAGTATGAATCCATCTCAAATGCATGGAGGCAGCAAAAAGGGAAACCAAATGTTGGGAATGGTGAAAAGGACAATTTGAGTCGTGACAAAGAGATAATCATTAAACTTTATAAGTCATTAGTAGGCCTCATCTGGAATATTTCAGGCTTGGAATCCATTCTTGAAAAAAGATATAGAACTTTTTTAGAAAAAGTGCAAAGACGAGCAACGAAGATGGTCAATGGGTGCCATAATTTAAGCTACGAAAAAGACTTCAATATTGTGGACTGACAACATTAGAAAGGAGAAGAGAAAGAGGGATTTGATAGAAACATACAAAATAATGACTGGGAAATTGCCATATGATCGATTCTTTACATTGGCACACTATAGCAGCACAAGAGGCCACAAGTGCAAAATGTTTAAGCAGAGGGTTGGTCCAAGAAAGAAAAACTTTTTTTAGTGCAAGGGTTGTGGACAAATGGAACAGTTTCAGTTGAAACAGTGAACGGATTCAAAGGCTATCTAGATAAACTAGGTTATTGAATGCAGATGGTTACATCAGTGGTTTTCCATCGTCTCCTAAACCACTTAAAATCACATTATTATTATTATTAATTGATTTTCAATGCGTGTCTCATCGGACAATATTGTCGGGAATGTTGCGTTTCAATCGGAGCTGGGATTTGAAGTGAAACCACTGCATTTATTTCCGAAAATATAAATTGCGACTATGGCTCAGAGACAACTTCCGTAAGTAGGCCTGTTGAAATTTAAGTCGAATAATTTTTGAAAAAATTGTGAAAATTAGTTAACGAATGATTTTTATCTTGGTGTTTCTCCGAGTTATTTCGTTATTCGGCGCCTAGTAGGCCTATAGGGCCTAAAGACGTTCTAGTTACCGGTCAATCTATCGTCTACTTCGTCGTCGTCATCAATGTCATCGTCAGCAGGGCGCGATTTGTAGGGGGAAAGGGGGGAATCTTCCTCCACTGCATCCCCCTGCAGCTACATTCCCCACCACTACATCCCCCCACTGCTACATTTCCCAACAACTACATCCCCCCAAGCTCGTCATCCATTCCCTCCACTGCTCCAGGTCACAAATCGCACCCTGGTCGCCAGCATCATCATCATCACCATCGCTGTAGTCGTCATCACTGTCATTGTCATCAGCATTGGTAACGGTATCATCATCATCGCCACCATCATCGTCGCGGTCGCCCTTTATCATCTTTACTATCGTCGTCGTCACTACCATCGTCCAGTGGCGGCTCCAGAATTTGGCAAGAGGGGGCGCGTTGGGGTGGCAACTTCGAAGCATGGGCAGAGGCGTAACGTGCACCTTTTCCGCCCATGGCCCATGGCCATATCCGCCGTCCCAGGAACAAAAGAAAGATGGTGATGGCGCCCCCCCCCTATAAAAATCACCACAGGAAATATGAAATCGGCATCCGAAAATTTGCTGACAAGCAAAAAAGGTATTAAAAAGGTCGCCACTTTCAAATTTGCCGCCCCCAACTGTGTGCATTTATCAAACGCCTCTGAGCATGGGGACCCCACCCCCAGTCGTTATCTGACGTTTCCGCCCATTACTTAAAAAACCATTTAATATTTTACTGATAGAATTTGTCAAAGACACGCTAGTCCGCCTCTGAGCATAGGGCCAACCATTTGTTGATAGCAGTAGGTATATGGTCATTTGTGGCAGTAAGTATAGGGTTCCAGCAGGGGGCCACTGGGGGAATGCATTCAATAGGGGGCCATGGGCACCCCGGACCCCTCATGTGGACCGGCAGAGTTATTTCTAGGATTATCAATTTTGGGGGTGTCCGTAAATTCTGGGGGTCTCGTGCAAAAAATTGACAAGCAAAGAAAAGGTCGTCCCATAGCTGAGATGGGAGGATGTTGGAGGGTGTAGGTCTCAAATTGGGGTGGGTGGGGTGGGGTTTTAGGGGTGTAAAAATATCCCCGTGGAGCGGTCACTACTGCCATCGTCGTAATCGTCATCATCGTCGTCGTCGTCGTCGTCGTCGTCGTCGTCGTCGTCATTATCATTAGGCCTACTTTCCTGTTTTGATTCGCTCCGTCGTTTGACAGCAAAGAGGTCCAGGAGTTATTCGACCGTTACGTTCGAAATAACGTTCGTCGTCTGAAGAGGGAAGAGGCGGTGGTGATGATGGTCAAGGAGTTCGACCTGAGCGCTGACCAGGCGGCGGCCATGTTCGAAGCCTTCGACAAAGACAAGAACGGCTTCATGAGCGTCTGGGAATTCCAACAGTTCTACACCTTGGCCGGTAGATGGTAAGCAGATGGCGATCAAACCATTGGCGTAGCCAGGATTTCCGGAAGGGGGGGGTGTTGGCGTTCAAGCTGTAGTAAAACTTGTGAGGGTCCACCTGTTGTTGTGCCAGCCTAAAATTTCAATGACGCAACTTGTGTAGGCTTAACCCAGTGTGGTATTTTTCAGAGTCTTGCCAATGGATGGGGAAAGAAAATTTTCAATCGCTTCATTAAATCAGTTAAATATGCGAATGACGTCATGAAACAGTGACCGAGAATCTGTCCTCCTCTCCCTCCGCTCCCATTATTATAGGATCGCCCCCCCCCATTCAGCCAGAAATCATGCCGAGCTTATAAATGTGCATACTTTTTGTTGACTCATTTCACTATGTTTTCTAGAATAATCGAGAAATGTCGGGAATAAACTAGAAGGGATCGAGGCCTATTTGGTTGGATTAATCTTAGACCAATAGTGCTTCTAAAATAAATTAGATTACGCCACACAAATACAGTTCGGTATTTGCTAAATTACTTGGCTAGAATCAGAGATCCATTTTACTATTTATAAACTAGGTTATTGAATGCAGATGGTTTCATCAGTGGTTTCCACACAGGCTTACTTAGCCTCCTAAATCACTAAAAATAAATTATTATTATTGTTATTGTTATTGTTGTTGTTGTTATTATTATTGTTATTGTTTATTATTATTATTATTATTATTATTATTATTATTATTATTATTATTATTATTATTATTATTATTATTATTATTATAGGCCTATTTTCTACAACGGCTGATGCTATAGGCATAATAGGTATCATTATGCAATGGTGCTATAGATTTAATTGACTGATTGGTTCATATAAAAAGAGAATCGAAATTACGCAATAGTTGATTTGTGTTAAAACTTTGTAATCTTTTGATTTTTTTAATATGGGGGGGTAGATATTTGAAAGACTGTGTGTACACTGTACAGTACAGTGTGCAGTTTGAAATGGCTGAGAAGCGTCGCTTTTCGAGCGCTGTAGAATAAAATTGAGACGGACAGTATTGACAATCCTTGCAAGATTTTACGCAGTCATGAAGGAGCATCAAGAAAAGCTGATTCTAATTCGACTGTTCAGTGGCGTCGCCAGGAATTTTTGGATGGGGGAAGAGGGCTGGCGTGTCAGATTCCTTACCCACCCACCCACAAAAACTTTCTCACCGGCTTTGCGCGAATCTGGTAGGTGGTCTAGGGTAGGTTGGGGGCAGTTCCCCCATTTGCCCACTGTGGCGACGCTAATGGTCCCGAAATATGTGCAATTGAACGCGGTGAGCATTTGAACGCGGAGGGCATTTGGACGCAGAGGGCATTTGGACGCAGAGGGCATTTGGACGCGGAGGGCATTTAGACGTGGAGGGCATTTGAACGCGGAGGGCATTTGGACGCGGTGAGCATTTGAACGCGGAGGGCATTTGAACGGGGAGGGCATTTTGACGCGGTGGGTTTCAAATGGCGTGAGTTTCTTGAAAATCGGATTATACAAAATTTTTGTGACCGATCAGAAATTTACCTGTTCTACTCTTCCTTAACGTGTGATTTTCGACGTTCATTTTCGATGCATAATAACAAATTTCAAATTTCTTTCAGCGCGTCCGACTTGGTCGCCAAGTTCAAAGCTCTCGACAAAGACGGAAGCGGTAAGCTGGACGCTGCCGGAGTAACGGAGGAACTGAAGCAACACGACCTGGGAGACAAGGAGATCGAATTCTTTATTAACGTATCGGTGGGAAACGATGGATTGATGGACATTGGACAGTTCGCTTCTCTACTCTACAGACTCAGAGTCCACGATGAAAACAAGAAAAAGGAGTGATGTCACCGCTTAGAAAAACTCACCGGAGACATTAGGGGCTGACCATAAATTACATCAACAAAATAGGGGAGAGGGTTTGAAAAATTGTGACAGTTTCAGAGATGGGGAGGAGCAAAGAGAAGTTGACGTCAACAATTTCCTTTTTTACAAATAATCAAAAAATAGGAAATTTCATTAAATAGGCTACTCTTTGTCACAATGGAAAAAACCTGAGAAACAAAAAAGGTCATCACCACTACCACATTATGACATTTGATGAACAAAAGAACGGAAGAAAAGGTCATCACCGCAAAAATAATAACCTTGTAAGTTTTCTTCTAAGGTTTAGGGCACCCGTCACTTTATCTTAGTGGGGGGGAGTCAAAAGTTTTTGAAATAATTATAGGGGTCTCTGAAAGTTGATAGTTGTTGACAAGGGAAGGGGGCAAAATTGCCCAATTGTTGACGTAATTGTTGGACGGCCCCTTAAAGCAGTTTGACGATAACCTCAGAGCTATGCTCACTGCTCACAGCATCTAATCTTAATAGATACATTGTCACTTTGATCCTAAACAAAGCTCGAAACTGTTACTGATTTTCTATTAGGTCGCTAGGCTCAAGACCTACCCTCGCCCTTTGAGAGGTTGGCTAGGGAAAGGGAGAGGTACAGAATTCTCTCCTCCCCAAGGATATTTTTACAGCCCCCTAACACCCCCAACACCCCTTCCCCAATTTGAGGTTGACACCACCCCCACCCCCCAAAAAGGCCTGTTGAACAGTGGGTGTATAGGGCCTAGATATGTAATAATCCCAGCGATTTGAAGACATTCTCCGACACAAACCACATTTTCTTGTGTCCCCATCTTCATTGCTTCAAACCGTGCAGGAATGATCAAAAATATCATTCTCAATTTCGATCTACAGGGTTCGAAATAGAGCACCTCCAAGCCATTTTATATACTACACAGTAACGCAAGAGACTGCACTAGACCTAGGAACATCAACAAAATGAAAGTCCTGCCCAATATCTTGTGGAATGGATAGAAGGGCGATCGAGAGAAAAGCATCGTATTAAGATATGCTAGTCTTCGGCGTCGTCTGGTCAGATTATGCACTGTAAAACGATATCATTTTAACAATGAGATAGAGCATGGGCGGAACCAGGAATTCATTTAGGGGGACTTTGTGCTCCATTCCCAGTCTGCCTTGCCACTCCCCCTGGGCCCCTTCCATATGCATCGATGTACGATGTTAAGCTTATTGAAAGGGAAGAAGAGACGACACGCTCATTTATTTAAATCGTCCCTTAATAACTTCGACTTCTCGCCATGATGAGAAATAACAGACAGAATGTTGGGGTTGGGACACGAGCCCCTGTGACCCCCACCCCACCCCCGCCGTAGATCCACCCAGCCATTGGACTGGGACCGGTCGTGAGATTCGCGCAAAACCGTTGAGCAGGCCAGTTGTGTGTAGGGGTGTAGGTAGGGGTGGAGGGGTGTAGTATATTATACCGAAAAGAATTCAACAGTTTTTAAAGCGCTAGAGGACGAAACCGCAACAGGACGAGATGTCTTTTTTGCTCGTCAACATTTTTTTACTCTTTGTCTAAAAATGCCGACGTGCCTTCCACCCCCCATTCCGGAATCCTGGTTACGCCACTGCGCCTAGCACAACTTAACTACGAAGAGAAGAAGTTAACACATTTTGGTCACACAAGAGTGTGTGTGTGAAAGTGAAACGTGTAAGAGAAACGAATGCCTATTAAGATTATTAGACATTCCTAGCAGTCGATTAACATTATAGCCTCTGTTCAACTTTGCCCATCCGCAGAACAAATAAAATCGCTAATTTGCATCAAATTCGCTCGCTTCTGATCGTTCAAACAGCGGCGGTTCCACGCGGGGGATGAGTGAGGATGCATCCCTTCGCCGCCCCCGCCGGACTTTCGGAGTTACTTTTTTTGCTTGTGAAAACCTACTTTTGGGTGAAAGTCTAGTGTGAAACTATAACTGCAATGCATTTTTGCTTGTCAGCCTATTTTTTGTAAAGCGGTAGTAAAATTAGGGAGAAAATTCCCGTTTTCAGCCTTTTTCGGCAAAGTTTATTGATTTTTCTTCTATGTTCACACCCCCCAACTTTCTATGCATTCATTCACACCCCCATCAAGAAATCCTGGAACCGCCACTGGTTCAAAGGTCAGTTAGTTCCCTCTGAATATGCTGCAATCGAATTGTTAGTTTACGAACTAATTGTAATGTTGTTGTGGTCGGTGTATTGATAATAGATTTCGTTTAAACAATTTGGGCAGAAATCACATATTTTGGTGGTGTAGGAGATGCTGTGTAAAACCAACATGGGTCTAAATTTCTCACAGCATTTAATAAATCAGTTTGCCAAGATAACGTTTGAATTCATTTATTGTTTCAACAGTTATATTGCGTTTTTATCCAAATTGTTCCACAAATCCACTATCCTAACGCTGACAATTTTGTTTCCAATTTCCCTCCCTTTTCCTGTAGAGCAAACAAAAACAAAAACCTACTAACAGTTCATCGCAACTCTGCCTAAATTGACACACTTTGTTAATATGATGAACCCCCGAATAGGCCATTTTGCATTGAGTTACAGTTAAATACACGGTAAAGGGGTTAATTAATTAATTGTAATAATAATAATAGGTTAAAATTGCCAAGAATGCATCGCTAATGACTGATTAAAGTTGAAGAACTGTGAAAAACTATAATACATGTAGATGTTTCTGAATATGCTGCATTAGCCTAAATACCGTGAAGTAAAGCAGTCAGCATTAGTCCATATCAATTTTAATGACTCTTTGTTTCGCGTTTGCTTAAATCTCATTCTCATGCAACGTCAATTTCATTTGGCATACAATGGTCTCACGGTTACGTGCAACAGCGACAAATCGCTAGCAAACTCACTTGTGGATTGTAGCAGCTGAAGGACTTGAGACCTTGCGCATCTGGTAGGTGACCACGATCTGTCTCTAAGAAAACCTCTGAAACCGTGAAACATACTGTAAGCTTATTATTCAGAGGAGACAGTAATAATATAATTGATGCGTGACTTTCTTTCGGTCTTAGCAAATGGATTTGAGTCAAGTTTTTGACACAAAAACTTCACAGAGAGTGTACACTAATATTATAACAGTTAAATAACTGCATATTATATAGCATGTACAGTATAGTCAGCGCTTTTTTCCAGTGGGAACAGACGGGAACGCCTATTTTGCCAGATTCGTTTATATCGATATGCGATGATGCGTGTTTTACTTACAATCGGTTCTTTTTCAGTGGAAACGCACGGGAACAGCGTAAATTACAGTTTAAAAACAACGAGCTACATTGTATACAAAATTATAACAAGCACTGTTATTCTATTAATATCTAAGGTATGCTACTTACGAAAAAACAGACGCGAAATGAGTTCCTAAACCTTTTTTCCTAGAAAAAAAGCACTGCGTATAGCACTGTGGTCCAACAAATTTCGCATTCTTTTTATTTTAGCTGTGACTTTGTCAAATTTTAATTTATTGGGCCACGGTATAGCCTACTTCTTGAACGTTCACGTGTACATAAAATTATGCAATTTACGTTGTACTATCGGTTTCAATTTCTACCGAACACATATCGTTGTGCTGTATAGTACACGTTAGGTCCGATAAGTTCAATGCTTTGCGCATTTAATTCAATCTAGAGGTGCAGAATTGCAACGCTGGCGGAAGGAATTCTGACATTTCAATCATCAATTATTATAGGCCGTGTTTTATCCAGACTCCAGGCCTTTGGGGGAGAAATTGAGGCTTTCGGGGGGTGGGGGGATCGACTTGGTTGGAGGGGAAAAGACACAGTTCAATGCAAAATTTGTGTAAGTGCTGGGATTTTTTTGAGGGGGGAATTTTGAGTTTTTTGGAGGGGGAGAAATCTCCCCTTCTAACAAGTCTGTTTAAAACACTGATTATAGGTCTATATTTAGTTGTTAGAGCGATATAAGAATGTACAGAGGAGTCGATTCCGTTTACTTTTCCTTTGACAGTTTTCCAGTCTCAAACATAGCCACGGTTAAATGAAAAGATCGGTTGAACTTCTGAGCGTAAGGAGCGCTGGAACGTGAAATTCAACAGCGCACAGGATGCGAAAGAGACGAACGTTCAGCGAGAGGAGCAACAGCCGCAGACATCGCATCAGGATCGCAGGACACACCGGATCACAGAGACACTGAACATGGAAGCGTCAACTCTGACACGACAGATTCAAACGGTCAAGAGTGTCAAAAGTCTGCGTCAAATCAACAGACGGACTGTATAACCAACGGGTTCAGCAATCACGGATTCTTGCAAAACGAAGCAAGTTACTATATATAAATTTATACATAAGAATCCGATTAACTTTCTCGTAGCGCTAAATAATATTTATATAATTAGCCCAATAGATCTTGACAGCGGTACTTTTTGTTTCTTTCGTCACATGGTCCCATTTTGTTCTCAGTGGCGGCTCCACCGGGGGGTGGCATGGGGTCCGTGCCCCCTATTGAGTGTCTGCCCTCCCAGTGACTCCCAGTTGGGACCCTATACTTAATGCTACATATATTAAACAACAAATGGTTGGCCCCCATGATTAGAAGTTGCCACCCCAACGGTCCCCCCACTTGCCAAGTCCTAGAGCCGCCACTGTTTGTACTCCCTGGAAAATTTTCTGTGGACGCCCACGGTTGAATTTACCACTTTAAAAGCTCAGTCCATGCATGGCGCATTGAAAACGCCGTCTGGTTTTGAAACTCGCAGTTTCGAGTCGACGTCGACACGTCATCGGATCCCATCTCTTCCATTTCCGCTACTGCGACCTCTGACCCGGAAGCGAAGAAAGACGCGGACTCGGTTGCGTTCCACGACGAAACCGCGAACAACAACAACAACGGCGGCGGTCTGACGAGCCTCGTTCTCGCAACGCTGAGGACGCTGGGGCAGCGTCACCGTGACGCCGCGCGTCGCGTCATCGCCGTCACGACGGCGTCACTGTATCTGACGTACTTTTCCTACGCTATGTACTTCCGCTTCGGCGACGATGGATCCATCGTCCTGCTGGTCGTCACGGCGGCTGCTGCCGTCGGACTATCGGTATCCGCTGTCTACGATCGATTCCGGAAGAGGATCAAGGAAGCACTGGATCCACTGGATCGGAGGATCAGTCGCCACGGAGCTCTCATCAACTGGTAATTCATGCAGTGTTCTTTCCAGACTCCAGGCCTTGGAGGGAGTAATTGAGGCTTTCGGGGGGAGGAGAATCGACTTGGTTGGAGGGGAAAGACACAGTTGAACAGGTCAATGCAAAATTTGTGTAAGTGCTGGGATTTTAGTGGGGGAATTTTGAGGGGTTTTTGAGGGGGGATCTCCCCTCCTAAGAGGTCTGTATAAAAACACAGAATTCAAGTCACACACGAGGCTTTCACGTTTTGTACTTGTGAACAGGGTGCGATTTTTTTGAAGAGAAATGAGTTGAGTTTAATAGAGAGAGTAAACCTGATGAGATGTGGCGAGAATGGAAGGAAATTGTGGTTCAGAATTTGTTATTTGACCATGGTGTAGGCCTAGACAGCAGAGGGATGCTGGGATTGAGTTCTAAAGTTCTGTTGCAGCTTATGAGCAGGGGCGTAGCGACGGGGGGTATATCGGTATATATACCCCCCCCCCAAAAAAAAAAAAATCAGTCTACCTTAAAGTTTTTTATGTGATTTAAATGTGGTTATATGTGGTTTATATGGTTTATGTGGTTTATAGTTAAGATTTATACCCACCCAAAATATTTATACCCTCCCAAATCAAATTCATGGCTACGCCCCTGCTTATGAAAAAGCACGATTGCAAATTTTGCAGTGCGAAGTGACAGCTGGAAATGTTTTCTTGTTCACTGTGTCTTGTTTGTAACATTTAGGATGGCAGCGTTGCTGATCATCTGTTCCGTTATCGTTTTTATCGTCGTCGACGTCGTCGTCTTATCTAAGAACGTCTACAATCTCGTCTCCGCCGGCGGAATTGTTGTCTACGTTCTCCTGTTCTTCCTGTTTTCGAAGCATCGCTCAAAAGTAGGGCCAAAGGGGACGTCCATTAATCTTATGATGTCAACGAAATGGTGGATGGGGTTTGGAAAAGTTCGACATTTGTCGACATGGGGAGGGAGGGGTTCAAGATAAATTGACGTCAGCAATGGCTGAATTTGGAAATGATAGAGCCGCTCGCTTTGAATTAATAATTATCGAACAGTTTGGCATGATTTAGAGTGGCTTAGAAGGCATTACTGCCTGTGTGAAAGCCACTAGAGGCGCTAATGGGGCTTGAACCCGCTCCGCCAGCCTACCGCTCCAGCGCCTAACTCATTCTGCCATCTTCCGCCCCCGTGAAATCAGTCTTGTAGTAAATTTTAAATCTAGCCTATTTAACATGTAAAACGTCGCTTAAAATTTATTTGTAGTCATTTTCGACTCAATAATTCAATTTTGCTTAACCTTAAAGCCAGCCATGTAAAACGTGGTTAGCTTGTAGGGAGGGGGTTATTTTTAACATAATTTTATTAGTTGGTGACTGACCTGCTGACAAGGGGAGGGGGTACAAAATTGCTTTAGCATTGTTGACATAATTAATGGACAACCTCTATGATAGCTTCATCTTCAGTTGACTTTAGTTAATGTTCATTACGATGATCGCTGATTCTTGAAAACGGTGGCGTATTAAATGTCTGTGCCCCCCCCACCAGTGGCGGTTCCAAGTGGGGGAAATCCTGGAACCGCCACTTTCCCCTACCCCCATATACTGGAAATGCTGGCTACGTCACTGTTTAGAGCAAAAGGCACAAAGGGGCACCACAAAGTTGGATAAATCTTTTATTGACTCAAATTCAAATAGACTTTGGCGCAAATACTATACAGTCCGAGTGAGCAGACCTACAGTAATTCTATGTAGGCCTACAGTACTGTAGTAGGCTATACTTATGCCTATTTAGCATATATTTTGAATCGATTTGAAACGAATTAGGTTCGCTGGGTTACGATCGTCTGGGGCTTTGCCCTTCAGCTGGTCTTCGCCGTCTGCATCCTAAGAACGGAGGCTGGCTACAGGGCGTTCGAATGGCTGGGGTCAAGGGTCACCGACTTCTTCTCCTTCTCCGACGAAGGAGCGAAATTTGTCTTCGGCGAAACGAACTACCTGGATCACTTCTTCGTATTCAAGGTAAAAATGCGTGTATATATATATATGTGTATGTGTGTGTGTGTTTTCATATAGGTTAATTATATGTGTTTCAAATAATGTTTGTATATACACCGTGATCACGAAAATCGGGACCCCCTAGATTAATGAGTATAACTTAACAACCTTTTGACCAATCATGCTGAAATTTTAACTATAGTAGGCCTAGAAGGCAGTCTCGATCCTCAAATAATATTTCGCCTCTACGCTGCAGCTGGTACAAGAAAGAAGGACATCACTGGCGCTCGTCTTCTGCGTGCTCGTCCGACTTTCACCAAGTCCTTAATTGTGTCAGTTGGTGTTTCAGCACTCGGTCGTACAGCTATTCACTTCGTCGAGCCGGGGGTGAAAGTTAACGGAAAGTATTACAGAGACGGTCTACTGATGCAGGGACTGCTGCCGGACACCCGAACTTTCTCAGATTATTACACATTCCAACAGGACGGCGCACCGGCACACAGAGCTCGAGAGACAGTTGAACTGTTAGGTAACGAAACGCCGGACTTCATTCCGCCTACTCTCTGGCCACCCAACAGCCCGGATTTGAATCCGGTGGATTATAAAATTTGGAGTGTTATGCAGGAACGCGTTCACCGAACGAAAGTCCGTGATACTGAGGACCTGTGACAACGCATCATGCAAGTGTGGGACGAGATTGATCAAGGCATCATTGATGCGTCATTCAAGCAATTGCGTAGGCGTCTTCGCGCGTGTATTGCAGCAAATGGCGGACCGTTTGAACACAAACTATGAGTGGAATATCATTAGAACTATCTAAAGTACACGTACTACAACTTTGTTGAATATTAGTTGACTTTTCGTTGAGTTATATTCATTAATCTAGGGGGTCCCGATTTTCGTGATCACCGTGTATGCACACACATATATATCTAATATATCTACACAGAACTCATGTAAACACACACGCATGTATGTATGTATGTATGTAATGTATATATATATATATATATATATATATATATATATATACTTGACCTGGTACTGTGACAGGTGATGCCGACAGTCGTCTTTTTCAGTACCGCAGTATCGGTACTCTATCACCTCGGAGCGATGCAGATCATCATCACCAAGATCGCCATGGTGATGCAGGTTACCATGGGAACGACGGCCGGAGAGTCGCTGACCGCCGCGGCCAACATCTTCATCGGTCAGGTGTGGGTCACGTGATCGCAACTATTGTACTTGTAACCGTAGACGTAAACTACTATTAGACCGCCAGGCTCGAGTCCCTACCCTTACTTTTTAAAGGCGAGGTTCTGGTAAGGAAATGAAGGGGATGAGATAGAGGGTTGGCCGCCCACTTTTTCATGCAACTTTGCGCCCATGATTGCAACTAAAGGCAAATATGAGTTTTTTTTTTTAAAAAAAGAGATTCTTGTATTACAGTCGGAAGCGCCGCTGTTGATTGGTCCGTTGTTACCGGATATGACGTCATCGGAACTCCACGCCGTCATGACCGGAGGCTTTGCGACGATCACCGGAGGAATCATGGCCGCCTACATTCTGCTGGGGGTAAAGGTCATCGCTCTGTCTCTCTGTCTCTCTCTGTCTCTCTGCATCTCTGTCTGCATCTCTCTCTCTCTCTCTCTCTCTCTGTTTCTATCTGTCTCTCTGTCTCTGTCGTTATCTGTCTCTCTCCTCTCACTCACACACAGCATTTGGAATTTTGTTGATTAGGAAAATCAGGTCTTACCATAGTCCCGGTTCGCTACAATATTATTATTATTATTATTATTATTATTATTATTATTATTATTATTATTATTATTATTATTATTATTATTATTATTATGGTATCTCTTTACTTGGCTTCAGGTTCCTGCTAACCACCTGATATCAGCGTCTGTGATGTCTGCCCCAGCTGCTCTGGCAATGTCGAAACTCATTCATCCGGAAACAGAAGAATCGAAAACGACCGTCAACCACCTGAAGAAGGCTCTACAGAGGAGGTCCCAGGATCTATTCTATTCTATTCTATTCTATTCTATTCTATTCTATTCTATTCTATTCTATTCTATTCTATTCTATTCTCAAACTTGTCTTTTACAGCGAATAGAACCAAGTAGACTCAACCTATTTAGTGATATACCTGAAGTGACTGTCTATCTATCAGGGAATTTTTGTATTGGGGTTGAGGGTGGGGAGTGCCCCCCCCCGTAGCTCGTTGGGGAGAAGGTCAGACCTGCCTTACATGAACTGTCAACCCGTGTTCGATCGCGAGCAGTCACATGTCCACGTGGACATTAGACTAGTCTATGCGTCGCTGTAGGTCGATGGCGGGCGCATTGCTTCTAAGGCGGTATATAAATTGAAGATGCAGATTTATATTGCTTCGCTGCTACGAACAGTGGCGTAGCCAGGGTTCCGGATTGGGGGGAGGGGCACATCGACATGTTCGCGTCAAAAACGTAGACCAATCACAATCACAATAGGGGGCCCGGTCCCCACTGTCCCCTACCCCATTGGGCAAAGGGGGCCCGGGCCCCAATAGTGGTTTTCACACAGGCTTACTTAGCCCCTAGACCACTTAAAATCATATTATTATTATTATTATTATTATTATTATTATTATTATTATTATTATTATTATTATTATTATTATTATTATTTCACGCCGATGGTTATGAGTAGTTTTTGCTGCGGTTGCAACTGTTGTCAGAACGGATGACAACGTCATCGGAGCGTTGTCCAGCGGAGCGTCGGCGTCCATTAAGATCGTTGCCTGCGTTGTTGCCAACCTGATCGCCTTCATAGCAACGCTGCACCTGCTCAACGCTCTGCTCACCTGGGTCGGTCAAAGGGTCGGGGTCGACCAACTGACGTTCCAGGTATATACGGGTCGGTGGCTGGCTGGCTGGCGAGCGTTTGCGAGAATCCGGTTTTCATGTCAAGCAGTGGCGTAGCAATATGCTTGGGGGCCCCCTTGGCGAGAAATGGGCAGGGGGCCTTTTCTGCTACTTTAGCGATCTCTTATCAAACGTAAATTCCAGATGCGGTGATGCGGTCTTGCACACACACTGGACCCTATTATAGAGGGTCGGATGACTCGGGTCGGGGGCCCTTTTTCCGGTCGGGGCGACGGAGGCTCTTGGCATTTGGCCAGGTTGTCCATATAGCTGCTACGCCTATGACTTTCATTTAGTTGATGTCCCTCGTTCTCGTACAGTCAATGCATGGCGTTAGTGTGTAGTATGAAGTGGCTGGGTGTGTTCTATTTCGAACCTTGTAGATCGAAATTGATAATGATATTATTGATTATTCTTGCAAAGGTTAAAGCACTAAAGAAGGAACAAGAGGAAAATGTGGACTTTGTCAGAGAATTTCTTCAAATCGATTAGATTTTAACACATCTAGGGCCTATACACCCTCTATTCAACAGGCCTTCAATTCACTTCTTTCACACAGCGAATTAATTATAAAACGTTTTGATGTCTATAAAACCTGTTGTATAATGAACCAGATATCTTAATACGCGGCTCTTCTCTCGATCGCCCTACTAGCCATTCCACAAGATATATATGGAGGACTTTCATCAGTGGCGTAGCAATATGCTCGGGGGCCCTTGGCGAAAAACGGGCAGGGGGCCCTTTCTGGTACTTTAGCGATCTCTTATCAAACGTAAATTCCAGATGCGGTGATGCGGTCTTGCAAACTGGACCCTATTAGAGGGTCGGGTGACTCGGGTCGGGGGCCCTTTTCAGGTCGGAGGAGGCGACGGGGACCCTTGGCATTTGGCCAGGTTGTCCATATAGCTGCTACTCCTCCGAAGTCAGGGATAATTTCTTCGTCTGGTCCTGGAAATCCTATTGATCATAGGCTACTAAACCTTGGCTCGATGAAAGGCTTGGCGTAATGGCGTCTAGGTTAGCACCCTCTCCCATTTTACGAAGAGACAAGAGGGAGATTTACCCCGCCCCAAATATCCTCAAAATCCTCGCCCAAAAATTGGCAATATAAATTATTTAGCGCTACAAGAAAGTTCACCGGATTCTTATATAAATTCATATTTTAACTTTAGAACTATAGGTTACTTATTAAAATAATTTTAATTTTTTCACATCACAATCACAATTTTTCCATGGGGTGCAGATGCACCCCCTTGCACGCCCTCCGGACGCCCATGTCTGCAGACCCGCGTTTTACCTTCACAGCTTAACGCTGCTAACAATTAATTAATCGACGTGTTATTAATCGCAGCTGATCTGTTCCTACGCTCTCTGGCCCTTCGCCTTCGTCATGGGAGTTGAATTCGGCGACTGTCGCAAGGTGGCGCAGCTGATCGGCGTCAAGACGATGCTGAACGAGTTCATCGCCTACACGGAGCTCGGCGGATACATCGAGAACCGGAAGCGGTTCGACGCGCATGTTGGCGGAAACGGAAGTTGGTACTACGTCGGCGACGCCGTCCATCTTGTCTCCTCCTCCTCCTCCTTCTCGGACTCAGACCCAGTCCACAACACCACCGTTTTGATTGGAGGAATTCTAACCGTAAGAACCGAAATAAACGGAGGGTCATACTGGGGAGGGATTACCCATAAATACTACTACTACTACTACTACTACTACTACTACTACTACTACTACTACTACTACTACTACTACTACTACTACTACTACTACTACTACTACTACTACTACTAATAATAATAATAATAATAATAATAATAATAATAATGTTTGTCCACTACAGCTGTTATCTTTGATTCGACGAAAACAGATAGGCCTACTCCCGCTATAGGCCTACTGTTGTAGGCCTATATCTGCTTTCGAAAGCGCTATAGAAATTCACGAGATTTTAAAGCAAACCTAAACAACCGAGCTGGTAGTATTGTAATTACAATACTTGGCCGTTGTGTTGTTTGTGCTTGAAAGGACCGTTCGATCGCCATTGCGACGTATGCGCTGTGTGGCTTCTCCAACTTCAGCTCAATGGGAATAGTGCTTGGAGGTCTGGCCAGCATGGCGCCGAACAGGAAAAAGCAACTGGCAAGCGGAGTAGTGACCGCCATGATTGCTGGAAACGTTGCATGCTTCATAACGGCCTGTATAGCAGGTAGGCAATAGGCATACAGTGTACGTGAGGTCAATGTATATGTATATGCTACTTGTATATGCTAGGCGCATATGTACATGTCACAAATAAAGATTATTATTATTATTATTACTATTATTATTATTATTATTATTATTATTATTATTATTATTATTATTATTACTACTACTACTACTACTACTACTACTACTACTACTATTATTATTATTATTATTATTATTATTATTATTATTATTATTATTATTATTAAAAGTTAAGATTTATGTGGTAACTTATCCGCGATAGCGGAATGCGTGAACGCATTACAAGGGCTACGATCTTTTTCTTGCTCTTCAGACTTTCTCAGTCATTGATGGGACATGACCCCTAGGTTTTTATCCGACTAGAACCGCCACTGCTGGGTCCACGGCAGTGCTAAATCTAGACTCTGGATTCCGGGGGGATGACAAGGCCGGGGGGGAATTCTGCTAGGGTGCTGCTGTTAGTTAATGTAGAATGTCAAAATTTCCGGGGGATTTGAAATTTCCGGGGGGAAGGGCAATTCCCTTCGGAAACGGCCTACATTAAACCCTGGTCCACAGCATTTGGAACTTTGCGGGTGCCTATAGCACTTGCTCTTTTTTCATGGTACAGCGTACAAGGCATAGGAAATTAACATTGGTTGTATTATTTGCATTTATAACTCTACGCTTCTTGCTTTGTAGGTCTGTTATTTACGCCAGTTTAGCGTCGATCAATCGAGGTCACCTGACAACTGCGGTTGAGCTCTGGACGTGACCGGGTCACTTGCTGAAGGGTCGTGGACCTACCGTCGATCGATATATTCGTGTTTTACAACTGATGTCAGTGGCGGTTTCAAGAACTCTTGCTGGAGGGGGGTCCACTGAATTTCTACTAAGTTGGTGGGGGATGGCAATGACTGACTTTTTAGGAAGATCCAGCCAATTGTCAAAGGAATTATATGTAAACGGCTTAGAAAAAATCACTAGATTTGATTTATAAAATATAATGTTCAGAATGCGGGGCTCAAGCACAGAACAAGCAAAAGTCCTATTAGAGGGCAGATAATGAGGGAAACAGAGCCAGAGGAAGACCTAGAAGAGACCTAGAAGAGACTGGCTGGACGACGTTAAGGAGCACATACAGGAAAAGAACTACGGAAGACTAAAAAGGATTGCTGAAGACAGAACGAAGTGAAAACAACTCATGACCGTCAACCTTCAGATATGAAGATGACACATGATGATGATGATGAATGTTCAGAATTAACAACGTTTTAATTTTATTCTGATGTACAAAGTCATATAGGGCCTAGTGCAAAATCGAGTTTTCTATTGCTGGAAGAGAATTTGTCTATAACATTGTCTACGGATATGTCCACAATATCTTTGTGGATATACATCTAGGCTAATCCGTTTAGACGATCCTCTTCCATTGAAGACGTACTTTGGTGGGCCGGTGGGAGGGAGTGTGCATCCCCGGTCATCCACAACGTGGAACCGCCCCTGATTGATGCTATGGAAAAGTATTATAATTATTAATTAATTATCGTAATTAATTAGTGAACGTTGCACTTGAATTTGATTAAAGAAAATCGATTTACAGCGGAACTCTGCTACGGAGTCATAATTTTGAGAAATACTACAGGCAGTGTTTATTCTAGCCACCTTGACATTGGGGGGATTTTGAAATCTTTGAGGAGGAGACAGGGACAAGGTCTGAGTCTCCACCCTTTGGGGGTGATTTCCATTCCCCTGCCAACATATAAAAAATGGAGGGGGGTTAAAACTTTGGGGGGAATTCTCTCCAGAGAAGGCCTAGAATAAACACCGACTACAGGTCCCCAGGACTCAAATTTTCAGTTTGCCTATTGACTATTGCCTATTGCCAATTGTAGGTTGTCAGTGGGGTGCAGAAGGGGGGACCGCTCGGGCGGTGACCCCGGCCATCCATCAGGTGGGGGCATCAAAATTGACTTTGCCGACATTTTTTGCTCGTCAGGTGCGGGCACCACACCACCTTGGCACGCCACTGTCCATTGAAATTGGGTAGCCCTATTATTATCTGCCAAATTGCCAATTGCAAAGCAGATTATTTATTGTAGACATGTACAATATCTTACAGGTAGACTTAATATAACCTATGTAGGCCTAACCCCCCCCCCCCCGCCCAAAATCAGCCTACCTTAAAATCTTTAATGCTTTTCTTAAGATTTTCAAAGTTTTTAAGATGTATAGGCTAACCCCCAAATCACATTATGCACCCTCAAAATCAAATTTCTGGCTACGCCCCTGGCTGATGCATGGGAATTATGATAGTGGCGCCATAGAAGTCTCTTAAACAATGGCGTAACCACATTCCCCTTAATTACGGACAATGCTCTGGTTGCTTTGCTTTCTTGTCCCGACTGTTTTCGATTTTAAACGTGTAGCCTACAAAGAGATTAAAAATTTAACGGTGAATATTGAATAAATACTTAGGCCTATTTTGAAATGCTGGTGAGCTTCGAATAAATTAGACGCCTTCCGTTTCTAACTTTCTACAGCCTCTTGTGAACGACTATTTTCGTGCTTAATAAGGGACTTAAAAACTTATTGCAGCAGCACCTTTGGGCACGAATGTCCCACTTTTCTCGCGTTAAAGTTTCAAATTTGTAAACGCTTGACAGTGTTGTTCATAAACAGCAGTGATCAGACATGCCGCATAGGGGCGGGGGCAGTGGCGGCTCTAGGATTTTGCAAGTGAGGGACCGTTAGGGGGCAACTTCTAATCATGGGGGGCCAACCATTTGTTGTTTAATGTATGTAGCATTAAGTATAGGGTCCCAACTGGGGGGGGGGCACTGGGGGGCCAGACTCTCAATATGGGGGCACGGGCCCCCCTGCCCCCCCGGTGGAGCCGCCACTGGGCAGGGGGAGGGCTATATTGATGCGACGTGCCTGGTCACTGCTGTTCTTCAGTTAAGGATAGGCCTAGTTAGCAGTTTGATTAGCAGCTACACTTAAGCATAATTTAGCCATTAATTCAGAGCCATTCAGGCCTATATTCGGCCTACTTGGCGCTGTGCGACCGGTTCCCGCCAGAACACCGAGGTTAAGCGACGTCGAGTGCGGCTCGTAGGCCTCCTTGGATAGGTGACCATTCCGGGATCGAGTCATAATGTGTGCTGTATTTGTATTTCACGATGGGCATCTATATAAAGTAAAAGTGTAAAATCTGTATTTGTATTTGTTTATAGACGCGTCCGTATCAAAGACGATGGGCATCTATATGTGTGTGTGTGTGTGTGTGTGTGTGTCTGGCTCATCCTTTCTCGACCAATACTTGCCACCGGCTATGGCGGAGTTGATCGAGTCATGGCGACTCACCTCCATGTTGCGGCTATAGGGACTTTCATCATACCCGGCAACCATAGAGTTTAACACATGCACATAATAGAATCTATGGTTGCCAACTTGCCAGCATAGATTGATATTAAAGTCTATGCTTGCCAGGTTCAATCGCCATTTTGTAATTGCGTTTCAAGAAAATTTGCCGTTGCGTTGCTGGCTGCGACCAATTTCTTGCGCTTGTCTTCAAATCTCGAGGTCAGTTTTAAGTTAATTTTACGATAAATTGAAAATATTAGACGATTATTACGAAAATAAGCGAATTAGAATTTCACTGAAGCGAAATCAAATGAACAGTGAGCGAATCTTTGATCGCGCCTAAGTACAGGACACCTTAACTAGTGGTTTTCCATGAATCACGTCCTGCGATTTGAAAGTGAACGGTTAGACAGTGTCTAGTTTCTCGTTTTCTGTTTTCCTCGTCGATAACTGCGAAAATTTCGTGATATTTTGTTGTTAAGCGCGTGTTTGTAATGCTGGGTCCACAAATTAAACGTGTTGCACGATTTAATAAACATGTACTTTTATTGCACCAATTCTGACATGATCGTACTCTAGACCCAACCACAAAAGGCCTGGTATTATTGTTATTGATATTAGTAAGAGTGGAAAACAATAAGAGACTATTATAAGAGACTATCAGAGAAAGCACCAGCTGGAAGATATAAAATTTGTTTTCAGTCTTGATTTGAAATAACCTACTTTATTGGATGATTTAACAGGCAGAAGAGAGCCCAGATTTGTGGATCTGCAGTAGACGATATACTCTTGTGAAACATGAGTAAAGGGTCAGGCTACACATGACCAAAATTGGCTTTCACCATTGGTATTGCTAGGGGGTTCAACCGGTTCAAAACCAAGCCATTCTATTCACTGGTCTACGTCAATTTTGCTGACTTGAAGACAACATGTGATCTTTATGTATTTTGGTGGGCTGAATCCAAAAATCACACCCATTTTCTCCTATCACGTCCAGTTTTCCCGCAAAACGCTGTTTACTGATTTACTGTTTACTGTAATAATGTAGCATTATGTATTATAATTCTTTAGCTATATTGAATATGCAAAAAGATAAGGATGTGTAAAAAGATATGCTTAATATGCAGTGGGCATAACTATTTAATAATACAACAGTTTAATAGGCAGTTTTAAACTGCAGACGTCAGCATTTTATGGATATAGGCCTATATATAAGAAGCGTGAAACCGACGGCAGCATTCAGTCGTTCATGAGGCTTACAAGTCGCAGCAAATTTAACTCTTCTAAATAGCTTTCTGTGGAATATGTCACCCAGCACTCGAACACTTCGTGAGCAGTGCAGGAATGATCCTGACAAATTTTGCTACATTTGTGATTGTTTTACAACACCTAAACAAAGGAGAGAGGTGTCTGAATTTGTGCATAAAGCTTAGCATGCATATTTCGCAGTTAAATTGGGTGACCAGGAAAACTTTGGGCACCACATAAAGTGTGCAGGACATGTGTTGAAAGCCTCAGACAGTTCATAATGTGACTAAAGGTCAGAGAAAAAGACTAAAGGTCAGAGAAAAGTCTTAGCTTTGGAGTTCCAATGGTGTGGCGAGAGCCTCGAAACCACGCATGTTGATGACTGCTACTTCTGTCTGGTAAATATTTCAGGCATGTCCACAAAGACAAAATCTTCCATCCAGTACCCAAATCTCCCCTCTGCTCTGAGACCAGTTGCTCACTGTGACAAAGTTCCTGTACCTATTTGCACTACTTTGGGAGTTTCTTACGACGATGAATTTTGTCAGTCAACAGACACCGATTGCGAAGATTTCGTGGCCTTAGAAGTTGACGCTGGAATGCACCAAACATTCAACCAAGCTGAGTTGAATGACCTAATATGAGACCTAGATCTGCCGAAGTCGTCAGCAGAGTTACTGGGTTCAAGATTGAAGGAAAAGAATCTGTTCAGTGTTGGCTCCAGGAACCACGCTTATGTATCATGGCAGAGAGAATGAATCTTTTGAAATATTTCCATATGGAGGAAGAGTTTGTATACTGCATCAACATCAAAGGACTTTTTGAATCAATGGGATGTTATAGTTGTAGACAAGATGCTTTTTACGACATGATTACTGACTTACTTGGCAACTTAAGAGTCGAGAATTATGACCTTTCAGTTCAAAATTCGAAGATTGCTTTTCGAAGACTGGGAGCAACATGAGTGTCAAGTTGCATTTCTTTCATAGCTACCTGAACTTCAAAATTTTGGAGCTATGAGTGAAGAACAAGGAGAATGCTTCCATCAAGACATCAAGACCATGGAACGTAGATATCAAGGCAGATGGAACTCAAACATTATGGCAGACTACTGCTGGTGTTTACAGCGTGACAACTGTGACCATAACTATACCGGAGCATCCAAAAAGAGAAGATTCTTTTCTCAAAACTTAAGTTTAAGCAACTAGCTATTGCTCTTATTGCTCTCTTGGTTAGAAGACAGACTCATTTTTTGGCTGAATAAAAATATTACGTGTTATCGGTTCTTCAATTTCCTATTTTCCCTTATGTTTGACTTTAACACCTTTAATTAAGCATTCCTCATTTGCGAAAAAATTTGACGTGTTGCATAATTTTTGACTTCATATCTGGAATCAGCACCTCTCAATTTGGTAAAATCAGCAAAAATACCTAGGTCAGCAGAAATTTTTTTAAAAAATGTAGAC
The DNA here is from genome assembly GCA_018105865.1 of Metaphire vulgaris. NCBI lineage: Eukaryota > Metazoa > Annelida > Clitellata > Crassiclitellata > Megascolecidae > Metaphire > Metaphire vulgaris. The sequence goes on along the minus strand of CM030863.1, from coordinate 1,854,184 downwards.
CAGTGAATTATCAGTATATATCCACCCTTAGCCAATTGTTTTCAGTCACTTCTGGTAAATTCATTATTACATATTGAATGTGCTTAGTTTATCATTAAAAGTTCTTGTTGAAATTCAATGAATTTTGACATTTTTAGCGACAGCGTTAGACATTGGTCACAGCCAGACCCGCAGCTCGAAATAATTTGGTAAGTGCTTTGATTACCATCTTTTTGGAAAGTAGTTGACAGAAAATATTAAAAATTTTCTAATAAATTGATTACATGTTTTAATGTATTGATTTTATAGCAATCTTGTCAAGCATTTGAATTAAAACATGCAGTTTTGAGAGTACCATTTAAATCTCTTTATTATTGCAGTTAAACAATTTAAACAGTTGCTGGTACTACTATCATAAGACAGTATTAAGACACATAACTAGTAAATGATGATTGGGTCATGCTTGCTCAAGTTTGCAAATGAATTGCTTTAGGCAACGAGCAAGATGCAGTCTTTGTTTGCCTATTGTCTTTATCAATTCAATTCAATTACTAGTCTTCACTCTTCAATTATCGAGTTGTTATTGATTAGTAGATCATTCCTGTTATTTTGATTTTTGTAAATGTTTGATGTTTGATATTACTTTTTGATGTTTTAATTACTTGAGGACTCCAAAAAATTTAGATGTCAGTGAAAAGATGCTTCATTTATGAAAGGTTTTTGTTATGATTCAGAGTTATCTGATTTAGCAAGCTGATATCCAGAAGGTTAAGTTTTTGTTATTGTGATCATACTGGTAAAGTTCTGCATTTGTAGTTTCTGTTTTTTAATATTTTTCAGTTGGTTTGACCGTTTTAAATTAAGAATTCATTGCTAACAAAATTAGATAGAAAAAGAGTCAGCAATTTCTTCCAAGGACATCTTGTTAGGAAAACTGAGTCCTGCCAAGTGAACCACTGACATCATACCAGCCAAAATCTCAAACTGGGCTATCAGAAGCTGAATTTTAGAAGGAAGAGGAGCTGCAGCAGCGTGGAAATGAATCATTTTATTACTCCAAGCTCTATCAAAGATAAGATCGCAGAGAACAAGTCTAATCTGATTAGCATTACTGACGTGAATGACTTGTTTCTCACGGAGTTGGTTGGAGAGGATGTTATGGAAGAGTCGATGAAGGAAACAATTTTGGACGGGAGAACAAGAACTGAAATCAACAAACGTTTCTTTGATTGGCTCAGTGAATGCGATGAATTAGCGGTGTACAAGATATTCCTTTCAAAACTGAGGGAATATGGACAGAGGCATATTGCAAACCTCTTGGATGGAACACCAGGTGAGTTACATAATTTTTTAAACTTTGTAAAAGTTTGTTTTGATTTTAATTCTTCAGCGGAAGCTCATCATCATCATCATCATCATCATCATCATCATCATCATCATCATCATCATCATCATCCTGTCTTGTGTGGCTTGATAGACTTCTGGTGTTGTCATGCAGGTCAATTCTGTGATGTTCTTTATCTAGAAAGTTCTTGGTCTTCCTCTGTATGTCTGCCCTTCCACAATCTTTAGCATTATAAACTTACATTTCTCTATGGTGTGTCCCTGTCATGCCATGTGTCCAAAACATTTCAATTTTCTATTTTTTCCCATTGGCCAGTATTAAGTAGCAGTCTATCCATTCCTACTTTATTGAACACAGTGGCGGCTCCACCGGGGGGGGGCAGGGGGGCCCGTGCCCCCCTATTGAGTGTCTGACCCCCCTAGTGCCCCCCCCAGTTGGGACCCTATACTTAATGCTACATACATTAAACAACAATTGGTTGGCCCCCCATGATTAGAAGTTGCCACCCCAACGGCCCCCCCACTTGCCAAATCCTAGAGCCGCCACTGATTGAACACATGGTCGATAGTGTTTTATTGACTTTAAGTGACATTTCTGTTGATATCAAATTGTGTAGTTATTTCTTTTTGATAAGATTTCTCATGGAGCCCTGTTTTCTGAAGATGTTCATATAGATACTGCCTAGTATAGATTCACACTTTATAAGGGAGCCAAGGGACAGCGATACACTTAAATTCACGATGCCTCATTTTAAAATTCTACTCCAATTTTAAATTTTTTGTTATGGTAGGGTTTTGATGCTAGTAAATGGTCTAAAATCTCTTAAGACAGAACTGATGCTGCTATACAATAACATACTGAGAAATGCCTTCTACAGTACTTTTGGCCTTTTCTGCAATATTTTGAGAATGCAATTTAAGGGAATTGCTTATCTTGTCATACCAAATCTCTTGCAATACTTTCCTCCTTAGAATTTATTCTCTTTTTGCATATTTATGGCAGTAAAGCAGCAAAGCTATTTTGTGTGCCGGGCCAGGTGTATTTTTACAGTTTGGGGCTTCTTATCTAGGTGAGCTGCCTCTGAATCAGAAGGTAAGACGGCACCTGCAGAAAATAGTACGAGAACTTACACAGAGCATTGACCTGGGTTCAGGATTGCTCGAAAGTCTGCAGGCACTGGGTGTCATCAGTGAAATCAATTGTCAAGATATCAAAGCAGAGAAGAAGCCTCTGGACCGGGCTAAAAGTCTCTGGGATGTTCTTCTGCGAGGGAGTGACCGTTCGTTCGAGATGTTCAAAGTGGAAATGGTGAAAACGCAGCCGGAAATGATCAAACTGATCGGTAAGTTCGCCAGGGGCTTTACTACTCGAGTAGATGCACAGACAATTGAATGGTTGGGTGGAATAAAGAGTTAAATGCAGCTACCCCTTTAGTGGTGAAAATATCAGTTGAAGGGTACGGTGAAATAAGGAAGTAAATGCAGTTACCTCTCTTATTGTTATTGATACTCAAACCATTGGGGGTCGGATACAGTTACCTCCTTTTTCCACCCAGCCATTCAATTTCTGATTTGTCGTAGCTGTATTTATGCAGCCCAGACAGAGAATGGGGCTGTGTAGATGTCATGTCATGTGTTGTGACATTGACATGTTATGTCATTACACTGAATATTGGTCATGATGTGTGAAAATGTGGCAGTTTTGGTGGTCTTTTTCTGGAACTCTATCACATGCATCTGGTTTATGCTGCCAGGACAAATTATTAAGTACGACTACATCTGCCATCGTGTAACTTTTAAGAGGGATTATATTGATTTAGGGGCTTGACATTTAAAAAATCTAATTGAGATATTAATTATTAACGACTGTTTGAAGAGAGGATGTTAGCAATTACCAGTTTAATAGGAAAATCTGAAATTAATGACCTACTGAAAAATCTCGTGAAGAAAATGGAACATGGGCTGATGCACAGAGGAGAATCCCGTGGAAAACAGCGGAAGAGGTAATGTGAAAGTGTTGGAAGGAGTGGAAAGGAATTGGATATTAAGTGAGACCAGAATTAGCAGTGACAATAATGATGGATATAATAATTATGTTAAGTAAAAAAAGCAAACAGCATTTATATAGCGTCTCTTCTGAATGATTACCCGTAATCACTTTCTCAGTGATTGCTTTGAGGGGCAGATTTGGCGCAGATGGCTTGATTTATAAATGCTGGAGTAAGTTCTTTTGTACAGACCCTGTTTTCAGATACTCAGAATTCTTCTGCGTTGACGTAGGTGGTTGGACGTACACCTTGACTGTCTTTCTTTAGAGCAACAGGATGGATCAGTGGATAAACCTCATGTCAATCAACTGAGAAAGCACTGCGATGTCCTTGCCCGGTGTATGGATGTGAATGTTCTGACGATTGCTTATCTCCAGTCAAAGGGTGTGATCGACGGTGACATGGCAGACTCGTTGAAATCGACCGATAAGCTTTTAAAGAAGGCGAATCAAGTCTACAATTTCTTGCTGCTTAAGTCGAAAGGTTTATTTGATTCTTTCCTTCTGGCGATGGAGGCAAACGAACAGAAGCATGTTGCAAACCTGCTGAGGGAGAATTTGTCAGGTGAGTGTCATAACTATGCAATTACCAGTAGTCAAAATGATTGTGTGTGTTGTGTGTGATGATGTTGACCCTGTTAACATTCGAATTGGGAAGACATCGGCAGTATTCCGACGTCTCAACCAAGTATGAAGACGCAGCTCTATCAGCAAGAGTACTAAGCTGCGTCTGTACTGTGCCTTTGTAAAACGACCGCTCTGTATGCAAGTGAAACATGGAAGAGGACGAAGAGGACTCTGCAAAGATTAGGCGTCTTCCATTGGTGATGCCTCCGCCAGATCTTCGGAGTGACATGGAAAGATCGTATGCCCGATGAGGAAGTTATGCGACTAATTGACCTGGACTCGCACTGCACAGTATAAACAAGTGCAGACGCAGATACATCGGTCACATCTTGCAAATGCCACCGTTAAGACCCGCCGCTCAAGAAGTGGACTGGAGACCAGAAGATGGGAGAAGAGGGAGAGGAAGACCGAGTAAAATGTGACAAGACACTCTCGCAGAAGACACAGAAGAGATGGGGCTAGAGATGGCCACCGAAGCAAGAGAAGTTGCCAGTGATCGTGCCGGCCGGAAAAGACTCGTCCAATGTTCCAAAGGGGATGGCAGAAATGGAGGATCTAAGTCTAAACAAATACATCTTTACTGTTATTATTGTATTTTCCCAGAGCAGAAAGCAGCTATTGAAATACATGGTTTCGCAAAAAAAAAAACCCCGCACTAGTCACATTTAGCTTTGCATTTAATATAGTTCGTTTTTTGCGCCATCCTGTAGTTTCCTCCAATCATTTCATTCATTAATAATTAATATTTTTTGTGAGTCTGTTTCTTTTTCAGTTTGTTAGAAAGTTGATGAGGTGGTGGTGGTGGTGGTGGTGGTGGTGGTGGTGGTGGTGGTGGTGGTGGTGGTGGTGGTGGTGGTGGTGGTGGTGGTGGTGGTGGTGCCTTGAGGGTTGGTTTTCTCTTACCTCTATGACAATATTATGTTGGTGAACAACTGCTACACAGTGACTAGAATCAGATTGTCAGATATGAACCCACTGCCATTAGATTGCACGACAGGAACCTCACCACTATTCCATCGTGTGCCCTATGAGTTGATAGTGGTGGAGCAAAATAAACATACATTAGTGTTTTATACATTCTCCGAACCGTATAATTTGTTTGGCTAGGTCAGCAACCATTGTCGGACGGAGATCACAAGAGACTGGTGCAGATAAAGCCAGGTTTGATTATAGGAATTCACAACAATGTTAGCTTGATATCCGCCATCCGCGGCGATCGTGAGAACGACGAAACTGACTTCGCAATCAGTCTGAATGACTACGAGGTTCTGACTGAAAAGCCCTTAACAAAAACCGAGAAGAATTCTGCCCTGATTGACGCAGTCCTCAGGCGTACGGACTATTCACTGAAGGCACTGGAGACCGCACTTCGAGATAACGGACAGAAGCACATGGCCAACTTGCTTAGAGAAGGTCTGCATACTCCTTGCATCTTGCTGTGTTGCGCTTGATGATGACATTTTGTTGCTGTATTATTGATTTTCATGCCATCATCGTCATCATTTATTATTTCCAAAGAATCATTGAAAGTTACATAATAACATCTGTAGAAGAACTTGATAATAACATTTGTAGAAGAACTTAATTATAATTATTATTACAATAATAGATTATTATAATAGTATTTGGTATAACATCCATAGAAGAACTTAATTATCTTACAATTAAAGTGAATTAGGTACAATTATATGGAAATAACAAGATAGCAAAGGGAACAAAGTTCCCGCAAGGAGGTACCTTAGGTAGAGTAAGAAAAATGTAGTAGTAATAGTAAATAACAAGGTCTATAATAGAAAAATGAATAGGTAAACAAATATTATAGAACAAGCAGACTTTGTATTGGTGTATCAAAATTTGCAATGGTGTGTCAATGTTGATTGATTGATTGATTGATATCGATTGTCAATATTGATTTTCATGTCTTGCCTTGATCAAGTGATGTCCTTGGAAACACTTTGATATTGGCAGTGATACTGGGTTTTTTCTATAGGTATCATGTTTGGCGCCGATGTTAAAACGACACGTACTGATAAAGAGGAAGAACTTGTCGATTCATTCAACGTAACAATTGCTACTATTCAGTCATCAGGAGAACCAGGTTCGGATGAAGAAAGACAGTTTGCTGAAAAGTATCACTTGTTAGAAAGTCTAAATATGCCGGTGATTGCGGCTGGAGCTTCCAACAGTATCATGATATATTCGTACTGCAAGCAACCGGAGGATGCAGAAAAATATGTAGAGTATCTCGAATCGGGACAACTTCAAGATATTTACGAGGCAATGCTGAATCTGCTGCTGAAGATCATCGAGCCAGACAATTACGAACCCATGGAAGCAGCAATCATTTTGAAGGATGAAGACAGAAGTACTCTTCAGGAATTTATTGATGGTAATGTTTGGTTTTAAATGATTCATTTGTTTATTACCGTTTTTATTAGTGTATTTATTATAAAAACACAAGCTAAGATATGTATTGTGGTTGAATTCTCTTAAGTTAACTTGTATAAAGTGGAGTGCTACTTGGTCTCATTTAGTTGTCTATTAAGTATATATCTCTTTAGCATTATTGTTCTTAAGTATGTATATCTTTATGATTGACTCTTGAATGAAATAGCAAAAATGCACATATTTAAAGTAGTCCTGAAGCTATGAATTTAAATGGATTTGATTGTATTTTTGTACGTAAAACTTTGCCTTGCTGTGTAAGTTGTGATTATATTGAAAAGTGAACGCAAACGAGGTCGACTGATGTTCTCAGAATATTGGTGAGAATATTATTTGTTAGCATGTAGCTTGCTTATAAATAGTTTTTGTCAATGATTTATTCATTATATAGAATCTGTCACTATAGAAGCTGCTGCTGCAGAGTATTATTCACCACGGGACAAACGTGGTGACTTCGGCCCCTCATTCCCAGTTCCTCAAGATTCCTTGGGTGCAGTTGGGCGAGTTCAGTCTGGCGGCGGCTGTTCAGATGTAACTAGGGAAATTGCGTTGCAGCGCATACAACTTCAAGAAGACCTGCAGTTAGTCAGCAGCTGTAGGTCGAAGAGCATTGAGTTGAAGGAGAGTGTTGAGAGAAAACGGGCGCATTTTGAGAGGCAAATGGACGAGTCGAGGGCAGCTGTTAGCAAAAAGTGTGAAGATCTCAAAGAGAAAGTAGAAAATTTCAAGCAGATGCTGTTGAGAGATCAGGAGAAATACAAGAGGCACGTTGAAAGCCTCATGGGAGAGCAAATCAGGGCGCTTGAATCGTATTCGTCTATCGTGTCTGATTACGAAGGCCGGTTGAGGCTTCTTGTGGAGCATGGAACGCCGGTGGAAATATGCAAGTCGTTCAGGGCGCTGCATGAACGAGCTGCAAAACTGAAGAACGTTGTGCCTGAACAGCCTTTGGGCAACGTCGAAATTTTTCAAGGTATGACGAAATTTATATCTGATGATATTCGTTACTTTCATCGTGGTTTTAAAACAGTCTGGTAAAAGTAACATTTGCAATCCCTATAAAAAAATATTAAAATAAATGTTAAGTAAAAGTTTTGAAAAAATACAATTTAAGCAAATTAGAGTGAAATATAACAACTTCCATCCTTTTATACATATGCATATGTTTTGCACACATACAGGGTGGCGCAAAAAACGGACTAGTGACATTTAGGTTTGCATTTAATATAGTCCGGTTTTTTTATGCGCCACCCTGTATATCTAATGAATGTTTTACAAAGTCTACGTGGCTGAACTTATTCACTTTTATTGCTTATTTTGCAACCTCTGTTAAAGATTTCTGTAATAGGTTTTGAATTTTCATTCTTCGTTTGCTGTTTAGGGTATTTGAGGTTGCCTCTATTAATTCCCAAACATCTGGAAGAACGTTTTCCTTTTGAAATCTGCAAAAGTACGCATTGTGATTTTATCTTTCAGATTCATTTTATACCAATTTGTATATTGTGTTTGTGCTTAGCTTGGTCTCAATGGCTGGCTGAATTACACACACACACACACACATGCGCACACACACACACCATATAGGATTTATTGCAGTTAAAATATCTTTGTAAAGAAACAAGCCAACAATTACCTGTACTAATTTTGATCTACTTACAGTATGCTTTGCAGACATACAGGGTGGTGCAAAAAAACCCAGACTAGTCACATCTTGAGAGGCAAATGATTATGGTACACAAATAAGTTTACAAAGGTTAGTAGTGAATGCACCAAGGAAGGATATAAAAGTGATTTTGGAGACTTTAATGCAAACGTTGAGAATGAGCCAATAACAGGAATAGACAGAGACAGGGTCTTGGAAACAGAAAACCAAGCGGGACAAAAGTTGATGGAATTCTGTGTTGAAAATGAACAAAATGTTGCCAATACATGCTTTATATTTGAAAATGCTGGCTTTTTAGAATTGGTGCTCGAGCAGAAGGACTTCCTTGTTGAATACCTGGATCCGGTATCTGGACTTCTTGAGCAGCTGGTTGCTTTTCGAGCTCTGTCGGAAGAAACTGCTGCAGAGATTAGAAGGCTATCTTCTCATCGGGAAATGAATAGGAAGCTTCTCGAATCCATCATCTCTGATGACAAATGCCAGCAGCTGGCTTTTGGTCTTGAGTTGTCAAAGCAGAGTCATTTGCTGAACTATTTGGAGAGCCAAGGAAGTGAGTCTCCATTTCTTTTACATCAAGATTTAACTTTTTTAGCTGTCCTTTGGCATAAAAATGTCAATCTTTGTATTATTATTATTATTATTATTATTGTTATTATTATTATTATTATTACGAACATTTCTATAGCGCAAATAATCGCAAAGCAGCAAATGTGCTCATGTCAGTTGCGAACCGGATCAAACAAACAAGAATGTCTTCAGTTGTTTCCTAAAAGATAACAGCGTCGTGGTTGAGTCAGAGGGACGCAATGTTGCTGGCAGACTGTTCCAAACAACCGGGCCAGCAACGGCCAGGTTGCGGTCACCGTAGCCTGTCCGAGTTCGAGGCACTGCGGGTGTGCTGGTCAAGGCGGAGCGCAGATGCGACCGACCAGGCAACTTAGCCGTCGAGCAGAACATATCAGTTAGATATGGCGGAGCAGAGCTGTGTTGGGCCTTGAACAGGATGGTCCCGAGTTTAAAAGTCACGCGTTGACCGACCGGGAGCCATTGAAGCTCCCGCAGGACTGGTGTGATATGATCGAACTTCCCTCTCTGGAACACCAAGCGTGCAGCTGCCAAATATTGAAGACTCTTAACCCTTAAACCTCCAGATAATTTGTAACTATATACACTGTAGCCAAGTATACTCGATCTTGGTCGGTTTAAGGGCTAAACTGTTTGTTTTCTTGCAGAATTTAGTTTTGAAATGTTTTGATGTGTCATATAATTAATCAAATCCAGTTTGTCGCTAATCAAGCAAAGTTAAAGTAGCGGTGTCTAGTTTAATTAACTCTGGAATCAATTGTTGGCTGTGTTTCATAAATTTCTCTATTGCATCCTGGATTTTGCAGGAGTGGACCAGAGGATGTGTCTATATAAATTTTGACATTAGCATTTGTAAATGAATATAGAGCATAATTGACTGAATGAAACAGTAGCACACTTAGGTTTTAATTTGGAACCTGCTATCTGTGAAAGCACACTTTGCAATGGGGTAACTCAACAACACCGGGAATTAAGTCTGTTTTAACCGGTTACCCAAAAGTCCATAATAAAAAAAAATCCACGGTGATTAATCTGAATCATCCTCTAACATTTTTCTCAGTTATACAAAAATATTGTAAATTCAGACTGAGTTTTTCACACGCTGAAGTCCATTCCAACAGCGTTTGAATGATTACCGATTGCAGGAAATTTGTGAAATGAAATTCTTTTGTGCTCTGTGCAGAATACGATCCTAAGTATGGCCACAACTGGCCTTTATTGGAACCGGAAAGAAATCACTTGGATTTGGTAAAAGACCAACTACCATTTCTACTTATCCAAGGTTATCTCAATTGGTTGCAAGGCATGAACGTTCTCAACTTGTGTCACGTCAATCTCATTCTTTCCAAGCCTTCACTTGAAGAAAAATGCGACACATTTCTCGAAATCCTGAAACGTGGCAGTCTTAATGACTTTTTCAATGTTAAGAGTTTGCTGGCAACCTACCAGGGTAGGTCATTGTAAGAAAAGCAATTAGTTATTCTAGAAATTTGTGATTGTATTACTTTGTTGCCACTGTCTTAATCCATATCTCTTGACAGTGTACCAGATATCATTTTCATTTCATTTTGCTTTCAGTTATTGCAAGGGCATGAATCACAATGTGTTTGAAAGCAGTTGGATATGCAATAGGTCTTTTTAAGGTTGATAATAGAACTGGGTTTTTGTCCAGTTTGTAGTGATGAACTAAAATGGCCAATTTGTTATACATGAAAATAGTAGTTGAACGAAAAATGTGTAGGTTGCTGTAATATTTTTGAAAATTGGCATTCGGATTCTGTATACTGACAAGTTGACTGGTAGATAGCCCACCATCATCAACAATGCTGATTTCCTATCATGAATTCATTACAGTTCGTTACGTTACGCATAGTTCTAGAGGTTTCGTTTTATTAGAATTCTAGAGCTAATATTCTGTTTATAATTGGTTGATGGTCTTTTTTTTAGCTCAGTTGCATTTGAAGCCACTTGTACAGCACAAGTCATTTCTTGGGAATGCTTTGGATCCAGACATTAGTCTTCTAAACATCCTGGAACCATGTTTGCCTAATAAGGAATTTCGATCAATCAAAAATGAACGTTCGCCACTGAAGAGAAATCAGAGATTGGTAGATGCCGTATCTCGCAGTGACAAATACGATGAATTCATAAGTGCTTTGAAGCAAACAGGACAGGGGCATATTGCAAATTATCTGAATGCAAACGGAGGTGAGTGTCGTTAAATTAGTAAGTTTGACTGCCATATTTACACCATTTTTGATTTGCATCCAGTTCAGTATGCTTAGCTGACAATTAGCCTTTACCATCAATTGTTTGTCCTCTCTGTCTTAATGCTTCTTTAACCCTTTTGCCCCGACAATCAGCATGACCAGTATGTTAGCAAGCCGAAATATTGGCCTTACAAGGCCAAAGGGTTAATCTGAGCTTCTTCATATTGTTTGCTGATCCTATTCGATCATATCCAGGGTGTTTTTTCATGAATTAGAACCGCTAACCTAGTTCTAAAGTTGGCGATAGAGATGGGAAAGAACCCTAAATTTAGAGTTCTGGTTCGGTTCGGGTTTAGTGAGACAAGGGTTCTGTTCAGTTCTTAGCAAAACCAGGGTTCTGGTTTGGTTCGTTCTAGAACTGTACGGTTCTTTCCCCATATCTAGTTGATGGCCTTCATCAAATTATTTACTATTTGCTGGTAGTGATACTTGCTATTCATGTAGATATTGAAAACTAATTTTTCCTAAATTGATAATTCCTAATTTGTGTGTGTTGTGTTTGTTTATGAAACATTCTTAATAGATTTATTAGTTTATTGATTTGTCTGAAGCATTTGACAGCATGGAACATTGTGTTGTCCTAATATTCAAACTTTAGTTTTATCAAGTACCCATGATGTGTGATGCCTTTGAAATAGAGGTATTTATAATTTTGTGTTGTGTGTGTGTGTGTGTGTGTGTGTGTATTAGTAATGGAGCCATTTTGCTTTTTTACAATATAGTATATGATCAAAAGTTTGCTGATGAGTGGCCTGCAGTCTTCTCTACTGGATGGGAAATACTGAAGATAAACAGAAAGTCTTTAGTAGATAATTTGAAACTTCGGGAATTTCTGAACGGCCTTCTTTCAAACAATGTCATCAACTCAAAACAGTGGGACTCTCTCTCAAAGGTCCAGTCATGGCGTGACAGGAATGAAGCCTTTGTGGAAATGCTTGGTCGTGGATCTATAGAAAACTATAGAAAGGCGGCCGAGTTTTTTCACGCTTCTGGCCAAAATGACATTGCCGTTTGGCTTGGTCGGCCTCCTGGACCAGGTATCTTTTATTTCTTTTCACCTAAATTATTCATTGATATTTTGGCATTCCTTTCCAAGTATTTTTGCACAGTTGACTATTTACATCTGGTAATGAGATTAGCAAATTTGGAAATTGCCGATGTACATCAGCACACTTGTGAATATTATTGTGAATAGTGTGTCAGTGGATTGGAAGCAGGTTCATATCTCTTGTTCTTCTGTGCAGGCCCCACGCATCTAAGGGGCCCTGGCGATCCAGGCTTTTTAAGTTTTGACATTTTTTACCTCTTTTTGCTTAAGTGGATAAGCTTATTGAAAGGTCAAGCACCAAAAAATGTGAGACCTTTTTTCTTGTCACATTTTCAAGCATCAGAAAAAACCTTTTTTTCACCCCACCAGGTGCCAGGGGTCTCACACTGGCGAAAGACGGGCCTGCTTCTGTCAGTAGTTGATAGCTAGTTTAAACAGTGGTACTATGTGAAATGTCAACTTGTATCTTGGAGGTTTTCATTTTTCTGTGTATTTTTCTTTACAGGAGGTGTTTAATTAATTGTGTTTTGCAGCATTAGCATTCGGCCATGTCCAGCTACAGGTCCAGGTGAATCTAGAGCGAGAGAGAGCCGAACTACTGTCTGCATTTGGTGAGGTTGTTGCCTTCCCTCAACTAGGCCTCTAGAAACTAGAGTATGTGAATGCTGACATTCAACTTCAACAGAATATTTTAGAATTTAGCTTTATGTGACTTTGTTGTATTGTTAGATGGACAAATTTATCATTATGCTTTCCGCTTATTGTTATGTGATGTGCACCTTGGCAGTGGCCCAATTAGAACAGATTTTATTTACTTTAGAATAGGTTTGTTATATTTAAATTGATAAGACTAATTTGCAGGTTTTTCTTGTCTCTTTTCATTCTTTTTCTTGTCTTACTGCAAATTTGACTAATTGTCTTCTAAAGGTATAGTATTATTTCCAAATGCATGTATAAACATATTTGGTCCTGTATTGCACCTGTTGCTATACGATTGCAGACATGTTGGTTATAGCATAAATGGAATTTAAGTTTATATCATGTGTGATGTTATGCTATGTTATAAGGTCTCATGCTAAAATCAGAAATATCTAAATTTGCTGCATGATAATCTCTTAAGTCTTTTCACGTGGACTTATTTTGATAGAAATGGCTGTCAAATAGCCTAGCTGTTTATATGCTTAACCAAAGCCTTAATTTTATCATCATTGAATGTGTACCAATCACACAAAATCTGCACAAATTTGTACAAGATGCAGTAAAAAAACTTCATTTCAGCAAGTGCTGTAAGTATCATCATATACAACACTTTGAAGAAGAACCAAGAAATCTATATCACATATCTAATTTGAGTAATGTCATTAGTTACCACAGTAACATCCACAGCAGATTTTAAATGTATATTTTGTTTATACAAGCTTGGTGCCATACATATGTACCATACATATGTTTCTGACAACAAATGTAAACAATGCATAATATTTTTAATTAGTCTTCTTAGCTTTTGAATATTTTAACAGAAATATGTGCAAAATAATGACATTTATTTTGCTTTGCAACGTGTGGCAAACTTTTAAAATTTAAGATTTTAGTGCATTATTTGTAGAAAATTTTGAAATAATTTTTTGTATAAATGACATTTTTGGCTCAGGCACAATACTGTCTCAGAATTCAATTGTATGCAAGTTTATTTATATTAAATGTATAAGATTCGAAATTGCTTAACCTCTTTACCGTGCATTTAACTGCAACTCAATGTAAATGGACGGATATATTCTGGGTTTCCAGTAAAGGGGTTAATTAAATATAATTGAAAGAAACTATTTAACCCTTTTACTGGCTATGACAACTTTCGGCGTCAAGCGTTAACCTTCCGTTAAACGTCTCTGACGTCTTAGCCTGTCATAATGCAAGTAAACTTTAGGTATATTTTTATTTGATGGATGGCAGCATTTATTAAAATTTTTGTGTGGTATCTTTTGCAAACTACAAAATGTTCTCTAAAATAATTGCTAAGACTTATGATCCTGCAAAGGGGTGTTTGGGTTGGAAATAATGTATCTCTACCAAATGTTGTCTGATTTTCAAAATTTTTGAATTATTTTGTTCCACTGACATTCTCCTAAAACTTTGCCACTCACCTAAGTAGGGTTACTGCTCAAAAATTTTAGCTTGTGAGCTTTGAAATGAATTTTTGGAAAGGGTGTTATTCTAGATCATACAGTGGACCATACTGCCAAATATTTTTCTTGACACAGATAGTTAGAAAAAGAAATAAAAAATCTAAACAATGGTGTATACCTCATTTTCTTAGCTTTCATATTGCCTGAAATATAGTAAATTTAAGTATTCAGTTTCGAAGAAAGTCTTTTCCAAAAATAAATGGCCGGCTGACACGGTGACAGCATCTAGAAATTTAATGGGCGGTAAAGGGGTTAATCAGTTGTTCTAAACAGTTTGAATTTTGGCTCTTTATATAAAGGTTTTTAAAATATTTTAATATAACTAAGAAGGCTAATGAAATATATTATGTATTGCTTATGTTAAAATTTTTGTCAGAAACATTTGTGTGCACCAAGCTTGTATAAACAAAACATACATTTAAAATCTGCTGTGGTTGTTGCAATGGTAACATAGAAACTAATGACATCACTCAAATAAGACATGTGATATAGGTTGATTGATTCTTGTAGAACATGTTGTCTTTGTAGAACTTGCCAAAATGAGGTTTTTTATTATGGTTCAACCAAAGTTTTAGAAATTTATATAGATTTTGTCTGCATGGTACACATTCTAAGATGATGTTAACGTAAGAGCGTTTGTTAAGCATATGAACGTCCAACCGAAATGACATCCATGTGTTATCAATTCAATTATGATAGACTGTTATGTTATTGATGTATCTTACTTAGTATCCTGTTAATGCATCTGTTGTGCTCTTTGGTGTCAACTGAAATCAGTTTAGTTTAGATGTCTGTATTTCAATTTCTGTGGCCAGGTGTACATTATTATTAATATTATTATTGTTGTTGTTGTTGTTATTGTTGAATAACAAATGTTGGTTACATAATAAGTGAAAATTAAAATCATGTCTCATGCAGGAATGAGCAACAGGTTACAGAAAAATTGTCTGTTGCATGTTACACTGCATGGAATGTGGTTAAACCAGATCAAAAATACATTATATTAATTTAAGTGTCGTTTGCTACACCAACAGGTTCATCATTGTCAATTTGTCAGATTGTATTCCTTTGGTGTTTGTATTATGCATTGTTTAATACATTAAAAGTTTCTTTTTTCAGATGTGGTCATATGCATTTTCTCAGCTTGTTCCTATAAATGTACTAATGCAGCAAATTTTTATGGTATATGTTATTTTTGCAAATTTATTAGTAACATGATTTGATTGTACATATTGGTAAGAGATCAATATAACATGTGTGTATTTGTGTATCGTAAACTACTGTGTGTATTTCTAGGTAATAAAAATACAGTCCATTGCATGAAACAGATCTTGGTATTTGTAGATGTTACGGTGAAAAATACAGAGGTACTAGGGCTGGTGTTTAAAATTTGATGGTATTTTTGTGTGTCAGTTGCAAATGGTGTGCCATTTACATATTGATGTTTGTATTGTTGAACTATAAAGACTTTGCAAGATCTAGTCAGGAGTCAGTGATTGTAAGAAGGTAGGAGGTGTTGTTAATCAGAATCCATCCCGGTTTGTTTGAAGTTTGCCAGTTTTGGATGTGTTGTTTTTTTGCTGTAGTAGCCTTGTTTCTACTCGAGGATGCAGATTGTAAAGTGACAATTCTGTTGTTGCTATGTTTTATTGAGTATAATCACGTTGTATGAGTGTAAAGTTCCATTTTGTGTTAACATCTAGTAAAGTTCGATTTATTGTGGAAGTTAAAGCTGAAGTTAGTTCAGCTTAACTGTCGGCTGAAACTTGCTCAGTTATCTGCACTTGGCAGTTAGTTAGCCAGACAACATTGGTGTACTATCAGTTAGTGCTCTTAGTGATGACAACATTGAAAAAGTGCACATTTACTATCAAAAATTGTGGCAATCCATAAGCAATCACACAATAATTAGATTCTTTACCAAAAACATCAATGCCCGTTGAAATCATTGAGATTTGCACATATCTAAATCATTTGTTATTCAGATATTCATAAAAAAAAAATCCCGTCGTGCAGGACTTTTTCACACAGCTGTGGTTGTGTTTTTATTTGACATGCCATGGTTGCATTTTTTGCATGCCATCAGTAATGTGATGAATTGATCATTTTGTGGCAGAAACTCCATGTAAAATTCAAGTACAGTTTGGAAAGTGATTGTTAGTCTGTAATAAAATTGTGCTATTGGACAGTTGGATTTATATCCAATCAACGAATCCAGAATTTCGTGCAGATGAGGATTTGCTTTTTGGATTTAGTACTGGATCGAACTGCCCAGTTCAGAGTACAGTAGGATTAGGTTGATATATACCAATGCTGAATTTTTCAAGGTAGTATTCTGTTTGTCTACCCCATTTCAGAATTTTGTATTTGACCGCTGGGATTTAAACTGCCAATCTTATTTGAACATTTACCTAAACACAACATTTAACAGAGCAGTTTTGTTTTATATTATTGCTTGTTACTGTGTCCCGAGTTAATCATGTATTTGATTAGTTTCACTTGTTAATATTTCTATGCAAATTGAATATTTTATGCAAATTGCTGCTGTTGGGCACAGTCCCCTGTATCATACAATACGACCCGTACAGTCGCATTATGTGATACAGGTGTCTGTACCCAACAGCAGCAATATTCTTTATACTTCTAAGGTTAAGTCGTATGTAAACTGTGTCCGGATAAAACGGGATCTCTTGCGATAATGATGAAAAATACTAGTCAATTTTAGAATTCATTTTAGTCCTGACATACTTACTAAAACTAATAAATGATCTGATATTCGGCAATATTTGGATTATTGCACATTTCGATAAGATGGTGCACCCGCTCACTGGGTTCGTGAAACTGTTGAACTGCTGACAAGGGAAACTCTTGATATCACGCCTCCTAATCTTTGGCCGCCAAACAGTCCTGACGTAAACCCAGTTGATCATGAGATTTGGGGAACAGTGCAGAAGAAGGTTTACAGAACAAAGACCAGAACCATTGAGGAACTCCTTGAGCGTATTGTGAATGTATGGGATGAACTTGATTGGCTGGTTATATTATCGATGCAGCTATTGGTCAATGGAGAGCGCGTCTTGAAGCTTGTATTGAAGCCAATGGGTGACGCTTCGAACACAAATTTTAGTCGAATGACAAGCAACATTCTGTCGGGACTAAAATGAATTTTGAATATTACTATTGTAACGTTTTCATCATTATCGCAAGGGATCCCGTTTTATCCGGACACGGTGTATTTCGGTTGTATTACTGGTATGTGTAGAGCCTATATTGCTTAATGAAGATAAACTGATAACAAAAGGTGAATGTAGTTTACATGTAGAAATGACATCCATGAACTTTTTTGTTATTTTATTTAAATAAGTAAAATAGTGAATGTTATGATGTGAGCAAAGGCCAAGTAGGTTCAGGTACTTGCTTGTACTAGTGTACTTAAGTTACTGCAGGAATCGTGACAAAGTATTGTGGCCTTTTGTGTACTATTGCGATCAGGTACTGACGAGTGATTTTGAGAACATCTTGCGACAATCATGCATGCGCATCTGTTTTTATGGATTTGATATAAATTGTTCTGTTTTTGAAAGAGTTGTGTTAATGTGTTACACACCAATGTTCTCTTATTATTATTATTATTATTATTATTATTTATTTATTTTATTACAGTTTGCACCACTTAGATACTGTAGGCCGGGTGGGCAGCAAGGGGTCCAATGAGCAGTGTGGTGCTTGGAGGGGGTAGGGAGGCAACTCCAGGTTATTGCTTACTGATTTCCCCCACTGGTCCCACTCTATGCTGTGCATAGCACAGAGAAAGTTTCTTGCTGTCATTAACTAATTTATCTAGGGGGCCATCCACGAATTGCGTAATGCACTTAGGGGGTTCCAGAAATGTGATGTCACATAATAAAAAAATTTGTTAGGTTAAGTTTTTTGCTTGTCGGCATATTTGGAATGGGAAAAGTACTGCAGGGAAGATGAGGATGATCTTTTTGCTGTCAAGATTTTTCGAAAAGATGAGAAGATGGGGTTAACGCTTTATGTCATATTTGAGGGGGTCTAATTTTTGTGACGAAGGGGGAACTGCCAAAATCGCGTTACGTCATTTATGGATGGCCCCTAACCCACCACGATTTTCCGTTGTACCGAGCCACCATAAATACAATACAACGCTGCAGAACTAAGGTTTCGCTTTCACATTCCGGACAAGAGCAGACTTCACGTGATGTTGACGAGGGGTTGCTTCAGGATATAGGTCGGTGTCACAGGACCCGAAAAACCAAGAAAGTGGTCTGGCACAGGATTATTTACCGTCCTAAACCACTTGAGAAATAATCGCGTTATTAATAAAGAAGGCGAGACAAGAGTGTCAATGTCCAAGATTCCGAGGTTGGCTTCAACTTCAAGTCGATAGGCCTACTGTACATGACGTTATTTGCTGGGGCGGTGGGACCAATGAATTATAATAATAGCCTAGTGTAAGTAATAATTCATTGGGTGCAGTGGCGGCTCTAGGATTTGGCAAGTGGGGGGGCATTGGGGTGGCAACTTCTAATCATGGGGGGCCAACCATTTGTTGTTTAATGTATGTAGCGTTAAGTATAGGGTCCCAACTGGGGGGCCGGGCTCTCAATAGGGGGCACGGGCCCTCTGACCCCCCCCCCGGTGGAGCCGCCACTGATTGGGTGGGACGGTGATTTTCGTCACGTAGCATAGATATCCTAACGCCAGTCATGTCTTGGCCACGCCTGTCAGCTTTAGAGAGCGCTTTATAACTTAGCGTCCGGGATTGTTCAACGGCTTTCATTGAAATAGCGAGAGAGACGAGACCTAAACGCAAACCTAACCAGGTATGTCTTTGAATTTTGCTAATTTTTACAGGTAGCCAGCAACACCCGATCTCCGGTACTAGGCAAGCAGCAACGCAGGTGGCTTCCGCCATTAATCTGGAGTAGGCCTACAGTAGTTTGCCATTGCTTTCTCTAGACCCGCGTTTTACCGTCGCAGTTTAACGTTGCCACCAATTGATTCACGCCCAAACGGTGAACAGCTCGATCGATCCCGGGACGGTCACCCATCCAAGTAGCCTACTAACCGCGCTCGACGTTGCTTCATACAGGTGCTCTATTGGGAATTGGTCGCACACCGCCAAGTTGGCATCATAGTACAACAATGAGCAACCATAAAGAACGATTCAAGGACAGTTGCCAGTGGCGTAGCGACGGGGGGCATATCGGTATATATACCCCCCCCCCAAATCAGTCTACCTTAAAGTTTTTGATGTGATTTAGCCTACATGTGGCTATATGTGGTTACATGGTTTATGTGGTTTATAGTTAAGATTTATACCCACCCAAAATATTTATACCCTCCCAAGTCAAATTCCTGGATACGCCCCTGACAGTTGCAGCTCCAGGATTTGGCAAGAAGGGGGCATTGAGTTGGCAACTTCTAAGCACCGGGGCCAACCACTTGTTGATAGGAATTAAGCATGTAGTAGTAAGTATAGGGTCCCAACAGGGGGACCACTGAGGGCAGGCATTCAATAGGAACACGGACTCTCGGGTTCCCATATAAGGAACCGCCACTGTTCAAGGGATAGGGCAAAGTGAGTGGTCGATTGTCTCGTCTCTAACATCACGGGATGTCGTCCAATTAGTGTTCGAGATCTTTGGGCGCTGATGAGTAAGTAGGTCAAGATTCTTTCGATGCAAAACAGCGTTTATTCTAGGTCTTCTCTGCGGGGGATTCCCCCCAAGTTTGAAATCTCCCCAATAATTTTTTTTGACATTTTGGCAAGTAGCAGGACCTCCCCAATGTCTGTTCTCCGCCCAAAAAATTTAAACTTCCCCAATGTCTAGGTGGCTAGAATAGCCACTGATGCAAAGCATAGACTTAACTACTGTACAACCCCAGGGTCACAGGATGCATTTTAGATGATTTTACAATTGTCCAAAATAGCTGATTCGTATGTTTTACTCGATAGCCGTTGTTATTTGCAGAGGAAAATGAGTACAGACACTTATTCAACAGAGTACTTCGTCAAGTGTTTGCTCTGCAAAGAAACATACAAAGACGCAAGACTACTGCCTTGTGTACACAGCTTCTGTATCGGCTGTTTGTACAGCAGCACAGAGGCCAACCCTAATTCCGACGGACTTCTTTCGCGATGTCCACTTTGCAAGAAAGAATTCAAGATTACCGATGAAGGTTTGAAGGGGTTGAGGAAAGATCCGTTGGTGGAAAAATCAGTGACCGTCGAAACCTTAACGAGCCCAAGGTCCCCGGACAAATGCTGCGAAGCGTATCACGAGGATAAGACCGGGGATAGGTCTTCGGTCGTAGGTCTACCGAAAGCAGACTGTTACTGTATCGCCTGCAGTCAGTATCTTTGCTGTTCTTGCGGCGTCGGACACGGCAAGAACAAACTGACCAAAACTCACGGTGTGGTGAACTTTAGATCGTCGCATGCGACGGTGCTCGAACAGTTTCGGAACTCTTCTTCGGTTACATCGTGCACCGAACACAAAGAGCCGATGCTACTGTACTGCGTCGATTGTCGGAGTCTTGTCTGCGCTACGTGTCTCACCGAACGACACCTCCAACACCGGCTGCTGCCGGTGACCCAGGCGGCCGAGGGGCTGCGTGCGGAACTCCGTGGCTTCGTCGCCGGCGCGTCGAGTCTGGCGTCGTCTACCGGAAATGGAATTCGGAAAATCCGGAACGAGATGGCCGAATTTACGAGGAAGTCAGACGACTGTGAACGGATAATTTCGCTTGCGGTCGACGACCTGAGGCGTTTGGTGGATGCGGCAGGCAGGGAGCTCCTCGAGGAACTCCGCCGTACGAAGCAGCGACGCACAGGCGAACGCCTAACGGCGATCGAACGCCTTCAGCACCGCCTGGATTCCGTCGAGCGTTTTACGAAGTACTGTTCTGGATTGGACGAGACAGGATCGCCGAGCGATGTGTGCGAAGTCTTCGAGATTTTGAACAGCAGGATCGAAGAACTTCGCGCCGTTCACGTTCTACCAACGGACGAGAAATCGGAGGAATTTGAAATCGTTCTTGAAAGAAATAAAGACTTATTCAGCTCAGAAGAAAATATTATAGAGAAACTTAAGGAAATGAAAAGTAAGCAGTTGGCTCAGTGTTTTATCCAGACTCCAGCCCTTTGGGGGAGGGAGGTGAACTGACTTGGCTGGAGGGGAAGAGACACAGTTCAATGCAAAAATTTGTGCCAGTGCTGGGATTTGGGGGTGTTTTCTCTTTTTGGGGCGGGGAGGGAAAATCTTCCCTCTAACAGGCCTTGATAAAATATTGAGTTGATTAATAGCTTCTTTGAGTAACTGCCTAGAGGTTACGAAAGCAATGTCGTGCCTCAATCTATAGGGAAGAGCATTTGAGTAAACCCGGATGAAAAAGTGGGGGCCTTCCCTGCATGGTCTAACCTCTCCAAGGGTGGGGGCTCAAGCCTAGCAGCCTAATCGAAGTTTGGGAGGAGCACTTAAAACAGGGATGCATAGCTACTATGTGTGACGTCGATAGGGGGATAAGTTGATCAATGACCATTTTGTTGCAGGCTTGAGTTTCTTTCTTGTTGACGCAAAAGAGGTCACTCCCACATTTCGAAACCTGCTAGGGCCTATCCCAATATCCCGATCCCTGTTATTGACGAGCAGAATAATAATATATTTGCCCCTGCCAAGTTTTTCCCAAAAAATATTTTTCTTCCTGCTTTTTGGAGAATATTTATATTTAATAGCATGGATTTTGCGCACTTTATGTAGACTATATACAATGTGCGCATATAATTGTAGGCCTATATGTACAGTACAACTTCTTCATGACGTACTTATCGGGTCTGTAAAATTGAATACGTTGTATCCGAGGTACGTTATATATCCAATACCATCCAAACGGTAGCGCATTACAGGGTGCTTTACATTGCCACACGTTATAACGGAATATGGGCATAAGTTATATCCGAGCCCGCTATAGAGAAGCTTTACTGTACTAATATATGAACATATACAAGTGCATGTGTACTGTACATAGGCAATTTGTTATTGTGCAGATTCAAATACAAACACCGCAGATTCGTCACACTTACCGAAAATGCCGTGGATTATACATGTAGAAGACCCTGAAGCTGAGAATGCTATTAGAGATCCTCTCTTCGGACACGAACGATTCGAGAAGAAACGAGAAATTCTGGACGACGATCAAAGACTCAACGCAGTTTCATCCGACAGTCCAACGCACATGACTGAAAGCCCATCAGACGATCGGACTTCGATAAGCAAGACTCCAACTCTCGACAAAGTTTCAAGATCTTGTCCCAGAGCGTTTCTCTCAACGATCGATAATTATAGGATCAATGAAACAGCGATCCAGGATTGTGCCGATCACGATCAAGGCCATTCCAGCACGAAATCTGAGGGTAAAGTGTCGGCCTCCATTGAACGAGAGAGAGAGGCAGTTAGACGAAAGAGAACAGGAAAGTTTAGCCGTTTATGTAAAAAGTGAATTTAACGGAAATTTTAACGAAATAAAAGATAAAAAGAACCAAGATAGCGAACGGCGAGCAATGGTTACTGACTCTACGTTCACAATAACGGCAAAGAGTGCGTCTGCGTCCGTATTGGGAGAAACTATAATAATCGACGATGATTCAACATCTAGTAATAGCGACAATAGAATAATTAAATCAAACGTTGAAACGACAGAAAAGTTAGCACTTGGCGCTGTCAGAATGCGACGATCACTGGGTGAATTTGAAGCGGAACGGATATTGGAAAGTCAGCCAGAGACGCGATGCACATCAAGGGACGCATTATCTAATTTTAAGAAATGCTCAAAAAGAACTGGTCCAGATGACCTACCAACCGTAAGACTAGATGACAATTATTATGACGATTTTTCCGCAGAGATGTCGTCTGCAAGTAGCTTGGACTCGATGGATTATAACGAGAACGCGCCTAACGAACGCAAATCGAAGTTTAGAAGAAAGACTTTCGACAAAATTCCGTCTTTGACTGACGAGGAAAGCCGACGGCGTGAAACCAAGAGTGGAAAAGAGTTGAGTTTCTCGAATGTTGGGACAATTTCATCGGTCCTCAAAGGGGATGCCGGTGCTAGCAACGCTGTGGAAGATATCAAAGGCAAAGGCAAGTTGAACTCGTCTTTGAATTCTGCAAATGGATACATTGAGATTGCTTCACGGTCAGCATTTAGATTTATAAAACAGGAAGATGACGATGATGACGACGACGACGAATTTTTTTCACCACTTCCAGACATAGGCAACACAGTTGACGATGATAAGTTGGATGTGCAAAGGGAAGCTCATCAGATGGAAATGGGACACAGAAAACGCAAAAGGAAAAGTTCCACCAATGATCATAAAGAGGAACATAAAGGTATAAGTTAATAACACAGCCATTAGGCTGCACATATGCGTGTCGTAACTGTTGATTGTTTAGTAAAATGTAATGTAATGTGCAAAGTAATGTAACAGAATTTTTGCATAGCTCCTCTGCTGAAGAATTACCCATTAATAACAGTTTTTGCTATTAAATTAACCAGCTCAATGAATTATTGTTTGGGTGAACATCAATGAAATCGCCGGGGTTACAGAGATAAATGGGGTAACCACCATTTCCACAGGTACACTTGGTCAGGCCTGAGTAGGAGATTTGGGGCATCGTTCAACGGGGTCTGGGGTCGAGCCCCCAGCGAAAAATACTCAGGGTAATATTAGGCTAAAATCTTGAGATGTGGAGCACATTTTCAGAATCTATGACAGTTTTATCAAGAAACACCTAACCCCCAACAGGGGGTTAGGGTGTTTAATAAGGGCCCTCTTCCCCCCCGCGCCAACTCGTGGCTGTGCTAATTGTGAAGGTCAAATTTTCGAGAATTTCTGCTCAGCTGCATTTCTCTATTACAGTAGCATTTAGTTTACCTATCAAAAGACGTTTATAGCGGTGTGCGCTTTTCAACTGAGAACTGGTATCCCAACATTTGTCAAGGTGCATGGTTGTCCACACATTGGGGCCAATTGTCCCCTTGAAAATGCAATATATTTCTGTAATTAACTTTATTTTTGCTTTTAACCAATATTTTCACACTAAAACACCAATTAGTTAAAGTATAAAAACAGTAGCATGATTTTGTTGTTTGGATTTTGATTTTGCCTGGAATTCTGGCAGTCTTTTAAAACCGTCAGATTTTGCATCTGTAAACCTGACTAAAATATTATTGGCGATCATTGCGTTTTGTCCCATGGAAATAAACGTATATGTGGGCGCCCGTACCAAGGCGGCTTAAAAGCGAACACCTTTCGTGTAGCTCAGCGAACAGTGTGTAGCCTATAGTAATACTGTACAGGTGTATGTGCTAGAAGAGATCGCAAACGAGACCGCAGACCGCGTGGTTCAATGCACAGCTCAGCCCGTAGTCAAGTGGTCGTTGTGAATTCAATGAGAAATCTGTCACTTGCGGTGAAGTCTTTATCATTCCCGGAACTCCAATCCTGTTCACCGACACAAACAGACTCAAACAGGGCGCGATTTGTAGGGAAGAATGGGAAATTTCACCCCACTGCCCAACTGCATCCCCCTACTGCTACATCCCTTCACCACTATATCCCCCACTGCTACATTTTCCCAACAACTGCATCCCCCAAACTCTTTCCCCCAAAAAAAAACAAAAATCCCCCCCCCACTGCTCCAGTCACAAATCGCACCCTGGACTCAAATACAGCACAGATAGTTTCGTAAAACTTTGGAAAATTTTTAGCAACGTGCCACCAAAAAGTAGTAATTCTACTTTCAAAATAGATAATAATGCTGGAACCTATAGACCTAGTAGAAAAAATGCTGGTAACACTGAAAAGTAAAGATGGACTGGATTTTTAAAAAATGAAAATATTAATTATTAACAGAAAGAAACTCATTGAGTTTTTGGTGTATTTCCTTTTCTCTCCAGACCGAGGTACGCTGGAATTGGTCCACAAACTGTCCGGACAATCGTCCAACATCTGCGGAGTAACGCATCTCCGAGGCATTCTGTACGTCCTCAACAAGAAGTCCGTGTGCACGTACCAGGCACAGCACCCGTATTCGCTTCTCGGCAGGATCCGACTGAAGGGCGTCGTCAGTCCCAACGACATAGCCGCTTCCGCCAGACACTCTGCCGTCTACGTAACCGACTTCGCCGGCTACCGCAACGACCCCGAGCGTCACAGCATCTGGCGGATGTCCGTCGACGACCGACCGGAAGCGGAACCGACCAGATGGTTGAGCGGCATCGTCGAGCCGTACACCCTGTCGGTCGGCAGGGACGGTCACGTGGTGTTTCTCAGCGTCAGACAGGAAGGATCGTCGATAGAAGTGCGCGAAGGCGACGACGACGCCAGCGCGGTCGCGTCGATCCAGCTGCCGACGGAGATGGTAGGGGCGGAGCACGCCGTTCAGACTTCCAAGGGGACGTTCGTCGTTTGCCACGCCACCGCCGGTCACCGCCCCGAGTGGACCCTGTCGGAGGTCGATCCCAACGGGGAGATCGTTCGACGATTGAGTCGGGGCGGCGCGGGCGTGCGACTCGACGAGCCAAAGCATCTGGCCGTTGATCTGGACGATCGGGTGTTCGTGGCAAACTGGAAACGCGGTGAAGTGGTGGTCCTAGCGGGCGGTCTCGACTGGGAGGATCCGGCGGTGTCTTCGTGGAAGGCGGAACCAAGGACAGACCGGGACGATTGTGCTACGTGCGAGGTTCCAACCTTCTGATCGTCGTAAACGACATGAAACAGTCTCGTGTTTACACCGTCATGACCCCTATGCCCGTGAGATCGTGACCAGACAGGACCGGCAAGGCCAATAATATTTTAATCAGGTTTACAAATGCAAAATCTGACGGTTTTAAAAGATTTCCAGAATTCCAGGCAAAATCCAAACAACAAAATCAGCTACCGTTTTTATACTTTAACTAATTGGTGTTTTAGTGTAAAAATATTGGTTAAAAGCCAAAATATAGTTATACGTCTTGGAGCGCTCTGTTCCTCCCCACTCGGCAGTGGGGGGGTTACATTTTTAGGCCCCTGTACATTTTCTTCTAAAAAGTTGCAGATCAAGTGCAAAAAAAGTTTCGAGATGACCTTTTCATGCTTGTCAGGTTTTTAGAGATTTTCTCGGCAAACTTTCGGTGGAGTGGAAGAGTTGTATGAGTAATTGTGGCGATAACCTTTTCTTGTATTTTTCAGGACACGTTGCGTGACAGATGAACTTTCATTTGATCTTCTATAATCTTCTGTTATTTTATGCTGTGTCCTGTTGGATTTAAAATCTGTGCCATAATTTATGCGAGTTGCGACCATTGGTCGATTTAGAAAAGGATAGGGAGTCAGGGACAGTGAGACTATTTCCCCCTAAAAGTTTATCGATCTCCGGGTTTGGGGGAGGGGGATGGAGAAACAGCAGCCGATGTTAGTCTCACCGTACATAAAATAAGATACACATAGCCTATCTATACTGTAGTTACGTATGCATAGTATAGGGTATTGAATAAACGCTATATAGGCCTAACTGACTGTTTTGATGCCTAAAGGCTTCTCAAACAAAGCCAGCCCTGTACTGCGCTGGGAGAGACAAAGACTGCCTTAGTAGGATGACGTTACACTGGTTGCCTTCGGCCTAAGCAATACGATGTAAGCGGATGAGTCTTATAATGAAAACCCACTTAAGACCACAAGCCGCATTTGTCCTCAACTTGCAATAATACCGTATATGCAGTATTTGCGTAACTCGTGCCTCTTCAGGAGCTGATGCAGTCTCTTCCACGTCGTAGCGAAGTCTTCTGTCGTTTCGTGGGCATTGATTTTGGAAGCTCTAGAGGCGCTGAAAGCCTAAAGTAAGTCACGGCTGATCAATATATTTTTGAACGGAAAATACTCTCTTCATGGATATTTTTACATCCCTTAACACCCCCTCCCCAACACCACCTTCAATCAATTTGAGGTCGACTCCCTAAAAAAAAATTAGTAATGTGACAATGGTATGCATACAAAATGCATACTAATTAGCCCTGAACACGCCCCCAAATGGAGAAGTACACCCCGCCAACTTTTATTATCGGGTGACCTTTTTTGTTGCAGCCTTTTTGGCCCAAAATTTCCAAATTCCGACACCCCCCAATTCCCAATCCTAGAAATAACCCTTAGGCCT
Organism: Metaphire vulgaris; assembly: GCA_018105865.1. Taxonomy (NCBI): domain Eukaryota; kingdom Metazoa; phylum Annelida; class Clitellata; order Crassiclitellata; family Megascolecidae; genus Metaphire; species Metaphire vulgaris. Next base: position 1,826,770 of record CM030863.1, on the reverse strand, counting down.
ACTCTCTTAGTTAAACGTTAATCACAATTTGCATGTATAGCTGCATGTACATACGCCGTCGGAATAGCATGTTTAAAACGGTAGAAATGAAAATAAATGCAAATATCAACATATTGTAATCATCTAGCAAAAGCAGTGGCGTACCTAGGGTAGGGAATGTATGGCAAATGCCACGGGCATCACTTGAATGGAGCGCCAACAACTGTTATCTTGTTCTGCTCGGCGTAGGAAGAGAAGAAGAAACTGACTGAGCAAACTGTCTTTGAGGGGCACACATCCATCGTAAACCAGTTCGCGTTTTCAGTAAACTGTGTATTTAACTGTAACTCAAGTAAAATGGAGTGCATCGGGATCCCAGTTTTAATCTTGTGCCAACAAAATGTCACGATTTGCCAATTGAAGACCTGTTTAGGCCTACCTGCTAATTTAATTTCCTGGCACCCTATAGCCTACACCACGGGCACCAAATACCCCAGGAACGCCTCTGATCAGAGGCCTTAAGTCCAGTTGGGAAATATTGGTCATATATACTGCAGTGTTAAGAGAAGTGTTCACGGCCTCTTCATGGCAGACAAACTTTATTGGCCCTAAACCGCGTATTGACAAATTTTTTAATATTACTGTTAGTTGTTTTTCTTAATGCTGTAGTTTGTCTATAATAAAAGGATCGCAGTCGGCCCCAGATATTATATATATATATATAAACATATATATATATATATAATTATATATATAATTATAAATATATATATATATAATCAGCTTGAGCAGAGGAATGTGTTTCCACTGAGACAGATGGGTCTCTGAAGTCAACACTTTCCAGAGCCCCGTAGGGCCGTCATTTCATTGTTTTCGGGGGGCAAGACTTTTGACTGCAAGGCAGGCAGGATTTTTAAAAATACCTATGCAGTATGCAAATTGGTTTTTGTCCATAGTACATGCTACATACGATACTACATAGCACATACCAGTGATTGTAATAAAACTATAAAAACAATTGAGAACACGATGATTTTAAAAACACAAAAACTCGCAAAAACATTTCCCCTAAAAATTAAGGGAGCAACGGCCCAAATGCACTCCCAAGTGTCGTCCATGGGGCCCCGTATAGGGCAGCCATAGCCAGGGCTCCTCGAGTCAACAATTTCCAAGGTCCCTGTTGTAAACAATTTCCATGTCCTCTGATGTCAACAATTCTCAGAAACCCTGGGGTTAACAACTTTAAGAGTTCCTGGTGGCAACAATTTCCAAGTCCCCTTTTTTTATCTTCCCCCCGCTGCCATAACGACAAACCTTCTCCCCCCAATCGTTCGTCCGTCGTCTTTCAGCTCGCAGGATGGAGTACGAGATGGACCCCTACAAGCCGAAGGACAAGAAGGACAAGACCGTCCAGAAGAAGGCGATCAAGAAGAACGCCATCAAGTTCACCAAGATCGTGTCCCTGGTCGGGATCCGGCACGCCACGGACTCGCGGAACTCGACCGTACGCCGGATCGTCTGGATGGCCTGGCTCGTCCTCGGATCGGCGGTCGCCTACTACCAGACGCACGACTGCATCGAGCGGTTCTTCAAGTATCCGGCGCTGACCGAGATGAAGATCGTGACCGGAATTACGAAGATCGAGTTTCCGCAGGTCACGATCTGCGGCGACAATCAGATCATGGCCAAAAAGGCGAGGGAAAAGGTAGGCTGACGGAATTATTCGTCTCCTTCAATTAGTGGCGTAACGTGGGGGGGGGGGGGGCACTTTGTTGACAGCCCCCCGGGCCCCGGGCGGGGGGGGCGAAGAGGGGTCTAAGCTAGGGTTAGGTTAGGGTTAACCCTAACTTAACCCTAACCCTAGAAATGATGTGCTGATGACCTTTTTTTTGCTCGTCAGGATAAAAAAAGAGGCGATAACGTTTTTTTTGCTCGTCAGCTCGAAACTCTAGGGCCCCCATGGCAAAGATGCCCCCCGGACCCCCAAAAGTCACGCTACGCCACTGCCTTCAATTAGCTTTTCCTCCATAGCTGCTGGTCTTGCTCTTTCCCTCTGGAATGACCTGGTCTTTTGCGGATGAATTTTGAAGCACCTGTCGATTGATACCATTGGGTATTAGAACTGATGATGATACCAGTGGCGGTTCCACGTGGAGGACGAGTGGGGATGCATCCCCACTGGATTTTTTTCCTTGTGAAACCTATTTTTGGGTAAAAGTCTAGTTAAACTACTGGGAAAAATTGGAAAAAACTGCGGATAACCTGTTTTTGCTTATCAACCTATTTTTTTGGGCAAAGTGTAGTAAAATTAGGGGAATATAATTCATTTTGTCAGCCTTTTTCGGCAAAGTTTATTGATTTTTTCTTCTCTTTTATCTCCCACCAACTTCCTACTGAATTCATTTCATCCCCTCACAAAGAAATCCTGGAACCGCCACTGGGTGGTGCTATAGAAGTGCATTATTATTATTATTATTATTATTATTATTATTATTATTATTATTATTATTATTATTATTATTAATTGTTATTCCTCGAACTGCTGCTGCTGCTGCTGCCAACTAAAATCTTCCATAGACCCGTTTTAATCGTGTCCTTGGCATAGGCGACGACGATGGGTCGATGGGTCGTGGATAGTGGTCAGGCCCGCCGAGAGGGAAGGGCAAGGGGTCGAACGCCCAGAGGACCGGCGATCTGTAGAGGACGCAGGCGGGTCGGGTCCGCAAGAAAAAAGTTATCTCATGCAATATTTAGTAGTGGATTATGGCTTATTGTGTTTTGTGTTGCCCCGTGTATTAAGGCACGCTGGTGGCGTTGGAGGCGAGGGTGTGGGGTGGGGGTGGGGTGGGTGGTAAGAAGGCATCGGGCGTCCTTTGTCTTTTAACGTCCTGAAAAGTCTGACAGGCAAAACATGTTCTGTAGCACTTTTTTACACTTGCTTTGCATAGTCTTTTTGGAAACTGTTTAACCCTTTTTGAGGACACCATAAAGCTGCACAGACTTTCTAAAGAGACTTTAGAGGCCCGTAACTGCCAGGGGCGTAGCCAGGAATTTGATTTGCTGGGGCATAATGCGATTTGGGTGGTATAAATCTTTTTTAAAACGTTGAAAATCTTAAAAACACATCAAAAACTTTAAGTTAGCCTGATATTTTTCGGGAGGCTAAATATACCGATATAAACCTCGTCGCTACGCCCCTGGTGACTGCTCTGCCAAGGGGGTTCGGAATTTCTCTCGACGGGATTGGTCGTGGTCAAATGGGTCACCAGCATTCGGCTGGTCGCGTGGATTGGATTTTAAGTAATAGATTGTGTTCTGTGGAATTTGATAGCAGGACAGATGTGTTCGATCTATACTCAACACATTGGTTTTACCAAGACATAAAGGCTTTGAATGAAAATTATAGATATTTAATTGTCATGGGTTGTGGATCACATAGGCCATGGGTCAACAGGTCAGAGCGATATGTTGATTGGCGATCGAAACATGATGTTGATGGACAGTGGCGTAGCCAGGAATTTGATTTCGGGGGCGTATAATGTGATTTGGGAGGGGTATAAATCTTTTTTAAAAACTTTGAAAATCCTAAAAACACATAAAAACTTTAAGGTAGCCTGATTTTGGAGGCATATTTTTACCGATATACCCCCGTCGCTATGCCCCTGTTGATGGACTCGTCAACAGATGGATGGATAGATGAAGTGATTGGCGAACGAGAGAAAGAGTGAAAATACGAATGCGACAATGACCGACAAGTCTTATACCTGATTCAACTTGAACGAAGCGGCATATTCGTGTCTTTATTATCCCTAGATGAAGCTTTTTTATTACAGTCATTTATTTCTTTATGAATTTCAGAGTGTGTTCCAGGAAATCGCGTACGTTGAGAATACGATGCAACGCATTCGAGTGTACGACGAAAGACCGTATTATACGAACGCCAGTTACCTGAAGAACATTGCTATTCGCCAGCTGGACGACTACATCACGAAACTCAGCAACTGGTCTGACAAATGGGAGACTCTATCTCGGGCGCTAGCTCCTAGCATCGAAGATGCAATCCTTAAGGTTATCTATGCAGCTCTTGAACGCTCAATCAATCAATCAATCAATCAATCAAGCAATCACGCAATCAGTCAGTCAATCAATCAATCAATCAATCAACTTCTATAGCGCCACTATCATAATGCCCAGGGCATCAGCCGATGGCGCGCCAAATCCAAATTGAATTAGAGCCAGGTCAAGCCGGAAAAGATCAGTGGGAAACAGTGGGGCGCAAGCGTGGCTTTGTCCCTCGTGTCCCGAGACACGGTTTTTTGGGGAAGGTCGTGTCCCCCTATGGGCGTGGACACGGGTGTTTTTTGGCTATGAAATAACAAAAAACCATGGTTTATTTTATTGTCAAAAGTTTTAAAAAAAGTTTAAAAAACGCTGTTCACAATCTGCGTTAACAGAGAGGTTTATAGTTGGTTTACGGTGGGAAAATATGCAAACGTGTACAGAAAGATCCGCTGTATAGGCCTATGGGTGCACCGGGCAACTGGCAAATGCGTGGAAATACGCGGTCGTTTTTTCTTCATGTTGTTCCATCAAGTCTCCGTCGACTCCTGCCTGTGATATCGTGGTCGAGTTTCCTCCATTATTTCTCTCTTTGTCATTTTATTTAGTTCTTCCAATGTTTGCCTGTGTTGTTTGACGAGAATTAGATAATATGATTAGCCTTTTAGATTAGATTGGACCAGATTTAGAGGGATTGTTTTTGTTTATTGAAAATTGAGTTCGCCACTTCGTTGAATTGTAACAGTTAAAGCCGGGAATGTTTCTAAAAACGCTACTAGAAAAGTCTACGACGAACAAAAAAGTTCCTCAAAATTCCTCGTGTTCTTTTCGATAGTGCCACCTACCTCATACTGTACATGGGCGTGGGTTGGGTCCATCCATGGGACTAATTTGGGTTGCGTCAGAAATTTCCATGTTTATGGCGGGTTGGGTTGGTTAAGAAAATAAGTCGTGGTTTAAAAGACTGTAATGCATTTCTAAAAGTTTGTAATGTAATTTTCTGGGTTGGGTCTGAATCCATGTCCATGTGTGACCTACACCCTAAATTTCTCAACGGTTCCGTGCAAACCACACTGCCGATCCCAGGCCAGAATAGGGTTGGCCAGTGTTTAATCAAATGGATCAGGGGAACTGAAAAAGCCTGGGGTGGGAACTGACACAGCCCAAATTCTCTCAGGGGCCGCTGTTAGTCCATGTAGTGCAAATCACGGGGAATTTGAAATTTCCGCCGATTCCCCCCGAAACGGCCTAGATTAAACACTGGGTCCGGCCCCCGTGGAAACGCCTGTGTCTAACATCAAGAAACAGACCAGAAAAATAGTCCCATGGTTCTGCGCAAGAGAACCTGAAAATTTCACGACTTTTGCATTTCGATTTCATTTTGATTTTATGTTTTGATAGAAACCTCTGTATATTCCTTACGTGTAGGTCGAATTCAACGAAAAGAGTTATTATCCGAAGCAAACTCCGAAAAACATGAGCGAAATTGTAAAAGAAGTTGTAACAGATATTGGACACTGCTACGCCTTTGGGTCAAGTAAGGAGAACTATATAATTTACAGGATTAGTGGCGTAGCCAGGATTTTCGGAAGGAGGAGGAGGGTTTGGATTTTGTTTTTGTGACCATTGAAAAATCTTGACAAGCAACAAAAACGTTATGATCTCCAGATTTTCCCTGACAATCAAAAAAGAAAAAGCATCCTCGTCGCCTCTTAAACACCGTTAGGCCTACATTGTATATTCTATACCCAAAAGGGGGTTCACCCAAAAGTCGCGTCAAAATTTAAAAATGCATGGAAACTCATTAAAAGTTTTTGTTTTCGGCAGCCAAGGAAGGTTTTAACCCCCAAAACCCCCTTGGCTACGCCACTGTACAGGATAAATATACATATGATAGACCGAATTTTAAAGCCATTTTTCGATTGTCTATCGTAGCTTTTGCTCAAAATACGACACTGCATTGAAAATGTATGCAGCACCTAATGCTTTGGTCAGATAGGCCGTTCTGTAGACATTGCTTCATGGTTTCTCTGTAAGAAGTTGTTAAATTGAACAATAGAACAGTATCATCGCAGAACCTTGCCATGGCCAAGGTTCTATCGTTGTCTACTATAGTAATTATAATTATTTTAAATCATTTATTATTAATAACTATATGGCTTTTATTAATTAATTTTAATTATTGTTGCCTGCCTTTATCATCTTTTCCATCGCAAAATAAATTTCTCTCACTTTTGACATCATTATCTCCATAATTGTTTGCTATTATCACTATTATTATAATTATTTATTATTATTATTATCATTATTATTACATAATTATTATGCAATGTGATAATATCACTATATTCGTTGTCCAAACAGAGTGTTATTATTATTATTATTATTATTTAAAGTTGTTATTATACAGTGAAATTATTGACTTAGGAATCTGCTTCTAATATCCTATAGTAGGCTACGGTTTTTGTCCGTTGTTTTGGAATGCGTACGAATATGTCGGACAGTTCTGGATTGAGATTATTAAGCTCGCTCGCTTCGCTCGCAGCAGGATAATACTAATTATACCTAATACCCAATCATTGAATTCATGCTGAGGATTTCAATGATCTGCTCTTCGTAATATACGTTAAAATCATGCAACTGTGGCCATTTAGACGCTACACGTATTTTTTGTACGTTCGTTACGTTTTTGGAATTAGCAACGTCGTCGCACGCCCAAGCATAAACCGGTTCTACGAACGTACCAATAGCAATCGAACATCGTCCACCAACGCATCAGTTCTACCAATAGACGCCCATATAATAAAATATAATAGGACTAAACGGTCTAAACCGTCTACCAATAGTCAACCAATCAGCGCTTGAAGGTAACAGACAGAGAGACATACAGATAAGAATCTTAATATTATAGATATAACGTGGTTTAAAGTGGTTCAGTAGGGACTGCCCTGTGTGAGAACCACTGTTGCAACACTGTTGCACAGATGATCAATATATTTCTCGGGTCTTTTGTGTTTCCAGAAGATACGCCGCTCACTACAACCAAGCAGGGCCCTTTCTTCGGCCTCAACATAATCCTACTCGCTAAGAGCCTTGAAATCATCCCGAGTGTCAGATTTCTGGCGAATCACGACTCCCTACCTGGTTTCAAGGTAGGCAATGGCTGGGGAAAGTCGCGCAAGTATCTAGGAATTTTTCTCTTAGGACGATCACTCACACAATTCTGCAGTGCACTCTGCTCACACAGACATTCGCTCATAGGACAATATTATACCGCAAGGTTCCATCAGGGGTCCTTAGCTATTTATTATTTACATTTAAATTACATTCACATTGATAATTATTAATTACTATTCAAGTTATAGTAATGTAAAGCTTAGACTAGTTCACGTGTGTATCATATCATGCATCATACATTATGGAATAAATATATTTGTATGATCTTTGATCTTAGATCACTTGTAAAGAGTGACTGATCTTAGATCATATATAGTCTCGTGATCTTTTATCTTGATCTTAGATCAATTTTTCTCTAGTCATCTTGATCTGTGATCAAGATCATTTTACACGTGATCGTTCCTAACACTGGTCCTATGGGCAACCGTCCTATGAGCAAAAGTCATGAAACCGTCCCAATTAAAAGTATATTTATTACGGATTTGAGATGATTGTCAACGGAATAGATAAACTTAACCGTATTACAAATTTTGGCCATTCTATTATGCTTCACAGTTGAAATACTCGAAATACCCCCACAAAAATTATAAATTCCTAGTGGGGTAGGACACCTGTGTAAAAGTGTAGGCATCCATTTGGGGGGTCGGCCTCTACCAGCGAAGGAGAGTACACTGAAAATTCGCCGGCGAATCGAACGTTAAATGCTTTACATCACAACGTCTCTATGTCTGCTTTTTTTCCTATGAGCAAAAGTCCATGTGAGCATTTTGTGCCTGCTTTACTATTGTCGTTTTCTTGTAATGTCTAGAATAATTGTTATATGACTATTATGACGATGATGTTATTATTACTACTATGACCTTAACAGGAAATCGCTATTATGATGTTATTATTATTTGGAAAATAATAATAAACTGTTATTGTTATTGTTCATGACAATTTATATAGCGCCGTAACATAGCAAAGGCCAAAGTCAAGGGTACTTTACAATGAACGTGGAAATGATATATTAAATAAATACGTCTTTAGGTTGTTCACAAACTACTACTACTACTACTACTACTACTACTACTACTACTACTACTACTACTACTACTACTACTACTACTATTATTATTATTATTATTATTATTATTACTATTATTATTATTATTATTATTATTATTATTATTATTATTATTACTAATTCGTTTAAGACTTTAATTTTCGGCTGTTTTCAGGTCTTAATTCACGACCCTCGTGATGTCCCGCGCATGCGCGACACCGCATTTTCTGTCAAAAGAGGAACTTCAGTGAGGGTGACGCTCGCGTTCGAAAACGTAAGATACTTCTTGATCAATAAGGAAAGACGGTACTCAAAATTTCTACGTTTGCGACACTTCGTTCCTATCGAAAACGCAGCTTTTAAAATGCACATCGACACTCGAATTCAGGGTTTAATCTAGGCCGTTTCCGAGGGGGGGATTGCCCTTCCCTCCCCCGGAAATTTCAAATCCCCTCCGGAAATTTTGGCATACTACATCAACTAACAGCAGCCCCCTAGCTGACTTCTCCCCCGGCTTTGTCAGTTTCCCCCGGCTTTGTCAGTTCCCCCCGGAGTCCGGGAGTCTAGATTAAACACTGCTCGAGTTGCAACAGTCCTGTCGTCCTCCATGATCTCCGCAACAAGGCACGGCTACGTTTTTTGCCTAAGGTCCATCCGCCAAATGTCCGGGGACAATGTAATAGGGTATATGTCGCCGCAACACATCTCCTAATGGAGCCTTACCTTTAGTGGAAGATTTGTGGCAGTTTGTGAAAGGAAAGGAGGGGAGTAAATATGTCAAAAATAGCGTGACGTACTTTATGGATGGTCCCCAAACATGCGCACTCTCACGGCACAGATTTTCTAAGCATTGCTAAACTTTGCTCTTACAGACATCTTTGCTCAACTAATCAATCGATCGATCGATCAATCAATCAATCAATCAATCAATTAATCAATCAATCACTAGACTTCTAAGGCGCCACTATCAAAGTCCCTTATCCAATCCGAATTAGAATCACGTTGAATCAGTTGGCCCTATCCTCTGGAATGCTCTTGACGCCAGTATGCGTGGCTTAACAACTCCTAATTCTACGACCCTCTTTTTGAAACGACTTAAAACTTATCTCTTTGTCAATATACAGTAATTTGCTGTGGTAGCGCTTCTGAGTGATTTTTCAGAAGAGACGCTATACAAATATTTTATTACATTACATTAAATTACATTACACGTAAAGCCGGAAAGGTAATTTAAAACAACGGAGGAGCAATCTAGGGGATAGGCCTGGCTAGTACTCATCGATACAAATCTTCACTTCTACAGTGTAGATTTTCTGAAGTGACTACAGTAAGTGCATATCCGTTGCGCGGTGGTTTGTGTTCAGATTACCAAGCAAGGCCAGCCTTACGGAAACTGCAGAGATAATGACACGTCCTATAGAGAGTCGTACTGTACTGCCAAATGCGAATATGATCTGTTTGTGTCCAAGTGCGGATGTAAAGACATCCACATGAACATAACGGGTTAGTATCATCATAGAATGTTGTATACGCTAGAAGGAGTCCATATACAGTGTAGACATGGAATCGCTCTTGAACAGATTACTAGCCAATTCTACCTCGTTGTTATTGTTGTTGTTTCAATGGTGACCCTATAGTCATCTACATGGCAACCACATAAAACAGTAGAGTATTTCTCCATAAGATTAATACAATATAGCACTAAGCAATAAGACAATTGTTACTATGAAAATGTGTATGTGGCTGTGAAGACATTTATGTGAACGTCTTGGGTTAGCAGTAGGCATACCATCATAGAATTTAGTTAGCACTTATTAGGTTTTAGTTTTCACTGTTGTAGGAGGAACATTTGCAAAACATCTAAGCTTTCCCATGTCTAACGAGTATAGAAACTAGACATGCCATCCGTCACGCTCTGACGGGCAAACTGTATAGGCCTATATATAATTCCCTAATATCCGTCCCGTAACGTCGTTTTCATTGGACGAGACGCTGCTGTCATTTTATAATCGTTTGCTAAGTAACGTCATTTCATAATGGGCGGAGCTTTATGAGACGACGTCGCCGTTTCATACGTGTAATTGTTTGACTAGGCGTTGCTCTCTACTGTATGTCTTCTAACTGTATGTGCCTTGTATTTGCATTGACCATCAACATGTCCCAAGGACAGACATTTTAACGTGTATTTAAGCGAGCCAGTCTTTTCCAGTGGCCAACTCCTTCGAGAATAAGATTTTGCTGGCTATATGAAAACTCGTCGGCATGATTCTGTCCTGCCCCTACCTTCACCCCCTATAAGAGTTGCTAATCGGTCTTTAACATAAATCCCACAACTCGTCATTGTATTTGCATTGCGCTCCATCAACACTGGCGACAGGCAATAACCAGCACGATGCTGTTCTAGAATCGAGCCAGGACACTGGATTTTGCTAATCCCGCTGGAATCCCTAAGATCTACGCAGTCTCCGTTTGACGGAGGGTGTTGGCAAGTGAGTAGCTGTTTGAACGCGAAGTAAACAGGCGCATTGCATGCAGGGGCGTAGCCAGGAATTTCTGTTGGGGGTATAAACTGGGGGTATATTTTGTTATATGTATAATATATAATATATATATTATAAGGCATATATTATATATTATATATATTATATACTGTATTATATATCTATACTGATTTTTGGGCATATATACCGATATACCCCCGTCGCTGCATCCCTGATTGCATGAGAACACTGGCACTTGTAATTTACATCACTCGCCTGGCTGAGGGCCTTGAAACGAAGATCAGCGCCGCCCTATAGGGGCATCGAGGTTAGCCTAGCGCTTTAGGACTTTACACCGAGTTGACTAAACTGTATACACCGCGTAAACCGTTCTCTTTCTTCAGAACTGGCGGACATTCCGTTCTGCTCGCTCGGCCAGATACTCAACTGCACGCGGACTTTCAACGAATACGACCAGAAAAACAGCCAAGTGAACACCACGTGCAACCACACGTGCGACCAGCAGTGCAACCGACAGGAGTACAAGACGGAGATCACGCAGACGAAGCTGTCGATCGTCTTGGACGAATCGACGCGCGGCGGGGACGCCAACACCGACGACGCCATGACGCTCGAGATATACTATCCGCTGATGAGCTACTTCGAGGCGAACGAGGTCGCCGCCTACTCGGTCTTCAAGCTGCTGTGCGACATCGGAAACGCCCTTTCGCTGCTGCTCGGAGCCACCCTTCTGACCATCTACGAGTCGCTGGAATTCGTCTTCCTGTTCGTCGCCGACTACGCCAGATTCAGATTCGGCAAATGAGAGTCTTTGCATCGAACGGCGTTTTCCCCTCTTCCGAGTGACTCAACTTTAAGAACGGTTCTTCGAAGGGGCCGTCCATAAATGACGTCACGCGATTTTGGCAGTTCCCCTACCCCTCGTCACGAGTCGTCACAAAATGTCAGACCCCCTATAAAATGACGTCACAGCGCGTTAACCCCCTTATCTAATGTCATAATTAACCCCTTAACTGTGTATTTAACTGTAACTCAATGTAAAATGGACGGATATATCCAGGATCCTCAGTTAAGGGGTTAATGTTTCAATGCTCGTATTTCTTGAATGAAGCGGGTATTGTAATGAATTCGTTTGAAAATACTCATTATAATTATAATTACCAAAGTTGAAGCGATGTTCAGAAGCTTTTTCAAATTATTTTTAAAAAGTGAATTATAAGTGCAAAATACGTTCAACTTTGCGGTAACATAGAACTGCGTTATTAATAACAATATTTAGTATTATGTGACGTCACATTTCTGGAAACCCCCGTCCCCCGTCGTCACACTTCGTCACAAATGTTTGAACCCCCTCCCCCTAAGTGCGTAACGTCATTTATGGACAGCCCCGAAGAACAAAGTTTCTGACAACTCTTTTAATCGATATATATTTGAAAACGTTAAACAGAAACTATAGTAGAGCTTCGTTACAAAGTACTTTGCGGGTCTCTAAATATTGTACCCCATTTGATTTGGCTACAAAAACTAGTCAATTTGCAACAATGCCGTCGAATACGGTGGGCGGCATCACACGGAACCGCACTTTGAGGTTTGTTATAACCGAGTCCGTTTTAACGAAGCTTTACTGTAGCTATAAAAGTATTTTTAGAATTTCATGATATCTAGCCTACTCTGATAAAATCTTCCTGTTGTTGATGAGTTCTTTCTCAAAAGACTAAGTCATTGCAACTTTTTCTTGTTATAACTATCATCAACAGCGTATACAAAATGGGAATTTATTATTATTATTATTATTATTATTATTATTATTATTATTATTATTATTATTTAGAATGATTTGGGTTGGATTGGATTGGGTTGGGTTTGGTCAGACATTTCCATTTTATGGTGTATTGGGTTGTATAGGTCAGAAAATAAGTCATGGTTTAAGAAATTGTAATGTAGGGCCGTTACGGTAGGTTGTGTTGGGTTAAGTAAGCCTATTGCTTTCGTGGGTTGGGTTGGTCTGAATCACGATAGGTTGGGTTGGAGTGGGTTTTAAAAAATGAACCCATGTCCCTGTCTGCAAAGCAACTGAACTGTTCCCAAGGGAAGAACTGTTCCCACGGAAAGAGGGAATATTTGGGATCGATGCTATTCCTGTTCTTTAGATATTCTGAGCAGTCATTTCTGACTGTAAAGCTTCCGAGGTGAAGGTCAAGTTGAATGAGAAGCTGGTTCATTTCTAAATCTTCACAGATTTACCTCTAAGAAAAGACAATACACTGTAACTCAATTGTGTTCAATTTTTGCAATGCACATTACAAGTGTCCACACTTACGTACACTTAGAACGGAAATCTTAAAATAATGCAGACTCAATCAGGAAAATAATGTCTAATATAAACAAAAATGTTACCGAAGTATTAACCCCTTAAGCGTGTATTTAACTGTAACTCAATGTAAAATGGATGGATATATCTTAAATCCACAGTTAAGGGGTTAAGGATTGCTGAATAGGCCTAATAGACCCGAGTAAATAGGCCTACAGTTGGAAAAATCAAAACATATCGCGAGCATAATCAGTGACGGTTCCAGGATTTCTTGATGGGGGGTATGAAGTGAATTCATAGAAAGTTGGTGGAGGGATGAAAATAGAAGGAAAAAATCAATAAACTTTACAGGAAAAAGCTAAAAAGGAGGATTTTATTCTTGATTTTACTACACTTTCACCAAAAAATGTGTTGTCACAAGCAAAAAAGAAGTAACTCCGAAAGTCCGGTGGGGGGTGCATCCCCACTCATCCCCCACGTGGAACCGCCACTGAGCATAATGTTACTTGTCAAACCGGGGTCTCAATCAGAACAATTCAGTGGAGAGCCTCTAATAACATTATCAAATCCTTCTCATTCGCTTTTAGTTTAAAACTAGAAATAGTCATTGACTGTATTGTTTGAAAAGCAATTCCAGATTTTCAACCGAAGTTCCTATCAGTTGTTCCACCTGTTCCAGAACAATATAATCTAAATTATCAAATTGAAGAAGCAAATAACATTGAATCAAACTAAACGGTCTTCTGCCAGCATATATATGGCGTTCACGCTAAAAATGGCGTGTATGAGTATGTAAGTATGTATGCATGTACGTAAGATCTCGTTAATTTCTATAGCGCCTTCAAAAGCAGCACCGAAGTAGCTCCTTATTCCTAGGCGCTTAATCTCAGAATGAAGTAAGTAGCTATAGCCAAAGGTGGGGTCTTTCATGCAGGGTCATTTAATCCAAAGGGCCAGTGGTTGGGACGTTACAGCTACGCCAATCATACTACAAGTACTGGCCCGAACATCTGAGTAGTAATTTAAGAGGCGCTGTATAAATCCTTTGTTACATTGCATCTAAATAGGGGTCTCAAATTTTTTTAGATGTTGGCTGGGACTTTTGAAACTCAAACCTTGTCCCCCAAACATTTCAAAACTACAATGTCAAAGGGGGCTAGAATAAACCTGCTTTGTTACATTGCATCTAAATAGGGGTAGAGTGGGACTTTTGTCCAAAAACTACTTGTCTTGAGCTATGGAGTAATTTTGCAGAACTGAGGCAATTTATCAGCAATCACCTGTAGTCCGTCTGCACAAGTTTCGTCTAGGCTAGAATAGGTGTTGGCGAGTTAAGAGACGAGGCGTTTAGAACTTTTAAATCGTACCAAAGTTTTATCCTTGAACACGAGGAAGACTGGCACTCCACGAAGCTCGAATTTCTCAGCTATGTCCTGCAAATATAAAAATTTAGAAACCTGTTACAATTTTTGATCCTATATACTTAGAATAGTTACGCTATATAATTTAAACATACAACGGAGGGCGGCATTATATGCTCTACGGAGGCTGCGCGTACACGAAGAAATTCTCCATAGTTATTCGGGATTCAACGGCCATACCGAGAAGTCACTAGTCAGAGGCAGAAAGAAATTTGGCTTCCCTCTCTATAACAGCGATCATGAGGTCACCGTGTCGAGGGTGGCAGGACACCCCAGACTTGAGCCAAGCGGATGTCCTATAGCTGCTGGCAGTGGCGTAGCGCGACTTTTGGGGGCCCGGGGGCATCGTGTTGATATGGGGCCCCACGGTTTAGGTCTGACGAGCAAAAAAAGGTCGTCACCACGTCGTTTCTAGGGTTAGGGTTTAGGGTTAGGGTTGACCCTAACCCTAACCCAAACCCAAACCCTCTCTTCGGGTCCCCTCGCCCGGGGCCTAGAGGGCTGTCAACAAAGTGCCCCACCTCTGCCGCCCTCGTTACGCCACTGGCTGCTGGACACCCCCACAGAATCGCATATACTGTATTTTAGCATCTACAAGACGTGCCTCAAGTTTGGCCCTTAGCAGCAAAGTCTGTGAAGCTATAGAGGTTATAGTAGCTCGATCGAAAGATGATCAGCGTCCTAGGATATCTGGTCCATTGCATGACAGGTGGTACAAGCGAAAAAGTATACCATTCATAATAATCAATTTTCGAGACCGACCAGATTTTTCGTGAGCGGAAACATGAGCGCTTACATCAATATCAACCAATGGAAAACTTATTACTGAAAACAACGGGTGACTATTTAGTCTTTGTGTTTATTATAATTTAGTACAAAATCACTTTTTAAGTTGAGAATTGAAGAAAAGTCTTATACAATATCGACATAAACTTTATATTTGTTTGTCCCTAAAGTATTCTTATCTGTCATATAAGACTTATAGAAACAGTTCATAATCTAAAACCGTGCAAGAACGATCAATACTGACCAGTTTCTGAAACCGATTTTGATCTGTTTGCACCTCTGCAGAGCTCAGATATCGAAATACAACGTTTTTCTGCAGCTAAGCAAACAGGCGCCTTCCACCCCATTTCGTATACTACAGCTGAGCCCGTCACGAACGGCATTGAGAGAAGGCGTGACAATGACGTACGGAGGACTCTGAGAGATCAACAACAAATTCAAAAGTTCTGTTCCAAACCGAATACGTCTGTCTTTTTGTCATAAATGTGAAATTGTTCACCCAATGGGCGCTGTATGGGGTCGATAGAGGGAAGTGTCGTGTCTTAAGATATCTGGTTCATTGTACAAGATACAACAAAGACAGAATGTTTATAATTAATTTACAATGGAAAACTTATTGAACAACGGGTGTGTAAAAATTTCAGGAATTGAAGAGCCATATTTGTTTGGATTAAGGTCAAGAACGATCAATACTGACCTTCTCGATTTTGGGTCTGGGGCTGAGAAAAAGACCGTTCGCCGAATATTTTGTGAAATTGTTAGTAGGGTCGATAGTGTCGTGAAAATCTCTGACAAGTTTATAATTAATTTAAAAGAGGATTTATCTCGAAAAAATCGCCTATACTGAAAATCTCTGACAAGTGGGCCGGGGGCTACAGCCCCTCAGCCCCCGCCTTAATATGGCCCTGACTCTGTGACAGAAGGCAAAGGGAGGCCTGTTGAATAGCAGACGGGATAAGTCGCATTTTGTTCTCATGGGCACTTGATCTTGTGTCAAGAATTCATTTAACGGGGGAATTCTATTTGAGGAGGTCAGAATATTCGGTTGCATAGCGTTGCAGAATTATGTTTAACGCGTTGACCTGAGCCACGTCGACGTCGGTTTTCAAAGCGATCACCGTATCATAAATGCTCGCAAACCTCTACAACAGACAAAGAGGCGAACATAGAAGCCTAAGCACGAGTACCGAGTGAAATAAAAGCAACCACTTAAGTTAACAGTGTTTGTTAGAGTTACAGATTAAATGCCAAAGACAGCCAACTGGTAATAATATTAATTCATTAAATATCGAATAGATATGTGGGCATTATAATTAACTGTTTAGTTGACAGTCAACGATAATATTATAGTGACAATAGTAATAGGCCTAGCAATTAGGCCCAGTCATTGTGCTACTATTATGGGAAATAAGACTAACCTATTCACCATCGGTTATACGCAGTATTGTAAAGCGCTCTTGTCTTTGGCCATTTTGCCATGCTCATTGCGCTATATAAATTGTCTAGTTAATACTACTACTACTACTACTACTAAGTAAGTAAGTAAGTAAAATCTCGTAAACTTCTACAGCGCCCCGGAAAGCAGCACAGCAGTAGCTGCTTATTCTTAAGCGCTTAATCTTTCTTGAAATAGCTATAGCCAGGGTGGTTTGTCGGCCGGGCAAAGGTCAGTGTATCTATGAGGCGGCGGATAATAATAATAATAATAATAATAATAATAATAATAATAATAATAATAATAATAATAATAATAATAATAGCTAATAACTTGAATGTTGTGCATTTGACATAATGACACTGCAGAATAAAATAAAATACCCTATAGGGGTATCCAGTGTTTACCAACAAAGTCCGGTTGCTCCGCCCACTGGTGGGCAGAAACCATAGAAACCATTGTCGTCTATTAAGAGACGCCAATGGCAGAAGCAGATTTCTTGCTGGTGGGCATAGATCAGTGACCATAGAGATTGTTCTGGATACTCCTATAGGCTATTATTTAATACCATGCTATCTTTATATGATATATTGATCATTTTTTTTAAAACGCTATGCTAATCGTCTTGTAATACCACTTTAACCAGTTTTAACCGCTGTGTTGTTGCTGAAAAGTGCTAAGTTAGCAGACGTCAAAGGATAAGCTAGCCATCGTACTTCAAAATGCGGGCTCATCTGGCGACAGGGGCCGCACCAATCGGCGTAGCAGTCAACAATTACCGCCCGTCCACCAGCCCCCCTCAGAACGTCCAGCAACTCATCCTTTAGAGAGAAAAAACAAAATCAATTTTCACAGAATTAGGCAAACATTCGTCTCGAAAAACTGGGAACATTGAAACGAATTTGTGTGTGTGTGTGTGTTTCTAAAAGCAGTGGCGTGCCAAAAAGTGAGGATTTCTATAGGCCAAAGTAAATTTGGATGCCCCGCCACCTCGGTATTAGGTGTTAACGAGAAAAAATGTCGCCAAGACAATTTGGATGCCCTTATCTGGTATGGGTGCTGGAGGTCAAATCGATACTTTTAAGGGCTTTCGTGTAAAAAGGTCGCCGAGTCAATTTGGTTGCCCCCCCCCATCTGGTGGATGCCCTGGGCCACCGTCCCACGGGACCTCCTCTCACGCTACTGTCTGAAGGACATTGACACATGGACCTAAACTTCTATTGTGCCTTTAGTTTCGAGCTCTCGCATCAAAGTTTTGAGAGGTTACCATAGAGAATCTGGAGGTAGTGGGGTTGGGTTCACTCAGTGGCGGCTCTAGGATTTGGCAAGTGGGGGGCCGTTGGGGTGGCAACTTCTAATCATGGGGCCACCATTTGTTGTTTAATGTATGTAGCATTAAGTATAGGGTCCCAACTGGGGGGCACTGGAGGCCAGACACTCAATAGGGGGGCACGGGCTCCTCTGACACCCCCCCCCCGGTGGAGCCGCCTGGGTTCACTGATCCAAGTTTACGCCAAAGCATGGATTGCATTGGAAATCTTTGTTATACGCAACATTACAAAAGACGTAAGTATAGGGTCCCAACAGCGGGGCCACTGGAGGACCAGGCATTCAATAGGGGGAACGTTCCACCCCCACCCCACCCTCCGGGCCCCATGTGAAACCGCCACTGCATTGCATACGAAAAAATATATATGGCCGTACCTTATTCTTCACTTCTATTATCTCAACTGGTGAGCGCGCCCTTTCTGGAGCGTCAGGTTCGCTGGTCTTTCTCGCTGGCTTCTTTCGCGAACAGAGGTTTCCCATTTAAAGACGGTTCCGGGAAACCGAGAAGAATAATTCTCCGAACATCGTCGAAAGACAACGAACGCATTTCGAAAACAAAAGAAGAGCTGGTGACGTCATCGTCTGTTTCACATCTTACGGAATAGTGAAACAGAATGATGACGTCATCTGTTGGTCGTCTGACGAGGTGTGCGACCTTGACATTCTGTATCCATGTCAAGGTCGCCGTCTAACAAACTGATGGTCAGTATTTCTAGGAGATGAACATCGGAACGCATATGGATCATTTTCGTTCTGTCAATCGCCAACTTCTATAGCGCCACTTTCATAATGCACAAAATAATGCATCATCCGAGTACGCATAACTCAGGGGCAAGGCTATCAAGCCAAAGATAACCAGATGGCAGCCTATGATAGATAAGCTATCGACCGGAAAACCCGGGTTTTTGAGTCCTGGTCAAAAACTCGATTACAGGATCCTGTTATTTTCATAGTTCATGTTGTGACTGATTGTTCTAAGGATAAAACCGTTAAAATAACTGATAGTTTAGTTTCTTATTAGCACTGTTACGCCTATCCATGGGATTTTCCGGTACTTGGTCGACTCTGAGAAAAGCTGATTTATTGGAAAATGCGCTATAGAAATTGAGTGATCTGGTTACACGTGACTTTTCTAGCTAGTTTTGGACACCAAAGTTATTACAACTGTTTTTAAAAAGGCTAGCGTGGTCTCATAAACAACTTGAAATAAACGTTGTTATTATTAATAAAGTGTTCTATCGCGAGGATTGCAAAAGGCTATTCTAAAATGTCGTTTTATTTCTATAAACCTAAAGCGTATAATCAATCTGTCATTGAACATACAATGGGCTTTTGTTGCGTGCGTGTACATTGCTTAGCTTGAAGCTAAATGCGAATTTAATCCGACTTTCTATGAAAACAGTCTCAAACGACTCTTCAATCCATAAAACATATGATACATCCATCACTCACTCACTCACTCACTCACTCACTCACTCACTCACTCACTCTATCTCATCTATCTATCTATCTATCTATCTATCTATCTATCTATCTATCTATCTATCTATCTATCCATCCATCTATCTATCTCTCTACAGCACTGCTCAAAAATTGTGAAAACACGTGGATTTCGAAGCAAAACGTATTTTTTTCTACTGTATTTTTTCATTGATGATACTATTCTACGATTGACGTACAGAAGGCTATAGATATGCAAAAATTCAGAAGAGTGTTGAAACGAATTTTATCCACATTTTCTTGTGTCCCCATCTTTATTGCATCAAACCATACTAAAATAGTCAATATATTCTGCCCCAATTTTATTCTAGAGCGTTCGAAATGCCACGAAAAATAGTGAGCTATGTCAAACGACACTATACAAAGTCTTCCATAAATCTGTTCTCTGTCAAATGTCCACAAGTCGATGGAGAGAGAAGAGGGAAAACTAGGCTATTGAATGCGGAGAGTTGCTTCAGTGGTTTTCACACTGGCTTGCTTAGCCTTCTAGACCACTTAAAATCACATTATTATTATTATTATTATTATTATTATTATTATTATTATTATTATTATTATTATTATTATAGCCAGAAGGCTGTCTTACGCCCTACAACTGCAAAGTATTGTTGCTAATTCTAGACTCAAAGTCAAGAAGACAAAGAAGGAGAATACAGGACCAAACCTAGCAGAGGACAAGAAAGCAAACAATGAGATTACACCGCAAGACCATAATGTGAATGTATGGCCGGATTGAACAAAATGGTTCTCATAAGTACAGGACAGATCCTACTGAACCACTATAAACTCTAATAATAATAATAATAATAATAATAATAATAATAATAATAATAATAATAATAATAATAATAATAATAATAATAATTTCCAAAGAGCTATATAAAGTTCACGAGATTTTTTACTTACTTACTTACTTACTTACTTACTTACTTACTTGTCTTTAGAAATTTCATTTAGTCTAGGGTCCTAACTACAGGATGGCGCAAAAAACCGGATATTATTAGTCCGGTTTCTTTGCGCCACCCTGTACATCAGCATATGATTTGGCATAAGGATAAAGATTGGCCCCGCATCATAACGTGGAAATTACGCCGTCCGAATCCAGAAGCCTGAAGGCAAGCTATCGCACACGACGTCGTTCAGATGAATCGTTTCCTTGTTTTCGCAGTCAATGCGTCCATTCTGCATCGGGTACACTGAGGAAGGGGGGACCCGGGGAGGGTATGCGAATTACAACAAGGACTGCGCTGTCGGCCGTCGGAGAGGGCCCCGTGTTTTTCTGGTCTCACAATCGATTCCGTTGTCTGTTCCATCCGCAAATCGAGTCGTTCCAAGCGTCAAGTTCTTGAATTCGACGCCAGTTGGACGCCGCAAAATAATCCAAGCAGCGTTCAGCGACAGCGTAAAGCACGGATACATTAATTAAACTCCAGTAGGCCAACTCTATTCCCGTAGAATCTGTCGACGTTTCGTTCGAGTCTCTGCAGAGAGTAGAGTGTGGAGCGTGTCCAGCTTCGCATTTCGCCCGTTGTAAGCTTTTAAGGTATTGTAGAAGCGGTGAGTAGATTCAGGCATACGCTGTATGACATCGTTCACTGCTGGAAAGTTCTGTTGTTATTTGCAGACTCGAAGGCAGGAAGACAAAGAAGGAGAATACAGGAGCAAACCTAGTAGAAGACAAGAGGACAAAGAAGGAGATTACACAGCAAAACCATAATGTCATTGAATAGCCGCGTGGAACATAGTGGTTCTCACACAGGGCAGATTCTACTGCACCACTCTAAACCCTGTCATTTTTATTATTATTATTATTATTATTATTATTATTATTAGTAGTAGTAGTAGTAGTAGTAGTAGTAGTAGTAGTAGTAGTAGTAGTAGTAGTAGTAGTAGCAGCAGCAGCAGCAGGCAGTAGTAGTAGTAGTAGCAGCAGCAGCAGCAGGCAGTAGTAGTAGTAGTAGCAGCAGCAGCAGCAGCAGCAGTAGTAGTAGTAGTAGCAGCAGCAGCAGCAGCAGCAGCAGCAGCAGCAGTAGTAGTAGTAGTAGTAGTAGTAGTAGTAGTAGTAGTAGTAGTAGTAGTAGTAGTAGTAGTAGTAGTATCCTATGGTAAGTCAAGGGTGGCAATTTGATATTTCGAGGCTGTAGTCCAATATTATAGATATCGAAGGGAAAATGTCGGACGACGCGACGAAGACGGAGGAGGCGGAGGAGAAGAAGAAGAGGAAGAAGAAGAAGGAGGCGGAGAAGAAGATGAAGATCCGTCGCGACGCCATCCACTTCACGAAGGTCGTGTCGTTGGTCGGGATCCGTCACGCCACCGACGAACGCAACTCGTCCGTGCGTCGATCCGTCTGGCTGGTGTGGCTCGTCTTCGGGATCGTCTTCGCCCTCTATCAGATCGTGTCGCAGGTCATGGGCTACTACGAGTACAAGGCGAAGATCGAGACGAAGATCGTCGTCAGGGAAAAGCTGCCGTTTCCGCAAGTGACGATCTGCAACGAGAACGTGATGATGCCGGATAAGGCGAAGAACCACAGTAAAGGGGCCGTCCATAAATGACGTCACGCGATTTTCGTTGTTGTTTGCCCTCCCCCTCCCCAACTCAAAAGTGTTGAATACGCTAAACTTTGCGGTAACACAACATTGCGGTATTAATAACATTATTTAGTATTACGTGACGTAACATTTCTCGAAATACCCCACTCCCCGTTCCCCCTGTCGTCACAAATCGTCACAAATGTTTTTGAACTCCCTCCCCTAAGTGCGTGACGTCATTTATGGATGGTCCCTAACGCAGACATGAACTGGGCCCGATTAAGCATTTGTAGCCCCCCCCCACCTCACTGATGGCGGCGCCTTAGACATAAATGTCTTAAAGTTAAGAAATAATAATATTGACGTATCTGGAATCGCTGCGCTGGCACGTTCAGTTAAAGGTTCAGAAAAATGATATAGCATGCAGAAGTACACTCTGACGAATCTAGGACTATTCATCTCAGGACTATTCATCTCAGGACTATTCATCTCAGGACTATTCATCTCAGGACTATTCATCTCAGGACTGTTCATATCATGGACTTACAGTATATGTGCACATCAATGTGACGTCATTGGATAGGACCAGCTGTCTCTAAGTCTCGTTTCGGTAACAAGGTAACAAGGAGAATCGCTCTTGGGACGTTAATGACCTGAAGTTTTCGCATTTAGACATCACAGATTACATGATGGAGATTGAGAACATACTGTCGACTCTACGAAACGACTCGGCAGATCACGACGCCACGATGAAAAGACTGTGGAGAAAAGTCGAAGAATTTCACGAGAAGACGAAAGATTGGGAGACGCTGTCGAGACAACTGGCTCAGCCTCTAAACAAGACCATTCTCAAGGCAAGTGTGCTCAATTACTCGAATCCTACGAGTATTTTAATAACGAGAACTGAAACCTTCCGCGTTAGTTCACAGTTATCCAGTTTGAATTCTGGTCACTGACATCTGCCATTATAGATGGACTTGGGCGATCAAATGGTAGCAGCTACTGTTGTGTTGCTTTCCAAGGCGCTATAGAAATCCACGAGATTTTACTTTACTTACTTACTTTACTTTAGGGGGTTGTAGTTTTCTAGGCTAAATGACCAAATTACACGGGATACCATTTTGTAACGCGGTTATATGGTGGTTGTTTTCATATAGCAATTCTCCTATACTACTCTTCCGTCTCCTTTCTAATATGTTGTCATCCCACAATATGGAAGTCTTCTTTCTTGTCTTGAATAACAATTAACCCCTTAACGGTGTATTTAACTGTAACTCAATGTAAAATGGACGGATATATCCGGGATCCCCAGTTAAGGGGTTAAATTATTGTATCAATTGACCATCCTCGCCAGTGGCGGTTCCACGTTGGGGATGACTAGGGGATGCATCCCCCAACCGAGCTTGTTTTTGCTTGTCATTTTTGCTTGATATCAGTGTTTTTAGCTCTGGGTATTTGCATGCTAAACAGAGCTGATGACATTTTTCTTTGTCAGTCTTTTTCAGAAAATTTTATGTACATTTGTCGGGTAAAACACTGTTACTGGCCTTTTTTTTGCTTGTCAACCTTTTTCGAGATTTCATTTCACCCACCCCACCCCCACCAACTTCTTATAAATTCATTGCATCTCCCACCACCAACTTTCTAAAACTTCCTTGCATCCAACACCAAGAATAATTCTTGGAACCGCCACTGATCCTCGCTGCCTGACTTTTCTAAAAACTTTGTCTCTTTCTTCGGAAATAGAATCCACGCATGTACCAGTGGCGGCTCCACGGGGGGGAGCCAGGAGGGCCCGTGCCTCCCTATTGAGTGGCTGGCCCCCCAGTGGCCCCCCAGTTGGGACCCTATACTTAATGCTACATACATTAAACAACAAATGGTTGGCCCCTGATTAGAAGTTGCCACCCCAACGGCCCCCCACTTGCCAAATCCTAGAGCCGCCACCGGTATGTACACCGTTTTGGTCTTCTACTATTATTATTTCTCTCATTTTAAGGTTTCCTTTGACGATTTTATATACAACGTTAACGAGACAGCGATTGAAGGCATCTTTGAGGAGATCATAACAGACCTTGGATACTGTTACGCATTCGGAACAAGTACGCTTTAATAAGTGCTTTATAACAGTTCAATTCTCTCCGCAAAAGAAATACAGATTTATGTAACGCCTGCATATTATGCCATCAACAGAGTGCTGTAGACCCACGTACGAATGAATTGTTCAATTTTAAATTCATAGGGAAGAAGGTTATTTCTGTACTTTTGGAACTCTCTCTTGTTCAGCCGGCCGTTTCTAGTACATCGAAGACTTGAAAAATCGAAAATATGCATTTTATACAAAATTCATTGCTAGATTTTTACGTGCGGTAAAATTTAAAGGCAAATTTCGGCCACGCCTCATATTTAGCCCAGTTAAAAATTATTTTATGACCTTAAAATGATTCATCTATAGGTCCGTTATAAACAGGGGCGTTGTGGTGGAGTAGTGCCAGGATTCTTGACACGCAACCGGCGGGTAGCGGGTTCGAATTTGTATAGAGACCGTGAGCAGTAATTCACCTTTAATTGTTCCGGAAGTACGATTCTTTACGTTTGTGAATGAATTGACGTGAGTTAACAGCCATGTTATAACAATAGCATCATAAGCCATGAACGTCCACATAAATTTGTCCAGGATGGGCAAAACACATTTTACCACAATGGCCACGGTTAATATTTTAGCCAGGTTTTCAAATTTCAATGTGAAACATCGGTATTTGCATTTTCCATGGGCGGGGCGAGTGCCCCCTCTTGCCCTAATGTGCGGGCGCCCGTGCTATAAGCGCGGTTCGTACCTGTATGTCTCTACATCTCGGCATCGAGTCTTGGTGCCAACATGCGCCGACCAAGCCGCACATCGCTTAGGCATCGATAAATTGGTAGCAGCGTTAAGCTTCGAAGGTAAAGCGCGGGCCTAGGGAAGCCCTGGCAAGCTATAGCACTAGATTAACACCGTAAGCCACCTGCGTCGCTGCTCTACCCGCAGTATTATATTATTATCGAATGCTTAATGTGCTAAATGATGTGATCTACCCGCAGTAATTCTGCGGCATAAAAATTATTTATTGGTACGAGTTGTAACTCTCCTGTTTTTTTCACGTTTAACGACACTGGAAATTTGTGTAAAACGTTGCAGCTTCAGCGATTTTTTCTTTTTGCAGAAAATAGACCCCTATTTTCGACAAGGGAAGGCGCCATGAACGGTCTGATTGTCGTTCTCAACGCAAATCGGGAGGAGTTTGCCTTCAACTCGACGGCAAAACCCGGATACAAAGTACTTTCTTAAAGACTACGGCATATTACACTGTATAATGATATAGGGGTATCCAGTGTTTACCAACAAGGTCCGGTTGCTCCGCCCACTGGTGGGCAGAAACCATAGAAACCATTGTTGTCTATTAATAAACGCCAATGGCAGAAGCAGATTTCTTGCTGGTGGGCATAGATCAGTGACCATAGAGATTGTTCTGGATATTCCTATAATCTACTGTACGTCATAAGATTTAGCAGCTAGCGGCTATCTGCGGTATTACTTTGTCATGGGGCCCCAAAGTTTCAAAGTTTCGGGCTGACGAGCAAAAAAGCGCCATATAAATTAACGAAACCTCACTCACCTTATGAGTTGTTTATTATGACGCCAGTAGCTCGGAGATGGTAATGTTTCAACTGCGTCATCGATACTTGATGGGTCTTATGGGTCGTCTTCAAATTTTCTTGGAATTTTAAGTTCACGTTCACTGACAAAATTATGGAACAGTTACAAATCATGCCATATATTTATTTGCTATGGGTACTACACTGATGCATTTCATATACACGCATTACACACAAGTGACGTCAAAATTGTAAAGAGCAACCCCGCTCAATACGTGCACGAGAATCTAAAATAGTAAAAATGTAAATCGACAAATAATGGAAATGTCCACTGCTGTCATTATCCTGTTTAACCCCTTAACTGGGGATCCCGGATATATCCGTCCATTTTACATTGAGTTACTAAATACACGGTTAAGGGGTTAATCTCCGTTGCGCCAACAGAGTATTAAATTCCAAGACTCGTTTTGTTTAGATCCTGATCCACGATCCTGAAGAAATGCCTCTCCTCAAAGAAGCCGGATTTTCCCTCGAAATTGGAATGATCACGAGAGTTTCATTATCTTTGCGAAACGTAAGCACCGTATACAGGTTACAGCATAGATGTAAAAAAACGTCGGAAAAATAATAAAAAAACGTTAAAAAACGTAAAAAACGTTGCAAAAATAAAAAACGTAAAAAACGTTTATTACATCTATGGATTACAGAAGTATAACTTCGGTTCTTAATGCGTTACATGCAGTAGAACTGCGTTAGAACGTACTATGCGGGTCCCAACTGCAACATCTGGTTTATCCGTTACATTTTTGAAAGTCCAACTCATCATGACTCTGACCCAACCCAACCCACGAAAGCAATAAGGTTACTTGACCCAACCCAACCCAACCACCGAAAAACATCGTCATTCATCATTTCTAAGATTTCTTAAAACATGACTTATTTTCTTGCCCAACCCAACTCACCATGCATAACGTGAATATTTCTTACCCAACCCAATCAAACCCAACCCAGCCAGCCCATGGGTGGATCCAGCCAATCTCCACGTCTGGTTACAGCTACAGCTACTCCAGGGCCTACCTAAATTATGTCACATATGTATATTTCTATACAGCCATCCATGGGTTGTTTGTTTAGGTCACACTGTACGGAGACCCTTATGATACATGTAACAAAACTGATGGATCATATCGAACGAGTCAGTGTCATGCCGCGAAAGACTACGAAGCCTTTAAGGACAAATGTAAATGCAGAGATCTATACATGAAAGGTTCGTTGTTTAGAGTTTAAGGTTCAGTAGGATCTGCCCTCTGTGTGTGTGCGTGAACCACTATGTTTGGCCGATTCATCAATTCACGTTAAGGTCTTGCTGTGTAATCTCTTTCCTTGCCCTCTTGTCCCGATTCACTACTACTACTACGTTACTACTACTCTACTACTACTACTACTAACTACTACTACTACTACTACTACTACTACTGCTCCTGCTACTACCACTACTACTACTACTACTACTACTATTATTACTACTACTACTACTACTACTACTACTACTACTACTAGACCTACTATATTTACTACTTCTACTACTACTACTACTATTATTACTACTACTACTACTACTACTACTACTACTACTACTATTACTACTACTACTTCAACTACAAATGCTAATAATAATAATAATAAATTATTATTATTATTATTATTATTATTATTATTATTATTATTATTATTATTATTATTATTATTATTATTATTATTATTATTATTATTATTATTATTACAGAGTTTATAGTGGTTCAGTAGGATCTGTCCTGTACATATGAGAACCATTATGTTCAATCCGGCCATTCATTCACATTATGGTCTTGCAGTGTAATCTCATTGTTTGTCCTCTTGTCTTCTACTAGGTTTGGTCCTGTATTCTCCTTCTTTGTCTTCTTGACTTTGAGTCTAGAATTAGCAACAATACTTTGTAGTTGTAGGGCGTAAGAAAGCATTCAAACTCTAAGCTGGACTTTAAAACGATGTTGTATCCAATGTTCCCTCTATTGTTCTTAATGGTCAGAGTCGCACGAAATTTCTCTTGGGCAACAAGTTTCCACTTGACTAACTTCTGAGCAATTTTTCTTTGGTTTAATCCATGTATAGTACGTACGCAAAACGTCATATTTTCACTCCCCTCCTCCGTTGCACATAGGGTACATAGGAAAATCTCCAAAATCCGACCCCTTCCCCTCATTGGGTAGTAATATATGGATGGGCCCTTTCTTAATAATTAACTTCACGATAAAACCATCGCACCGCGCCAAGTGTTTTTTGCTTATCAAGCGTTACAGATACGACGTATAGGCTATACGCATAATATACAATATACTGTATACAGGTCAAATTGTGACGGTGATCTTTTTTAAAATTTATCATTTCAAAGATATTAAGCACCTCCCGCCAGGGGCTTCTATCAATATTTAAGGCGGGTGCAGCTGCGCCCGGGAAAAATGGGGGGGATATTTTGCTACTAATCTGAACTGAACCGAGACTGATATTGATTCAAAATAACACTGACCGTGACGTAAATCAATGATAGCAAATTAACAGGGGGAATTTGTAATTTGGGGAGGGGAATTGTAGTTTGTGGGGAATTGAGCCCGGATGCAAGGGGGATAGAAGCCGCTGCCTCCGGCAAATTTTCAAACTTCTGGGCAATAGAATTTTTTGGGGTGGTCGCATTTCTCTCCGTTTTAGGGCGCGGGCTCCACTTAGAGAGGGAACATCGGCTGTATCTTTGTTGACGCGAATTACAGCAAATAATTGAATTGGTCTTTGGTTTTTATGTCAGGCAATACAACTACCAACGGCACGGACATCGAGGTCTGCAGTTACGCCCAGATAATCAATTGTACGCACATCGCCGACAGCCTCTCTCGCCTCGCCAACAGCACCTCCAACTCCTCCTCCTCCTCCTCCTCCTCCAGCTCATCCTCCTCCTCCTCCTAAGACCGAGAAATGCGCCCCGCAGTGCTACAGCCCGACGTTCACCCCATCCGTGTCGCGATCCTCCTTCCCGCTGCTGATGAACGAGGTGTCGAGGATACCCGGCGAGGCGCAGGTCCAGAACCGGTTCCGCGTCCAGATCTACTATCCGCACATGTCGTTCATCGAGGCGAACAGCCTCCCGGCCAAGACCCCCGTGGATCTGATCTGCGACATCAGCGGCGCCCTGTCGCTACTCCTCGGCGCGACGCTCCTCACCGTCTACGAGGCGATGGAGTTCGTGTTCTTCTTCTTAAAGGACTACGCCAAGTTCTACTTCAGAAAATAGAAACACTCAAAAGAATCGATCAACAGCCACCGGCGTAGACACCGCGGAAGAACGGGGCGTTCCAGTTTGCAGTTCGGGGGATCTGACGAGTAAAAAACACCATATATATATATATATATATATATATATATATTAACTTTATACTTGAAATGTAGTGTGATTTTTGAATTGTACTACATATATTATGCCCTAATAAAGTTAAATAAATAATGTGATTCTTTTCTTCAGAGATGCAGTACTGCATAATGTGCATATACCAGTAGCTATTTGGACGTTTTAAAATAGCAAAATAAAGCTTATATGTCTACAGTATAACTAATTATATATCATAAAATGCTAGCACACATTTTAATATCTCTCTCTCTCTCTCTCTGTATATATATATATATATCTTGTCTTTCTGTTAGTAAATGCAGTAGGTCTATGTAAGATATCAGCCTAAATTCGTTGGCGTCTTAAACTGTTGCATACTGTCTTCATTGTTTTCTCTGATTATCTTAGACTGCTGCATGTGCCTTTGAAGACAAAGTACATTTGAAGTGGATGTGAGCTGTTTGCCATTGCAGAGGCTTATGCTGCGATTTGTGTGTTGTGTGTGTGTGTGTGTGTGTTGAATCGAAGATAACAGCTGTAGTGGACAAACAAGTTACCCTGCCTGACTGATCCCACCTTTTGGCTATGGCTATTTCAAATTTTAACTAAGTCTCTAAGAATACGATACTACTTCAACATACTATCACTGCTGCTACTAAGCTACTACTGCTGTAATAATAATAATAATAATAATAATAATAATAATAATAATAATAATAATAATAACACTATTATAGTGATAATGATAACAATAATGCAATATTCATTATTCATTATCATGCGTGGTGATTTCTGATTGGATACATCGCACCTAGTCACGTAGACCCTATCACTGATCATGAAATGACAAGAACTCAGCCAATAGAATTGACAATACGTTCCGAAGAGGTGGTGCCGGATGGACTTAAACGAATCGTGCATTTATCATCATCATCATCATCATCATCATCATCATCATCATCATCATCGTCTCCTCTTTCCTTCAGTAGTTGAAGATAAGGTGACATCAATCACGAATCAAGCATTTCCAGGCAGTTCTTTCTTTTGATGCGTGCATTTATAGTGAATTGCAAATATCTGGTTGCATACTTACTTACTTACTTTTTCTTTTTCTTAGATTTATTAAATGTCAGCATTCGATGTCAAATACTCGGTTTCCGTGTTGTTATTTGTTTTATGTAATTAATTGCATTTTTACTTTTGAGCATTTTGACTTTCGGACAGACCTGTAGGGGCTGTTCAATTGTACGTTTGCTTTGAACAGGGGCGCCCACACAAGGGGGAAAGGAAGCAAATGCTTCCTGAAAAACCTAGGGGGGAAGAAATTCCCCCCCTGAGTTTTGGTATCACGTTAGAGTAGTATATTAATTCAATAGGCCCCTCAATGACTGCGCAATTACTGGCTTTATTGCAGTGCAATTTTGTAACTTCATATAAGATTACCGGTACTCAATTCAAGCTCAAGTTCATTATTATCAGGCATTCATAAAATGTTATTATTATTGTAACTTTTACGTAGTCATTCTAATGATGAAGAGTGCAAACTTCCTGTGAAATATAAATCGTTTATAACAAACTAATAGACTCACATAAAGTTTACATTCCAAATTAGACTACTGCAACTCCCTCCACTACTGCAGCCTTCCAAATTAAAGACCTCCATCAACAAATTACAATCCATTTAAAACTGTGAAACGGTGCAATTAAATACTGTTAGTAATAATTATAATTTGCTTGTTTCAGTCAGTTGCCTTAAGTCTAGTTACCCAATTTGCAGTTGTTGCAGCTTTAATGCCTCTATCATCTATGTAAAATAATGTAGGTGTGGCTGTTGGAGAAATCTAATTTTTAAAATAAATACTAAAAGTAGCATTTACTTTATTTGCATTTGGATGTGGTCATATTGCCAATAGATAATTTGCAGGTAATTTTAAATAGTTTGACAGCACAATTACTGCGATATCTCTCCATAGTTTCAACTTACATTTAATAGTGCTTTGTGGCTGTTGGAATTTTTCAAAAATTAAGAATTAGAAGTTACTGGTATGAGACCTATCCTGGTGCACCAAAGTATGCGATTTAATGTCCAAAATGCACTGAAACTCACCTACGAGCACCTATTGATTTCAAAAATTTTCCGGGGTTATACCCCGGACCCCAGACTTTCTTTTTCCCATGAATTTGCGGGGATGGGGATTGTCAATGTTCAGTGTCGAGTCTTATACGGCTACTTTTTCGTATAATAATAATAATAATAATAATAATAATAATAATAATAATAATAATAATAATAATAATAATAATAATAATAATGTGGTGTAGATAAATCCCTGCCGGACCCCCGTTTAGGGGCAGGAGAGGAAAGAGAGGACAGGGAAGGGGGAACCTGCTTCCAGCAGCCAGGGGGGATGGACGCCTCTGGCTTTGAATACCATACAAGAGAGGAATCGATTTCCAATAATAATTATTATAATACGCAAATGAATTGCCTATAATGGCAGTCCATGAGGGCAAACACATGCACCTCTTGCTTTAAGTTTCGACAATTAATAAGTAATCTGTTTCGAAGCGCCATCTGTCATAAAGTATAAGAGTACAGAGTCCACATATGGCAGCGTATTTAATATGACAAGATGTCAACTAGGAACCGTAGCTGTCAGCAGACTCTGACAGTACGGAATCAATTTCTGACATTCGCACTATTAACCTCTATTATCCCAGGCGCGTGATTGCCAATTTGGTTACGAAGGTATTTAGCATGAAGCGATTATTATTATTAGACGCAGTGATATCAAAGGTAGGTTTTAATTGAAAGTTGTCTTTAATTAAAATGTAGGATGCCTGGATAAATCCCATTTTCGATTGTCTAGGGGCCGGATGAGTTTATGACCCCACCAGGGGCGTAGCCAGGAATTTGATTGGGGAGGGTATAAATGTTGGGCATATATTGTTATATATATATATTCTATATTGTATATTATATATATATATATATTTATTTATTATTTATGGTATATATGTTACATATATATATGTATGTATGTCATATATAGGCCTACTGTATTATATATATACTGATTTTTGGAGGGAGTATGTATATACTGATATACCCCCGTCACTACGCCTCTGGACCCGACACCCAGCACCCGACTATAGCCACTGGAAGAAAAAATTAAACTTATGGAGTAACAGTATGTCCCACTGTTTTTTTTAACCTGCCCATTGCCAATAGGACATATATTAGGATTGCTGCCTTGCTTCAAAAGTAGATTTTATAATAATCCGTGAGGTCTGACATTATGGTGATGGCGTGAAATTCGGAGCCCCCGAAAATTCAAATTTAAAATCAGGCGAATCTCGAGAATAATTATAAAGTTCTATTGAAAACTCAGTAATAAAATACTAATAACAACTAGATTTCAAGTGGTTTAGCAGGATTTCTACTATATTGAAAACCACTGGCACGCCCTCTACATACATTCCTCTATTCCAGCATACGTTTCTCTCCTATATCTGTTATCTTTGTCCTTGTATCTTTAATCTTAGACGTTGATTTTATCGCTGGCCTTGTACCTTTGAGCGTACAAATGTTTCAATTATAATAATATTCTTCGTAATTTTATCATATTAAATCTATCTAAATGAAATTGGGATATAGTTCGAAGTTACTCTAAGTTATTCAAAGCGCTCTTGACTATGGCCTTCGCCAGGCAAATAGCGCTATATAAATTGTCGTTTTAATAATAATAATAATAATAAATATAATAATAATAATAATAATAATAATAATAATAATAATAATAATGCTGGTCTTGGTATAGCCTTGAGCGATTTATGGGTGGGGTGTCTGTTATTAGGTTCCCCTTGATCCATTGAGTCTGAATTTCACTTCGATGGTGTCAGTACCTGGCTGGAATTCAAGTCCAACCCCGCGGCTTCGATCCACACAGCGACAGATTCTTAAGATTCAACCCTCTTAGGTTTCCTATTGTCTCATTCCACCGGACATAACCCCCTCCCCGCCCCGTCGTCCCATTAGATTAGATTGTTTGTATCGGCCTTCGGCCTTTCTAAGGTCGCTACCCCGATGCGCCAAGCGACTGCAGTTTCTAACACTCAACGCGATTTTCGTCGAATGTTAGAACTGCACGAAACGCTTTTCTACAAAACGCGGCGCTGGGGCCAAATCCCCTGAAAGAAACTGATGGCGGGGGGCGTAAGTCACGTGACCCGAGGTAGAGACGATTTCTTTCGTAAATTGCTTGGGATTTGCATTTGATCCGTTGAATCGATGCACAATAACAACCTTAGTTCTAACTTTCATTGGAGACAATTCTTTGCGATTAACGTCGCGCAAAATTCAATCAATCAATCAAATCAATCAGTTTATTAGTATCAAAATGTCAATGACAGAACCAGAGATCATCGATGTCACAATTTATAATGTAAAAGAGTTGTACAGGTAAAAATGCTGAAATATATAATATAACAATATTTGAAAGTTAGATAATTATTATATTTAAAATGTGACATTTAAAGGATTTAGAAACTAAAGGGAGAATCTGGAGCAGAGAATGTTTCTCTTCTCCTGCTTCTCCCTTTAGTTTCTAAATCCTTTAAATTCCTCAACTCTTCAATAAACAGGGGCGTAGCGACGGGGGTATGTCGGTATACTTATATACCCCCAAAAATCAGACTACCTTATAATTTTTAATGTGTTTTTTAAGATTTTCAAAGTTTCTTAAGATTTATACCCCTAATCACATTATACCCTAAATAAAATTCCTGGCTGCGCTCCTGTTAATAAAGTAGTCACAAACTGTGGAACCACTGGCCTAAACGTTAATTATAGAGTGGGACACAGCCTCTAAACCTATTCGCTTCCCTACGGAAGCCTCTAAAAAGTGGAAGGACTGGAGCCTGATATAGAAGTTTGCACATATATTAGAGGAACTGAACTAAAATTTGCTTTCAAAACGACATACATACTATAGGAGCGTGGATGGAGAATGTTATCGAATTGAAATCGGTTTTACTACGACGCTTCAAATAATGATAACAATAATAAATAAAATAGTAGTACCGCTGCACTTTTTACAGCACTATAGTTCTATTGGTCAATATTGCAAATTAAAACCAGTCTTTACAGGAACAGGTCAGTTCCTCTTTGAGAGCGAGAAACAGACTGTGGGGA
Source organism: Metaphire vulgaris (assembly GCA_018105865.1). NCBI lineage: Eukaryota > Metazoa > Annelida > Clitellata > Crassiclitellata > Megascolecidae > Metaphire > Metaphire vulgaris. Next base: position 1,792,448 of record CM030863.1, on the reverse strand, counting down.
GCAGTGGCGGCTCCAGGATTTGGCAAGTGGGGGCCATTTGGGTGGCAACTTCTAAGCATGAGGGTTAACCATTTGTTTGATAGGCATGTAGAGTACTGCTCAAAAAATTGTGAACACACGTGGATTTCGAAGCAAAACGAAGTTTATTGTTAAAACATTGCAATCACAACCAAGAACACAAATACTGTATTTTTTCATTAATGATACTATTCTACGGTTGGTGTACACTGTACAGAAGGCTACAGATATGCAAAAATTCAGAAGAGTGTTGAAACGAATTTCATCCACATTTTCTTGTGTGTGTTTCCATCTTCATTGCATCAAACCATACTAGAACAGAAACATGGACTATATCCAAGGCAATGGAGAAGAAATTGGAAGCCACAGAAATGTGGTTTCTGCGAAGGATGCTGAAGATTTCATGGACGGAAAAGAAAACCAATGAAGAGGTTTTGAATGAAATAGGAATAGAAAGAAGTCTGATGGCAACCATCAAAAAGAAGCAGCTTTCCTTCTTCAGACATGTAATGAGGAAGGAAGGACTGGAGCATTTGGCAATAACCGGAAAAGTGGAGGGAAAAAGAGCCAGAGGAAGGCAGAGAAAACATATAGTCTCAGACTCCCGGGGGTGGGCCAAGTGATTGAGTGCCTGCCCCCAGTGGCCTAGTTGGGACCCTAACTTAATCTACATACATTAACAACAAATGGATGTCAAGATAGAACAAAGTGCCAAATCCAGAGTCGCCAACGTAAACTGTCTACGAGAAGGAATTGAAATAAGAATAAAGAAAACCATTGATGTCAAGATAGAACAAAGTGGAAAAAATCCGTGGTCGCTAACGTAGAAATACACAGCACCTAAATAAGAACAAGAAGAATGACCATTAATAAATAATAAATATAGTAATGCAAAATTATAAATATGCGCTGTGATTTCTGATTGGATGCATCGCACTAAGTCGCGCATGACTGATCATGAAGCGACAAGGACTCGACCAATGGAATTGACAATACGCTGTCAAGGGGCGGTGACGAAGAGAGAGAGAGAGAGAGAGAGAGAGAGAGAAGAAATCGGGTGTTTATAGTGAATTGCGAGTGCTTGACTATTCATTCGACGTGACGGATTGAATATTAGCGTCAATTCGCGAGTGGAAATAAATTAAAGTTATAACACAAATAGTGCTTTGATTGAATAAAGGTAAGAATATCCCATTCTCAATAGATACAGTAATGAATAGAACTGAAAAAGATAATAGTAATAAATAGTAATTCCTTTTGCACTTTTGCACAATACGTAGGCCTACACATCACGATTAATTTCATAATTATCGTTGCTTAACTTTAATCTATCGATGTGCCCGATTACATTTGCTGGGTCTGATTTGTTGCAATCAAGTAGGCTTACAACTATCAGTCGATCAATCAATTCTATAGCGCCACTTCAAATTCAATAGCGTCACTATCATAATGCACAGGGCAAATAACCGATGGCGCACCAAATCCAATTCGAATTAGAACCAAGACTAAACATTATATTGATCAATGCTGACATGAGCGCATTTGCTGCTTTGCGATTATTTGCGCTATAGAAATGTTCGTAATAATAATAATAATAATAATAATAATAATAATAATAATAATAATAATTATAGAAACAAAGGTACAAAGAAGCTCTTATACAGAGTCAAACACACACGTCCGTACAGTAGTTTTCATATATCCACAAATTTTGAAGTATATACTGTATATATATATATATATATATATATATATATATACAGTATATTCATTCAACATTGCTTTTCTTTCTTTAAAAAATTGGTTTAATAAAAAAGTTGCAAAAGTTTCCCGTTTTTAGACCCATTTTGAGTTCCATCGGTCCGGAACACTGTACCGACTGCATCCCTCGTTTCAGGGTACCATTTATATGGCGCCTTGGTGATAATGAACTATTTGTCAGCCTAAACCATGTTAATGTCCACTCAGTGGACATGCATGTATATGTGTATCGGAGACGTGTGCTCCCCCACACATTACGGCAAGAGGGGCATGCACTTGCCCCATCCTCTGGAAAATGCAAATACCAATATTTCACAGTGAAATCTGAAAAACTTGCTAGAATATCAACCGTGACCATTGCGTTAAATGTGTTTGCCCCACCTGGAAAAATTTCTGAGGGCGCCAATGTATGTGCGCTGCTATTTCAAGAAAGATTAAGCGCATAAGAATAAGCAGCTATACTGCTGTACTGCTTTCCGGGGCGCTGTATAAGTTTACGAGATTTTTACTTTACTTACTTACTTTACTTTATAGGAGGCGGACATGTCACGGTCATCACCAGATTGGAAGGTTTTCTATCAAGAAACGCATTCGACGACAGACTCACTCGGCTGCACAAAGGCTGCGCGTCAAGACGAAGATGTACGCGCAACAACCACGGCAGATGCGGAGTGGCGATCGCTAGCAACGCAGCAACAACCGATGCAACACCAGCAACAACAACAACAACCGATGCAACATCAGCAGCAACAACAACAACCGATGCAACATCAGCAACAACAACAACCGATGCAACATCAGCAACAACAACAACAACCGATGCAACACCAGCAACAACAACAACAACCGATGCAACACCAGCAACAACAACAACAACCGATGCAACACCAGCAACAACAACAACAACAACCGATGCAACAATACGTGTTTATTCATGATCATTGTTCGGCGATACAACCATTCGTTCCACAGTTCCCGAACGCGCAAGTCTATCTGGATCCACCGCAGAGATCCAATCCCCAGCCGAACAACGTACCCATCCACGGAGAGGAACCCGATTCGGCGGCCACTGCCCACCGCCAGACGGCGCTCCAGACGGGACTCGCCGGCAGGACCGACCTACTGCCGCCTTCCGGTTCAGGGGCGGCGGCGGTGACGCAGGGTACCGCCGCCGAAGTGCACGTCAAGCGTCCGATGAACGCGTTCATGGTCTGGGCGAAGACGGAGAGACGAAAAACTGCTATGGAACACCCGCAGCATCACAATTGCGTCATTTCGAAGCTGTTGGGAGAGAAGTGGAGGAGGATGAGCGAAGACGAAAAGACGAAATACAACGAAGAGGCAAAACAACAACGAGAGGTATTGAATGAAACGAATAACGTCAAATATGTTATACCAGCTGGCATCAGTGTTTTATCCAGACCTGTTATGGGGAAGATTCTATCCCCCAACCTCAAAATTCCCCCTCCCCAGAGACGTCATTTCACTGTTTTTCAGGAAGGGGGGGGCAAGACACTTTCGACCTAACAAATTTGCGAAAATGTTGACGACTTTTTTTGCTTGTCAGTCATTTTTTACGATTAGTTACTTCAGATTACTCGACATCAAGCACTATTTAAGGGCTGCTGACATCTTTATTGCTTTTCAGTGCATTTGTACCTATTTAGCCAGCCAATTGGCATGTAAAATGTAAAAACTAAATAACACAAACATTGGCGAAAAAAATGTTTTCCCTAAAAATCAGGGCGGGGGCAAATGCCCCCTGCCCCCAAATGACGTCCCTGCCCCTCCCCACAAAATAAATTTTGACACTGACACAAATTTTGCATTGAACTACATTACAGTATATATATGTCTCTTCCTCTCCAGCCAAGTCACTTTCTCCTCCAAAGGTCTGGAGTCTGGCTAAGCACTGCCAGATATATTCAATCATCAATCAGTAGGCTTAAGCATTATGATAGTAGTGCTCTAGAAGGTGATTGATTGATTGGCTGATTGATTGAGTTATTTATTAATTGAGTACGGGATCGAGTGAGTGATTAAAGGTCGTCTTCTTTGGTCGAAGACGACCCTCGATTTGTTGCAACTGGTTGAGTGATTGAGTGAGTAATCGAATGAGTGATTAAGTGAGTGAATGAGTGAGGGAGTGATGGATTAATTGATTGATTGGTTGATTGATGCGTATTAAACACATTAGACAATGTTTCTAGCAGCGGTAATTGTTTTGTCGGAATTAGGGATATGACCCCCACAAATTGAGGCCTACTTCCTGATTAGTTGGAAAATTTTGATATAATTTTGTCATAACCTTACTGCAGGTCAAATATTTGGAGAACGCAGGAATTGCTGTCGAAATATTTCTTTTAATGTTTTCAGCTGCACAGAGAACGTTACCCCAACTACACGTACACTCCAAATCGCTCGAAACCGAAACCAAAGGAAAGAACGGCAACAAGAAGCGACCCATCTCGCCCCGTCGTCAACCCACACCCTCCGCCCAATCACCAGTCGACCGTCTTCCCTCAATTGAGGGGCCAGACCCTCGCGGTCAGCCACCCGGACCCAAGGGTCAACACCGCATACATTCAAAATCGTCCGTTGACGTTTTCCACTGCGTCTTCCACGAATTTCAACTACAGCACAAATCAGATCGCAAATTTCCAACCACATCCACAAGGGTAAGGCGGCTTCAACTTATGGAGCAGTATAAATCAAATGAGTTTATTAGTATCAGGTCACAAATCAAAGTGGCAACCAGGGGCGTAGCTAGGAATTTGATTTGGGAGGTATACATCTTTTGGGGGAAAGGAGGGGGTAGGTATTGTTGTGTATTCTTTATATATTATATGTATGTTATATATATAATTATATATGCTATATATGCTGTATTATATTTATACTGATTTTGGGGGATATATACCGATATACCCTCCCCCGTCGCTATTCCCCTGGTTACAACCAATAAAATTACAGGAACATATGTTACTGAGTGTGTGGAGTGTGTGCTATTGGGCGTACCATTCTGTGAAAATTAAGCATATCATAATTTCGATGATACCATCGAGATAAGGTTTATTTTATTAGTATCATAGAATAATTTGATATCAATAACATTGAGAGATGTTCTATATGATGTACTAAGCATGACGTATAATAATTGTACTAAGATTGCCTACTTGTAAACAAGCTATGCAATCGATACATTTAGAGCATTTTGAATTGTTTAATTACTTTAATAATTTTAAATCAATTGCGTGCAGAGGGGACCCGGTGGGGCGGTGGTCCGGGCATCCGCCAGATGTTCTAAGGCAGGACAAATTGGGTTTCGCTGACCGGGAGTGAGACGATTGAGGTGATAGGGTGAGATTCGAACCCGCTACCCTCCAATTGCATGTCAATAATCCCACACCACTACTCCACTGCACCCCTACGAAAAACGACACAGTTAAAACACTATTTTTGGCTGACATTTTCGTCAAGATACTGTATATCAGATCAGGGGCGTAGCGACGGGGGGTATATCGGTATATATATATATATATACCCCCAAATCAGTCTACCTTAAAGTTTTTTATGTGATTTACATGTGGTTATATGTGGTTATATGTAGTTTAAATGGTTTATAGTTAAGGTTTATACCCCCATACCCCTCTCCCAAATATTTATACCCTCCCAAATCAAATTCCTGGCTACGCCCCTGTATCAGATTTCTACGCTTTCTACTCGTATTCTGTAGATTAGAACGGTGTGACTGTAGATATCCGAGTCTCAACATGAGCGGAGGTGACTATTGGTTACCGAATCCAGGAGGCCTGCAGATCAAATCGACGCCGATGGAAGCGGCCACGTATGCCACTCAATCGAGTCTTCGGTTTCACGATTCGCAGCTCCAGTTGAAGGACGATTATCTGGGCTTTTCGAGCAGCGCGCACGGGAGCATCAGCGGTGCTCCTCGGGCGCCGACCCCTTACGCCGCCCTCTTCCAGGGCCTCCCGGTCAAACAGGAGGCGTACCCGGGCCCCGGTGGCCCCGGGCCGTTGACACCGCGTCTCTTGGACAATATACGCAACAGTCTTGGCTGAACGACAAGGAGGTCGATTCAGACGGCAAACAACGGGGATTATTTCGAAACAGCTCGGTTTTAAAATGACGAATAGTGCTTGAAATCAGTCGCCGAATGTAGAAATGCATCATCATCACCATCACCATCATCATCATCTTCTTCATCACTATCACAATCACCACCATCATCATCATTATCGCCATCATCACCATCAACATCGTCACCATCATCATCATCAACTTCATCAGTACCTTCATCATCAACATCTTCATCATCATCACCTTCATCATCATTATCATCACTATGACACTGTCAATTTCATCATCACCATCATTATTATTCAGGACAATTTATATAGCGCTGTACGCATGGTTTAAAATCCAAAATCAAAAGCGCTTTGACACCGCTGACATGTCAATGAAGTTCAGAAGGTGGCGATGTAAAATCCACTGAGATGATGGAAAAAACTTTGCTGCCGTGAAGAAGTCCGGCGCAAAGTCCTTTAGAAGCGGTCCTTCAAGGAAAACTGTAGCCCCATTGACATGCCAACGAGGAGCGGAAGATGATGTTGAAAGTCCGCGAGTTGGTAGTAGGAGTTTCTCCGTGCGGGTATAACCACCGGAAAAGTTCCTGGAGAAGCGGTCTTCCGCAAGAAGATAGTTCCGTCATCGAAATCGGCAAATCCGACGAAGATGGAAAATCCAGCATAGTCCGGAATGACAGCCAACCGCAGACCCGCCGAATATTCACGCGGCAGCCGATGCGGCTGACTTTGGCGCACACCCGACGGACGGCGACTGACTTGAACTTCCAGGACGACGTGGAAAGGTAGAGGACAGCACGAGACACGTCGGAACCGAAAAGCGGAACGCCGTCCTCGCGAAGATGAATGCTCGAGCGAAGCCCGGAACGACCGTCGATCATCGCATGGCACTATAACAATAGCCAACATGGCGACGTCCTGCATAAAGCGGTGAAGATCGACTCGAGGCTTCCGAAACGACGCGAAACAGAAGAGGACGGCTGAAACTCCTCAGAAAACCGACGGACTCGAAAAAATCCTCATCTCCGGCGCAAGATTCACGCACGGAGCGTCAGAAATTGCGTCGAACGACGACGAAACGTGGCATGCACAAACCGCATGCATGGCAGCCATAGATAGGCGCCATAGATAGGCGCCATCATAATCATCATCATAATCATCACCAAACAGCGGTTGACGTATTTACTAAAAAAAATAATTATTGATTGGCAAAAAAAACAACCATTCGAATTTCATGACAATTATGTGACTCATTTCTCCGAAACTTATTTATTCTGCTTGACATTAATAATTGTCCGCACATGAACACATGCAGATGTGTTCTTTAGCAGTGACATTACAGTACTGCTCAAAAATTGTGAACACACATGGATTTCGAAGCAAAACAAGTTAAGGCTTGTTAAAACAATGCAATCACAACCAAGAACACCAATACTGTATTTTTCATTAATGATAGGGGCCTACTATTCTACGATTGATGCACAGAAGGCTATAGATATGCAAAAATTCAGAAGAGTGTTGAAACGAATTTCATCCACATTTTCTTGTGTCCCCATCTTCATTGCATCAAACCATATTAGAACAGTCAATATATTCTGCCTCAGTTTTATACTAGGGCGTTCCAAATGCCACGGAAAATAGTGAGCTATGTCAAACGACACTATACAAAATGAAACGAATGCTATCTTCCAGAAAACAATTCTGTCAAATGGTTACAAAGTCGATCGAGAGATAAGAGGGTCTTAAGATAGCTGCTTTCTTGTATCACAGGTTTTACAGACCACAAAAATATTATAAAAATGATATCCTGTTTGACATTGGCCTGCAGAAGGACTATTGCTACAATAATCGATATATAAGAAAAATTTAGAGGAGTGAAGAATCGAATTATATCCACATTTTATTGTATCCGGCCTACTTGGCGCTGTGCGATCGGTTCCCGTCAGAACACCGAAGTTAAGCAACGTCGAGCGCGGTTAGTACTTGGATGGGTGACCATCCCGGATTCTAGCCGTGGTGCCGGCGGCCAACCAAGCCGTTCATCGCTTAAGCGTCGATAAATTGGTAGCAGCGTTAAGCTGCGAAGGGTAAAACGTGGGTCTAGAGAAAGTAATGGCAACCTACTCTAGATTAATGGCGCAAGCCACCTGCGTTGCTGCTTGCCTAGTAACCGGAGATCAGCACCGGCCCCAACGCTCGAAAATCGAGTATGGGACTACCTTTACTTTTACCTTTACCTACATAGCATCAAACCGTACTAGAATTATCAGTATATTCTGTCTCAATTTTATTCTAGAGCGTTCGAAATGCCACGAAAAATGGTGAGCTACAGTTTCAATAGGAATAGTACTGTAGGAACAGTCCTTCTGCAGCCCAATGTCAAATAGGGCATCAATTTTATAATTATTATTTGACAGAGAATAGATTTCTGGAAGACTTTGTAGTGTCGTTTGACATAGCTCACTATTTTTCGTGGCATTTCGAAAATTTTCTCGAACCTCAGGTTTGTATTCAACTGTGAATATTGCAAAAAATAAGCTAGATGTCTGCTAAATTCCAGAAACGTTTTCAAAATCTGCGGTCTGAAATTTATCGATTTTACATCTATATTCGAGTAAAATTTCCACTTGAAAACAACGGTTCTGAATCCGAGCTGTTCCTGGGTTTCAATGACAACACGTCAGACTTTAATAACCGATATTGATAGCCATAGTTACTATATATATATATATATATATATATATATGCAGTGGCGTAGCCAGGATTTCCGGAATGGGGGGTTTTTGAAAAAATTTCGTCAATAGCCGCCAAGGAGGGTTTTCACCCAAAAAATTGCCAAAAATCTCTTCAAAAAATAAAAATTGCATAAGAATACATTTTTAAAAAAATTTTCGCCGTCCAAGAAGGGGTTTAACCCCCAAAACCTTCCATGGCCACGCCACTGTATATATGCAGTATCTGCTTATATCGTTGATGGATTCCAAGCATAACGGGATACGCTTGGACAGCACTGCGTTGGTTCGGTAGAACGGCATAATCTATTGTACGGATTAGTTGCAGGGTCATACATGCAGCTGGACAGACATAATTCTCGTCTAGGCGTCGAATTCCGTTGGAAATACATTGGTAAATTTTCCGCGGAAAAGAACGGACGATTTCTGAATTGTCCGGAATTTTCATCGTCCATTTCCGGCTGCAGAGGATGATGATGATGATGATTAGTTGACGTTCCAATGGTGTAGGTCTCTGGTAGATTTCGACGGTAGTCGTAGTAACCTGGATGCGAAACACGGTAAATATCCGGTCCATGTTGACGATCGTGCATTAGAGATTGTGATAACGGTTCGCCGTCTGGACTTACCGTGAACATGCCAGCATCGACTGAGCCTCCGTTTGTACTAGACCGACCACCGTAATCAGTATAACGCAAGTGATGATAATCGTGAATGTCATTCTCTGACGAGTAGCCTTGTTCGTTTGACGTTCGGACAAGGCCTTGATGCGACTGACAGTCGCCGAAGCAGTTCACTGCTGTTTGCGGGATCCGTTGTGTTCCGCCGTGAAGCTGGTACTGATAACTGTTATTGTTGGCACGGTCATCGGGAATTCCTGTCCCGAATCCGTCGAGAGTCGACACGGTCGACACGCTCGGCTGGCCGCGGGTAGCCGAGTACGCCGGAGCGTCCAACGGTCTTGTGTTGACGACGTTTGTGAACTGAGAGGTTATGTCGCGAAATTTGCGAAAATTCGACATCTCTCTGTCGTTTATGACCGCCTGGTTGTTGATAAGGTCCTAGGAATCATAAAAATAAATTAAAAGTTTATCGCATACCTGATAATAATTATAGCGATGCCTATAAGTCATTGACATGCAATTTCCACTGTTTTATCGCAAAAAAGGTTCCATCGCTAAATTTACCTTGGAAATAAAATTTCATTAGAATGATTGCCAAACTCTAACGTGCTATCAAGCTGTTTCGAAGCACGATTGGTGTAGGGTTACCAGACGTCCTTAAATGATAAGGACAGTTCTTAAATTCCGTGGCCCCGTTTTTAAGGGCGTTTGTCCTTAATAAGGACACAAAATGTCCTTAAATTTCATTTAAAATAGTGATTACTGATTTCAGACATTACTCTAGATTAAAAGGACTTTGTAATTGCTTGATGTTGATTGCAAAAAGGTCATCATTAGTTCTGTGTGCTTGTTTGCATCTTTAACGTCCTAAAAGTCCGACAAAGGAAAAAAGGTCATCACAAGTTGTTTGCTTTTTAAGCTATTTTGCATCTTTAACGTCCTATAAAAGTCCGACAAGCCAATGTGTATTGCGTGTCCTTAAATTCTTGCCAAGTGATCTGGTATCCCTAGATTGGTGTCAATGGAGGTGACATTATATATTAATTATGTATTTCTTATACTGTTATCTATGAAACCTTTTAGTCAATCGCATGGGAGAAAGCTTACAGATTTGAAACACCAAACTGAGTTGAGTCAAAGGAAGAACATCGTTTGCACTTATAGGCCAAACGGTGACTCGGTTACACATATGCTAAGGCTCACGTTATAAATATAAAGTTTTGATTCATATTTGATTTGTGATTTCCTTGGTTGTGTACTACTGGTTGTGTACTACTTTTTTATGCTGTGCTTGTCACGAATAAAGATGATTATATTTGCCGAAAAAGTTCCAGTCAATTTCGGTTTTCATTTAGCTTATAATGTTAAATATAAGCATACTATGTAACTTATCATTCAATCAACTTTTGCACTATAGGATGCGTACACAGATGATAATATAACAAGCATATGTATATATTATCATATATATGAGTTAAAGACACACACACATACATATAGCTTCATATTATTGTAGTTATTATTATTATTATTATTATTATTATTATTATTATTATTATTTACTATCATATAAACGGAGAAGACAAATTTCGCACATAAGCAGGTTTTGTAGGAAGCCATACAATAGATGAGATTTCAATAGAAAAAATCCTGTTAAATTATCAGACTACAGACCAAACCGCTGCACGAAACTTGCGAGCAATATACCTCGTTGTTCGTTGTCCAGCCAAAAGATTTTGGATAGTTACAATTTAACGCGAACGTTTGCATTAATTTTAAGAAAGAAAGATATGCTCTTGAAGATCACTCGCCTGGTTGTTCGTATTTGCAGCAGCTGCACTGCGTTTGGAGTTTTCTTTAACGCTGAGAAAGACCTTGTACGCCTCTTCGTTGAACTTCCACAGTTTGCCTCTGCACGTCGATCGTCGATTGGGACATTTCTCGAAGTAGACGTTGGCGGACAGAACGTATCGGACGTTCTTCTGCCATTTCAAATCGTCGGTTCCGTAATCCGGACATCTCTTCTGGATGTACCGGTAGATTTCGGACACGGTTCTTCCGCCAGGCGGCGCAGTTCGAACGGCCTCGATTACCAGCTCCTTGACGGAGACTTCTGGTTTGTCTTTTTTACGCTTTGATCTCGATTTTGCGGCGTCAATATAACTGTTCGAACTCCTGACTTCCATCTGTGCGTATTGTATTTACTCCGAGTGAATAATATAGTTTCACAGACGAGGAAAGAAGGAAAGAGTCAGTATTTCTGTATTTTCAGTTTAAACATTTCGTTGAAAATCGTCTGAAAGCCGCTGGCACACAGCAGCTAACTTTATTCGTATATATACGAGAGTTTATAACTTTCTACGATACGCACCTCTACTTCAATCACCAGATGGAAAACTCGCTAACTACAAGCGCTGTTTGATATCAGGCAGGCAAATATATCCCAAATTTCACTCTCCAATGGGAAATATTAGCCCGTAGGGCCACGGCAACAAATCGTTCTTATAAGCCACAATGGACCGACAATTATCGATCAACAAACACTGGACAATTCAATTAGGCCCCTATCTTGTTCTTATCTAACCCATGATTCAGATTAACCATACTGAATAATACAAACAATTGTATCTCCTTTTGAACCATCTAACATCTCCGATCATCGCCGGTGTTTGGCCAAAGTTTTGACAAAACGTGAAATCACCGTCTCAGATTTAGACTCATCGCAAAGACAGATTGGGGTAAAGTTAAAACTTAGTAAGACGACCATTGATTGCATAATCGTATAATGTACAGATTATGGGGTGCGATTACCGTGCGAATAGAACGGGGGCTCTATGGTAGGAGCGCGTTCCTGTCAAGGTGTGGTGGTCATTATAGGCCCTATTTAGGCGATTGCTTGTAACGACAGTTGTTAGATGTCTGTCATAAAGCCTTCAAAGTCTCGGGTCTATCTAACTAGTAACTACGGGCGGTGTCTTCAAATGCGCCTTGTCTACATATCCTATAGACCTATGCCATTCTAAGAAATCAACAATTAATTTATCGCGTTGACTACGGGCAAAGTTTTTTTAGCGAGGGGTCAAGCTATAGACACCCGCATGGAGGATGTATGAGTCAAAATGTCAATGGAAAATATTTATTTATAGCATATATATACTGTATATATATAGCATTTGAATCATTGGCGTAGCTAGAAAAAAAATCCCGACCGGTGCAAACCAGCCGCCCTTTTCCTTCTGTTCTTTTCTTCGCCCTTTCTCTGTCTCCTCCTCCCTTCCCCTCCTCCCCTTTATAATGGGGGCCCGGGAGTATAACCCCCTTAAAATTTTAAAAATTACAAATGCCCGCGTGTGAATTTTAACGCATTTTAGACACAAAAAGACACTTGGGAATTTGGGATGTGTCACTTTCTTCTCTGTGATTGTGAACGTTAAAAATTTAATGTTCACTTCTCGAGTAGTGAAGTTTTTATCATAATGTACAACACGTACTCAGTGGTGGTTCCACCACTTTGATGACTGGGGATGCATTCCCCCACCGGGGTTCCGGATGACCTTTTTACTTGTCAACCTATGTTCCGGTGAGTTTTTAAAAAATGTAGTGAAAAATACTGCAAATTACCTTATTTTTCTTGCTTGTCGGCCTTTTTATGGCAAGGTTTCATAAAACATTTAGTGAGCAAAACACTACTAGCAATGAACTTTTTCTCTTTTTTCTTGTTTTTCTTCTTCACTTTGCATCACACCCATCAACTTCCAACAAATTATTTTCACCCCCACCACCAAGAATTCCTGGAACCGCCACTGCACGTACTATAGGCCTACACAGTTCCAGACTCACTGTCTCATTACGTCTAGTTTTTGACGCGATATTCTTGACTATTGAAAACTCACAATACATGTTTAAATCGCTGATTAATTATTTAGAGTAATGTCGACTTACAGTACCTACAATCTATAGTAAGTAAGTAAGTAAGTAAGTAAGTAAGTAAGTAAGTAAGTAAATTTCCTGGAGCGTTTGAACAAATGCGTCACACGTGGCCTCAGCTAGTAAATGACTTGAAAAAGTATGTTTTAAGGTGTTTTATTACAGTGTGAATGGCTAGCACTTTTGACAGGTAAGGGAAGAGCACCTAGTAATCAAGTTTTTTCAAAACAAGGCCACTATCTCTTGTATATCAAAAGTGGTTGGCATTCATAATTTTGCCTGTGGTATTCTCCATTACTTAAATTGGACATTTCTAAACGACAGAGAATGGTATTGACAGACGCGCGAATGGCTAGCATTTTTGACAGGCAAGTGAAGAGAACCTAGTAATCCCGTTTTTTTTAAAAGTTAGGGCACAATCTCTTGTATATCAAAAGTGCTTGGCATTCAGAATTTTGACTGTGGCATAATATATTGCTTAATGCCATGCATTTCTATGTGTAAATTGACGCCAACTTTCACTATCTGATTATTCCGTCAGAATAAATATATTTTAGCATCAAATTTGATGATTTTCACTCGCATGCTGTCTTGCGTCGTTGCCAATGACAACTGAAAATATGATCCACCTTCCGATACTTCTACAGGGCCTGAAGTGTGACCACTTCGTATATTGCTTAACGCCATGCATTTCTATGTGTAAATTGACGCCCACATTCACTATCTGTTTATTCTGTCAGAATATATATTTTTAGCACCAAATTCGATCATTTACACTCGCATGGTGTCTTTCGGCGTTCGCAATTACACCTGTAAATATAGCATGCCACCTGATACTTCTACAGGGCCTGAAGTGTGACCACCGCGTATATTGCTTAACGCCATGCATTTCTATGTGTAAATTGACGCCCACATTCACTATCTGTTTATTCTGTCAGAATATATATTTTTAGCACCAAATTCGATCATTTACACTCGCATGGTGTCTTTCGACGTTCGCAATTACACCTGTAAATATAGCCTGCCCCCTGATACTTCTACAGGGCCTGAAGTGTGACCACCGCGTATATTGCTTAACGCTATGCATTTCTATGTGTAAATTGACGCCCACATTCACTATCTGTTTATTCCATCAGAATATATATATTTTAGCACCAAATTCGATCATTTACACTCGCATGGTGTCTTTCGACGTTCGCAATTACAACTGTAAATATAGCATACCCCCTGATACTTCTACAGGGCCTGAAGTGTGACCACCGCGTATATTGCTTAACGCCATGCATTTCTATGTGTAAATTGACGCCCACATTCACTATCTGTTTATTCTGTCAGAATATATATTTTTAGCACCAAATTCGATCATTTACACTCGCATTGTGTCTTTCGACGTTCGCAATTACACCTGTAAATATAGCATGCCCCCTGATACTTCTACAGGGCCTGAAGTGTGACCACCGCGTATATTGCTTAATGCCATGCATTTCTATGTGTAAATTGACGCCCACATTCACTATCTGTTTATTCTGTCAGAATATATATTTTTAGCACCAAATTCGATCATTTACACTCGCATGGTGTCTTTCGACGTTCGCAATTACACCTGTAAATATAGCATGCCCCTGATACTTCTACAGGGCCTGAAGTGTGACCACCGCGTATATTGCTTAACGCCATGCATTTCTATGTGTAAATTGACGCCCACATTCAATATCTGTTTATTCTGTCAGAATATATATTTTTAGCACCAAATTCGATCATTTACACTCGCATGGTGTCTTTCGACGTTCGCAATTACATCTGTAAATATAGCATGCCCCCTGATACTTCTACAGGGCCTGAAGTGTGACCACCGCGTATATTGCTTAACGCCATGCATTTCTATGTGTAAATTGACGCCCATTCATTCACTATCTGTTTATTCTGTCAGAATATATATTTTTAGCACCAAATTCGATCATTTACACTCGCATGGTGTCTTTCGACGTTCGCAATTACACCTGTAAATATAGCCTGCCCCCTGATACTTCTACAGGGCCTGAAGTGTGACCACCGCGTATATTGCTTAACGCTATGCATTTCTATGTGTAAATTGACGCCCACATTCACTATCTGTTTATTCCATCAGAATATATATATTTTAGCACCAAATTCGATCATTTACACTCGCATGGTGTCTTTCGACGTTCGCAATTACAACTGTAAATATAGCATACCCCCTGATACTTCTACAGGGCCTGAAGTGTGACCACCGCGTATATTGCTTAACGCCATGCATTTCTATGTGTAAATTGACGCCCACATTCACTATCTGTTTATTCTGTCAGAATATATATTTTTAGCACCAAATTCGATCATTTACACTCGCATTGTGTCTTTCGACGTTCGCAATTACACCTGTAAATATAGCATGCCCCCTGATACTTCTACAGGGCCTGAAGTGTGACCACCGCGTATATTGCTTAATGCCATGCATTTCTATGTGTAAATTGACGCCCACATTCACTATCTGTTTATTCTGTCAGAATATATATTTTTAGCACCAAATTCGATCATTTACACTCGCATGGTGTCTTTCGACGTTCGACGCAATTACACCTGTAAATATAGCATGCCCCTGATACTTCTACAGGGCCTGAAGTGTGACCACCGCGTATATTGCTTAACGCCATGCATTTCTATGTGTAAATTGACGCCCACATTCACTATCTGTTTATTCTGTCAGAATATATATTTTTAGCACCAAATTCGATCATTTACACTCGCATGGTGTCTTTCGACGTTCGCAATTACACCTGTAAATATAGCATACCCTCTGATACTTCTACAGGGCCTGAAGTGTGACCACCGCGTAAATTACTTAACGCCATGCATTTCTATGTGTAAATTGACGCCCACATTCACTATCTGTTTATTCTGTCAGAATATATATTTTTAGCACCAAATTCGATCATTTACACTCGCATGGTGTCTTTCGACGTTCGCAATCACACCTGTAAATATAGCCTGCCCCTGATACTTCTACAGGGCCTGAAGTGTGACCACCTCGTATATTGCTTAACGCCATGCATTTCTGTGTAAATTGACGCCCACATTCACTATCTGTTTATTCTGTCAGAATATATATTTTTAGCACCAAATTCGATCATTTACACTCGCATGGTGTCTTTCGACGTTCGCAATTACACCTGTAAATATAGCATGCCCCTGATACTTCTACAGGGCCTGAAGTGTGACCACCGCGTATATTGCTTAATGCCATGCATTTCTATGTGTAAATTGACGCCCACATTCACTATCTGTTTATTCTGTCAGAATATATATTTTTAGCACCAAATTCGATCATTTACACTCGCATGGTGTCTTTCGACGTTCGCAATTACACCTGTAAATATAGCATGCCCCCTGATACTTCTACAGGGCCTGAAGTGTGACCACCGCGTATATTGCTTAACGCCATGCATTTCTATGTGTAAATTGACGCCCACATTCACTATCTGTTTATTCTGTCAGAATATATATTTTTAGCACCAAATTCGATCATTTACACTCGCATGGTGTCTTTCGACGTTCGCAATTACACCTGTAAATATAGCATGCCCCTGATACTTCTACAGGGCCTGAAGTGTGACCACCGCGTATATTGCTTAACGCCATGCATTTCTATGTGTAAATTGACGCCCACATTCACTATCTGTTTATTCTGTCAGAATATATATTTTTAGCACCAAATTCGATCATTTACACTCGCATGGTGTCTTTCGACGTTCGCAATTACACCTGTAAATATAGCATGCCCCTGATACTTCTACAGGGCCTGAAGTGTGACCACCGCGTATATTGCTTAACGCCATGCATTTCTATGTGTAAATTGACGCCCACATTCACTATCTGTTTATTCTGTCAGAATATATATTTTTAGCACCAAATTCGATCATTTACACTCGCATGGTGTCTTTCGACGTTCGCAATTACACCTGTAAATATAGCATGCCCCTGATACTTCTACAGGGCCTGAAGTGTGACCACCGCGTATATTGCTTAATGCCATGCATTTCTATGTGTAAATTGACGCCCACATTCACTATCTGTTTATTCTGTCAGAATATATATTTTTAGCACCAAATTCGATCATTTACACTCGCATGGTGTCTTTCGACGTTCGCAATTACACCTGTAAATATAGCATGCCCCCTGATACTTCTACAGGGCCTGAAGTGTGACCACCGCGTATATTGCTTAACGCCATGCATTTCTATGTGTAAATTGACGCCCACATTCACTATCTGTTTATTCTGTCAGAATATATATTTTTAGCACCAAATTCGATCATTTACACTCGCATGGTGTCTTTCGACGTTCGCAATTACACCTGTAAATATAGCATGCCCCTGATACTTCTACAGGGCCTGAAGTGTGACCACCGCGTATATTGCTTAATGCCATGCATTTCTATGTGTAAATTGACGCCCACATTCACTATCTGTTTATTCTGTCAGAATATATATTTTTAGCACCAAATTCGATCATTTACACTCGCATGGTGTCTTTCGACGTTCGCAATTACACCTGTAAATATAGCATGCCCCTGATACTTCTACAGGGCCTGAAGTGTGACCACCGCGTATATTGCTTAACGCCATGCATTTCTATGTGTAAATTGACGCCCACATTCACTATCTGTTTATTCTGTCAGAATATATATTTTTAGCACCAAATTCGATCATTTACACTCGCATGGTGTCTTTCGACGTTCGCAATTACACCTGTAAATATAGCATGCCCCCTGATACTTCTACAGGGCCTGAAGTGTGACCACCGCGTATATTGCTTAACGCCATGCATTTCTATGTGTAAATTGACGCCCACATTCACTATCTGTTTATTCTGTCAGAATATATATTTTTAGCACCAAATTCGATCATTTACACTCGCATGGTGTCTTTCGACGTTCGCAATTACACCTGTAAATATAGCATGCCCCTGATACTTCTACAGGGCCTGAAGTGTGACCACCGCGTATATTGCTTAACGCCATGCATTTCTATGTGTAAATTGACGCCCACATTCACTATCTGTTTATTCTGTCAGAATATATATTTTTAGCACCAAATTCGATCATTTACACTCGCATGGTGTCTTTCGACGTTCGCAATTACACCTGTAAATATAGCATGCCCCTGATACTTCTACAGGGCCTGAAGTGTGACCACCGCGTATATTGCTTAACGCCATGCATTTCTATGTGTAAATTGACGCCCACATTCACTATCTGTTTATTCTGTCAGAATATATATTTTTAGCACCAAATTCGATCATTTACACTCGCATGGTGTCTTTCGACGTTCGCAATTACACCTGTAAATATAGCATGCCCCCTGATACTTCTACAGGGCCTGAAGTGTGACCACCGCGTATATTGCTTAACGCCATGCATTTCTATGTGTAAATTGACGCCCACATTCACTATCTGTTTATTCTGTCAGAATATATATTTTTAGCACCAAATTCGATCATTTACACTCGCATGGTGTCTTTCGACGTTCGCAATCACACCTGTAAATATAGCCTGCCCCCTGATACTTCTACAGGGCCTGAAGTGTGACCACCGCGTATATTGCTTAACGCCATGCATTTCTATGTGTAAATTGACGCCCACATTCACTATCTGTTTATTCTGTCAGAATATATATTTTTAGCACCAAATTCGATCATTTACACTCGCATGGTGTCTTTCGACGTTCGCAATTACACCTGTAAAAAATGCGTTCCCCTGATACTTCTACAGGGCCTGAAGTGTGACCACCGCGTATATTGCTTAACGCCATGCATTTCTATGTGTAAATTGACGCCCACATTCACTATCTGTTTATTCTGTCAGAATATATATTTTTAGCACCAAATTCGATCATTTACACTCGCATGGTGTCTTTCGACGTTCGCAATTACAACTGTAAATATAGCATGCCCCTGATACTTCTACAGGGCCTGAAGTGTGGCCACCGCGTATATTGCTTAACGCCATGCATTTCTATGTGTAAATTGACGCCCACATTCACTATCTGTTTATTCTGTCAGAATATATATTTTTAGCACCAAATTCGATCATTTACACTCGCATGGTGTCTTTCGACGTTCGCAATTACACCTGTAAAAATAGCGTTCCCCCTGATACTTCTACAGGGCCTGAAGTGTGACCACCGCGTATATTGCTTAACGCCATGCATTTCTATGTGTAAATTGACGCCCACATTCACTATCTGTTTATTCTGTCAGAATATATATTTTTAGCACCAAATTCGATCATTTACACTCGCATGGTGTCTTTCGACGTTCGCAATTACAACTGTAAATATAGCATACCCTCTGATACTTCTACAGGGCCTGAAGTGTGACCACCGCGTATATTGCTTAACGCCATGCATTTCTATGTGTAAATTGACGCCCACATTCACTATCTGTTTATTCTGTCAGAATATATATTTTTAGCACCAAATTCGATCATTTACACTCGCATGGTGTCTTTCGACGTTCGCAATTACAACTGTAAATATAGCATGCCCCCTGATACTTCTACAGGGCCTGAAGTGTGACCACCGCGTATATTGCTTAACGCCATGCATTTCTATGTGTAAATTGACGCCCGCATTCACTACCTGAAGTTCGTATATTGCTTATATTGGACATTTTTAAACTACAAAGAATGGTATTGGCAGACGTGTGAATGGCTAGCACTTTTGACAGGCAAGTGAAGAGCACCAAATAATCAAGATTTTTTCAAAAATTAGGCCACTAACTCTTGTATATCAACATTGCTTGACATTCAGAATTTTTGCCTGAGGTATTCTTTTTTGCTTAAATTGGACATCTTTAAACTACAGAGGATGGTATTGGCAGACGTGTGAATGGCTAGCACTTTTGACAGGCCAGTGAAGAGCATCTAGTAATTAATGTTTTTGAAAAATTAGGGCACTAACTCTTGTATATCAAAAGTGCTTGGCATTCAGAATTTTGCTTGTGGCATTCTCTATTGCTTAAATTGGACATTTTTAATTTAATGTCAGAAGAATGGATATTTTGCCCTATTCGAACGATCAGCAGTGACACGTCGGAAAACCATCCTTCCCCAACTGAAACACTGATACGTATACGCCAATCCTGAACTAGGAATATGTAGCTATTGTGTTTGTGTGTCATCGCAGTAGACGCAGCGGCGATCTTCTGCTCCGAACTTGAGATAGTAGGGGTTGGCAACCTTCTTTATCAGCGCATTCCATTGGGTCATGCCAGATGCTATGCGATAACGACGAGACTAAACGCAGTACATCTTGAGCCTGCCCGACTGCAGAAGCCAGTTTGGCGCGAAAAGTTGTAACCAACCAGTTGCAGTCTTGTAGAACCTACAATACCAGGTTCACCCCCTCTCCCACCCCACCCCCACCCCCAATAGAAATCTCATCGGATTTACACGATTTGCACAAGTTGCCCTGGGCGGTCCGACCGGTGCAATTGCACCGGTTTGCACCAATGTAGCTACGCCACTGATTTGAATTAATCTTCAATGTTTTCGGTATTTGGCAGCATGTCTATATTATGTCTGAGAAGCTACAAGAAAGCTTCTGTGGCGGCGATTTACTACACTGTATTTTTATGCAATATACGTCGATTACTGCTCAGGGTGACAAAAGCGCTGCATGTCATCACGCGACCTCAAGTTTTAATAAAAAAAATAATAATAGTAATTAATGATAATAAATAATCTGCTTCTTTTTCGTCAATCTCTTCTTCATCTTCATCCTTCAGACGTTGCTCATTGAGTAACTTCCTGTATTCCAAGACGATCTCACTGCCGAGTGGAAAAATGACAGGCAGTCAGTAAGTCCCCATCTCTGCTGGGCTTGATTCCGCTGGCCGAAATGGCGGCCATGAGAATGGCATTGCACAGTGCCTCCATGCCCGAATTTCCTCTCACTTCCTTTCGCTCTGATTCGGCGAAGTTGCAATAGAACACAACGGACTCGTCTATGACCGGATGCCTCGAACTCTGAAACACAATGTACTCCAGGAAAGCACCGGGAAAGATCCAGGCAAGAACCGCTCGGCAATGGCCAGTACGAACTGCCGAGGAAAGCGTTAGAAAGCCATGGACGGTCTGTATATGGCGGTCAAATATCGCAGACCATTCGTTGGTAAGAGGCATGCATAGAGCGTCTTTAAAGAGTCTTGGTACAAATAATATCCCCTGACTCTCAAGAGTTCTCAAATAGTCAAAAGCCAGTCTGCATTGCTTTAGCGCAGAGCGACAATCGTTTAAAGTAGTGAGCAAAAAGTTCGCAAGATAAGCGGAGCTGAGAATATACGATGGCGACTTCCATCCTTCTGTCAGTCGTTTTAATATGTCGCTTAGATTAGACTCCAACGTCGTTTTGTGGAACTTTCCAAATGTATCAGTCCCATTTCTTGTTCGAGAAGTGTCATAGTTTTCTTCTATAAAATCGCACAAATCTTCAATCATCTCTGAAGGCGAACGTCTGAAAAAACAATAGAAAGGAAGAGCGGAGCAGTTTTTGGTAGATTCGAGGTTCCGGAAACTCAGCCAATCTTCACAGGGCCGAACAATAAGTCGTCTTTCCTGCAAAGATTCATCTGCGGTTAGAAAATCAAAAAGGTGACGCAATTCTGGAAGAAAGCAGTTTGATTTTGACAGAATATTCAAAATAGTAGTGTGTCTGCCGCCAGAGCTCATAAGGAGAACATGCATATATTGTAAGATTAGCAATTCTATCAGCTCCTTAGGCAATTCAACTCCCACGGTTGAGTTTTCGTTAATTAAAGGCACTAAATTGACAAACGAAACCTTCAGATACTGAGTTCTGTAGATCAAAAGTAATGATATTTCTGCGGACAAGTCCTGTTTATCTGTCAGATAATCAAGCATATTATTTTCAGGGATGAAATAGTTAGAATATCGCTTTTCAATTAACCATTCGATCATAATACAAAGCAGTTCGCCAACAGCTGTTTCTATGTTTTCTTCTTTCCAAAATTCCTGCGTTTTCTCTTCACATGACCAGAGCATCAACGTCTTGAAGAAATAAGTGCAAAGAACCGTTTTATCTTCTCCACCACACCCTTTCACTATTTCACTTTTGATCAATCGCAGAATGTGATAAATGTACTTTTGAACATGCGTCCAGTGTTGGATGAGAATTAGTTCTGCCTGTGAAAAGGAAAATCTCCACTGTGTGTCGTCAGTTGGATTACTCTGATGAGCTTTGGACACGAGATGACATCCAGAGTTAATTATTTCGTCTATGACGTCAATTGGAGGCCAGCCGTTTTCTCTTTGTCTTGTTTTCCATTCGCTAGCAACACTAGGCCACGATGGACAGCATATTGCATATACATGATCAAATTTTAAAGGATACTGGAATGCGTTATAGCTACTTGGATTTAACTGTCGTATTATGCTGACGACGACAGTTGACCAACAACTTTTTAGCACTTTTATAAATCGGGAATAAGACGGACCGTCAGCTTGCATGTTCTTCCATTGTTCTGGTGGTCGAAAATATCCCGAACCTCTGTCTTTGTACGGTGTTTTAACGATCCTTAATCTGGCGAATCCGATGTGACATCCTTCTGTAGTGACAACTACGCGAACTTCATTTAGACGACCGTGTATGTAAGATAGAGAATTGCTTTCCAAGAGCACAGATATGTCATTGTCTACGAACATAGCGTCAACATCGGTCGGTTCGTGCAAATAATATTGTAACGGTAATTCGAAAAAACTTCCGCTTAGAATACGAATGAATCTTTCTCTTCTTGAAAGCAGCAATCGACGAAATAGCTCATATTTGTTTTCATAACTCGCGTTAATGCTCATTTTAAAATTAATTTAAGTCGTGCATGTTTCTCTAACAGAGGTTTGAAACCTTTTCGGAGGCGTTACGACTGAGCGAAGGATTCAAATGGTTATTATTTTTTTAGCTAGCAGAGCTGCGATAATTGATGTTATAGTAGCACAAAGGCCAGCCACTCACAATTAGCCTGCGTTCACAAATTTTTTACCGTCGGCGTACGCAGGTACTAAAAATAAACTCTCGTCGTAACAAGGATACATTTAAATTGAGGTGGAGGGAGAATTTATTCGTCAGCCGAATAGCTCAATCCTCTGCCTTGCATGCAATATGTTAATTGCCTGTTGCCTTTGGTTTTGGTTTAGTATTCAACAAGCTTACTCGGCGGAACAAAAGAAGGCGAGGTAGAGGCAGAGGCGTTGCGTTCCAATGGCTACTACGGCTTTAGCCATGGGCGGCACAAATGATGGGGGGTGGCAAATTTTGGAAGCGACCTTTTTTTGCTTGTCGTGTTGTCGAGGAGTTTTGGCGAAGGGGCGGCAAATTTAGCGGCGACGACCTTTTTTTGTTGCTTGCCAGGTATAACAAGAGCAAATTAGGGCGGAATTTTTGCCAGGAGCCATAGGCGGCATGAGTGCACGCTACGTCACTGGGTAGAGGCTGGCAAAGGCAGGTAAAGATTGAGGGTGTCCAGTCAAAATAGTGCAAGACAAAATAGCGCCGACAAATGAACTTTGGCCCTGGCAATGGGCATGACGTTGTTACTGGATCGTTTCACTATTGCAATCTACTGGTGACTTTACATTTGAATTTTATAGCTTAATTGCTTTTGATACGAAAAGCATCTTATCAGCGAATAATTACCTGATGACAAGTGCAGAAGTACTGCAGAATGGCTGACCAGGACAACAAAATGTTTAGAAAATTTCTGTTGATGAAGAAGCATTACAACTACAGTTTCTATTGTGGAAATTTTTTAGAACTTTCCATTATGCATATTCTAAATAATATGACAGACATTGACGTGATGTATTCAATTTGAAACATTGTGGCAGTCCAAGATAAAGACCTTCCAAAAAACGTTCCACATTGCACAATACTACAAATAGATACCAGCAATACCCATATTGGTTTCGCAAGAATACTCCGTAGATCAGATATAACTGTCTTTTATAAGAGACCCCACGAACCAAATACTGCTCCATACTCAGGACCATCAATGATGAAGATTTTACAAGTCCAAAAAGATTTTAAAAAAATTAATAAGTTTCGCAGATTTCGACAAGAATAGCTTAATCAATATGAAGTGAAATTTGATTACGTCTATGTTCTGCGTTGTCCATCTTGACTTGTTGTAGCCAACGAATGGAGGGCAAGACAAAGAGAAAACGGCTGGCCTTCAGTTGACGTCATAGACGAAATAATTAACTCTGGATGTCATCTTGTGTCCAAACCTCACCAGAGTAATCCAATTGACGACACACAGTGGAGATTTTCCTTTTCACAGGCAGAACTCATTCTGATCCAACACTGGACGCATGTTCAAAAGTACATTTATCACATACTGCGATTGATCAAAAGTGAAATAGTGAAAGAGGGTGGTGGAGAGAATGAAACGATTATTTGCACTTATTTCTTCAAGACGCCGATGCTCTGGTCTTGTGAAGAGAAACCTCGAGAATTTTGGAGAGAAGAAAACCGAGAAGCAGCTGCTGAGGAACTTCTCTGTATTATGATCGAATGGTTAATTGACAAACATTGTCCGAACTATTTCATTCCTGGCAATAACATGATTGATTATTTAAGAATGATGATAGCTTGGACAAGGAAATTTTGGGTAGCGCAAAAAACCGGACTATATTAAATGCAAACCTAAAAGTGACTAGTCCGGTTTTTGAGCCACCCTGTATTTCAAATGAGAACTGAATGAAACTAAGTTCGTCTCCATTAAATCAGACGCATTGCACCACTGAGTTAAATACCTCAGCTACTTAAAATGTATATTCTAAATGAATAAATAAGTTGTAAATGTGGGTTTCAATTTCCACACAGAAATGCATGGCGATATGAAATATGGGGGTTGTTGCTGCTGAGGCGCTATAGAAGAAGTATACAGTTGGCTATGTTTGGGAGAGCGAAAGTGGAACGATGCACGACGGGACGCCAGTGGCAACCGTTCAAATCTGGTGCCTAAGATATATCTTTTAAATGAATAAATAAGTTGTATATACAGGCTTCAATTTTCACACAGAAATGCATGTCGATAAGAAATACAATATGGGGGGTTGTTGTTGTTGTGGTTGTGGCGTCTTACAAGGAGGATACGGTGGGCTATGCTAGCAATGCCGATTGGGAACAATGCACGGCTGTACGCCAGTCGAAAACGTTCAAATCTGGTGCAAAATATTTCTTTTACACGTAAAAGGTTTAGTGCGCTGGTTTCACGAAGTGATGAAGGCAATGAATTTCGGAGACTGTTGATTTAGAAACAAAATAGCCACTGCCACTGACGGTAAAAATATGGGACATCAACAAACGAGATGTCTGCCGAGCATCGGGTGAAATGGCTACAAAGTCGATCGCAGAATGGACCGTGCCTTAGGATAACTGGTTTCTTGTATTACAAGTTTAATAGACGACAGAAATATTATAAAATCGAATCCCTGTATGACTTTAACCAACGGAGAGACTATTGTTACAGTACCTGCGTATATATGCAAAACTTTCAGCAGGTTGATGAAATGCTCGAATTAGAATCAGATCCCCTTAATTCTCCATCATCACTGCGTAAAATCTTGCAAGGAATATCAATAGGCATATTGTCCGTTTCAATTTTATCCTACAGCGCTCGAAATTCGACACTTCTCAGCCATTTCAAACCGCACACCATACACAGTCTATCAAAAGCTACTCTCAATCGTAAAAAATTCAAAAGATTGCTAAGTTTTGACACAAAGCGACTATTGCGTAACTCCGACTCAATCTTTTTTATGAACCAATCAGTAAATCGAGGCTATAGGGCCATTATAATAATGCCTATAGGCAGGCACATTGCTGGAAACATGCTTTTTACCCAATCTCAAATGCAATAAAATACGTGGCTCTATAAAAGGGGAACATAATAAATGTTCTGGTCTATCGCCAGAACTTGCTGGCATTTCGATATTCGCTCGTAAAACTATGACACGTGACTGTGACACGTGACCAGCTAGGCCTACACTAGAAAGGACAATCCTACAAGGAATGAGATGCTCTGAAAAGGACAAAGAGGGCGATCAAAGGAAGATGGGCGGATGATGTAGAGGAGTGGACAGGACTGCAGTTTTCTGTCAGGCAAGCACAAGATAGGCATTGCCAGAGAATGGAAACTCATGATGTCACCACGGCTTTAGTACATGAAGGAAGAAGGAGAATATGAAATGGCTCGGTAAAGAAGTTCTAGCCAAATATCTGTAATTTAGTCTAAAAGGGCAAACATACCACAGTGATTAGATCATTTAAGACGCAATTACATTGCTTTGCATACAATATTTGAACATTATGCAGCGACCTCCTTACATGTACGATATGTGAACATTATGCAGCGACCCCCTTACATGTACAATATGTGAATATTATGCAGTGACCCCCTTACATACAATATGTGAAATTTTTGTGAACAGTATGCAGTGACATAGTTGCCTGTTTTAAGCCTTATTCATCGGTATTTCAGAGGGAGTTTTACAACATCCTTTGCTGTTTTCCTGTTTAAGAACGTACAGATGTAGGTTAGCTCTGTGCTACTGTAGCTGTCAATGTAGCTAATGTGTTAATGTGAGCATAACATTCATTACTGACGCAAAGAGATCCCAGTGAACTTGCGAGCATGTAAAGCTAGGATATTTTAGGACATTTAGCTGTACTTACTATAGATCAAAAGCGTCAAACTCTGATCGTGTGACCGTCGAATTATTTAAATCGTTTTATTGCTTGTGCTTATTTATGCGGTTGAGGTAACCGAACCGAGCAAGACTTGCATGAATAACTGCTGAATAACTGCTGAGAATAAATAAGTGTTTATATAAAATCGTTGGACATTTGCTCTTGGCAAAAGTATCACCGAGATAAGAACTGTTATTTTCAAAATTGATACGGTTAAAATGATTGCTAGCATGATTGCTAGACAATTTATGTAATCAGTCTGTGTTTCATAGTGTAAGGGATGTTGACAGCGTGTGTCAATTTTGCCAAATACAGTACGTAAGTTATAATACTTGCGAACAAGTTTCTCTGTCTACTGTATGTCACGGTAATTAATAGTTCTGTCTGAATTTCGTTATCTGTTTGATTTTTGCTTGATTTTTCTTGTGTTCTATTCATGTTTGGCGGCAGGGAGTGCGAAATAAAAAGATATATAGGCCTATATATGTATATATCGATCGGAAAGCGGACAATACAGTGTGGTCATGCTAGTATTCCAGAATCTAAGAGCAGTAAGAGTAAAAATAAAAATGTCAGCACACTAAACACTGAGCAAAGCACGCTGCCAATGGACGTGACACTACCATTGGGTCATTTCACTATTCTAATATTTCCAATTCGATCTTTGTCGTTTCCTGTCTGCCATCCACAATGCTTGCATACACTGTACCGTATACATGTCCAATAAACTTTCCAACGTTCTAACAAATAAACACATGCTTTGAAATGTAGACTTGTAGGCGCATTAGCTTGACTGTAGCCATGCCCGATCACCCCATGTCATCTCATCCCACATATGGCCTGTGCTGTACTCACTGTAAAGCTTTTAAGTCATTTGCAGTAATTGCAGCATTTCGTGTCTGGCCTATTCAAATACAGACACTTAGTCACAAATTATCTATGTTCTGTTGATGGATCTACTTACAGTACTGTGAAAGGGATCGTGATTTCAATATTAGTAACTAGTAAGCATACTTTTCTTCGAAAAATAGCCTATATTATCTACCCGGAAGACAAAAAATGGACATTATTGAAAAGGGTCTCCGCCTACGAATATACGGCCTTTCTAAGCTCCAACCGTAGGCGAGTCGATGCGATATAGGATTTGAGCGATACGCAATTTCTTCTTCATTAGGTTTGTAGAATTCCGAAAGTCGTTACAAAAGTCTGCACATGTTGCCTGTACGTGAGTGAAACACTTTATAGCTGCTATTATTTTAACGACTGTGCTCCTCATAACATTGGTCTGCATGGTTTTTGCATTGGCCTTTCGCGGACAAATTTCACTGCGTTTACGATATATGACGTTTACTAACTCTAAAGACCTACGCACTGTTTAAATATTTATTACAAATTTAGAGGTTATACTTGGATGACCATCACGAGATCGGGTCGCGGTGTCGGCGGCCAATCAAGCCGTTCATCGCTGAGGTGTCGACGAATTGATAACAGCGTCAAGCTGCTAAAGTAAAACGCGGGTCTGGAGAAAACAGTGGCAAACTACTCTATAAGTGGCATTTGAGAATCAGAGTAATGAGGGAGGTATTTTTATTTACCTATGCAGTTCCTCTGTCCACTTTGCTATTGAAAAAGTGAACAAGTCAGCACTTGGAAATTAACATTTTTAAGCCCGGTACACATATTTTCATGGAGGCCCACCGGATAAAAATCCATGAACCAATAGTCTGCATAGTGTCTGTGAACCAATAGTCTACATAGTGTCTATGAACCAATAGCCTACATAGTGTCTATGAACCAATAGCCTACATAGTGTCGATGAAACTTTAGAATTTTTAGATTTTTAAAATCTCGGAAAACCTTCGGAAAAGTAACAGATTTACGGATCAAGTGCGAAAAGTGGCGATGATCTTTTTTGCTTCTCAAGCAAGAAATAATGAGGAAATCAGTAAGAATATTGTTAATAGAATAATAGGCCTAACAGCCTGCTTATTTCGAATGCTGTGCTCTCCTGCAGTGAACAGGAATTCCTCGCCTTCAAATACCGCACTGGTCTTACATAGGTTCTTGCAGTAGTGAGACACGCTTTGTCAGCACGCAAACAGCCTTCGTATCGTTTACTTTTAGCCAAAACCTGGCTTAGAGACAATATTATTCGAAATGATCTCAGCAGTGAACCAGTCTAGATATTCAGTAGTCGGCTTTTCTAGGATAAAGGAGAGATCGTCGTGTCTATATAAACAGCAGAGGCGTAGCGACGGGGGTATATCGGTATAGGCCTATATACCCCCCCCCCAAAATCAGTCTACTTTAAAGTTTTTAAGTGATTTATATGTGATTATATGTGATTATATGTAGTTTATATGGTTTGTAGTTAAAGTTTATACCCCCCCCAATATTTATACCCTCCCAAATCAAATTTCTGGCTACGTCCCTGATAAACAGAGCCGAATATTCTACAGATTCTGTATATTCGGAAGGTAGGGAAAGTCTTCGTTAATATAACTGCCAGCTACCAATGTGGCAGGCTGTTGCTCAGTTAACAAAGTGTCGTTCTATAATAATAAATAATAATAATTATGCACTTTTATAGCACCACTTCTAATACTCTAAAGGTATCAATCGATGGTACTTCAAATCCATCAGCAAAAGACCGGATCATTCCAGGAATCAGTCAGTGAGAAAGCGAAACGGAGCTGTGGAGGATATGCTTATTTAAACAGATGAGTTTTTAGTCTAGATCGGAAAATACTCAATTCTTTGGCAGATCTGACTTATTCTGTATTCCTTTATCACCGCCAGTCTATTTCGAAATCTTTTCATGTATATTGCAATTTTCAATCCTGCAAATGACGCAGGACAAAATATGAATAAAAACATTTACCTATTTAAACATTTACCTATTTAAACATTTACCTATTTAAACATTTACCTATTTAAACATTAACCTATTTAAACATTTACCAATTTTTATCACAGCACAGCTATCGGTGAAATACGCGTATTTGCCAGTACGTACGTGACGAATGAAAGTAATAACGGATTGTGTGTCATCTAACGAACCCAAATTAGAAGCGACTTTACTTCAATTGAGGTCAATCATAACTTAATCTCGATTGCCTCCTCTGGACTGTAATTGCTTCAATACCGAAGGCAACTACTAACATCTATGTAACTATTATCCGTCTGACAGAGACTCGTCTGGGGAGGCCAAAGCCCAAATCGTTTGAACGTTATTTCATGTTCTCACTATTAGGATTTATGGCAATGAAAAGCGACAATAACATATGGGGATCTTGCAACTACATTTTTGCGGAAAATCTCAAAAGATCGGTAAGCGCTTAGTTGATTGTAAGGAGACAATAACCACATGATCAATAAATACAGAATGATGGACTTGAATTACAAAATATTTCGAGACTTGCACTTGAGGAAGAAGCATTACAACAGTATGCTTCTTTGCGGAAGCTTCTTTGAACTTCCAATAATGTTTGTCCTAAACAATATTACAGATGTTGACCTGATGTATTCGATTAAAAATATCGTGGCATTGCAAAATTGCGATGACATAAGAAAGTTTCAAAAATTCAAAATTCTACACATAGATACCAGCAACTGTCATATTGGATTCGCAAGAATACTCGATAGCTCAGATATAGGCCTAACTGTCTTTTATAAGAGACCACAGGAACCCCGCACTGCTTGCTATTCAGGACCGTCAAGTAAATTGACTACCAACTTCAAAAAAGAGTGGAAATTTTTTCATAATTTTCTCAAAAATTATGACCGAAAATGGGCGAAACAACCAAAACTGAAAACTGATTTCGTCTATGCTCTGTGTTGTCCATCGTGGCCCGTTGTAGCCAATGAATGGAAGTCAAGACAAAGAGAAAACGGTTGGCCTTCAGTTGACGTCATAGACAAAATAATTATCTTTGGATGTCATCTTGTATTCAAACCTCATCCGAGTAATCCAAATGACGACACACAGTGGAGATTTTCTTTTCACAGGCAGAACTCATCCTGATTCAGAGCTGGACACGTGTTCAGAAGTACATTTATCACATACTGCGATTGATCAAAAGTGAAATAGTGAAAGAGTGTGGTGGAGAGAATGACACGGTTCTTTGCACTTATTTCTTCAAGACTTTGATGCTCTGGACATGTGAAAAGAAACCACTAGAATTTTGGAGCGCAGAAAATATAGAAACTGCTGTTGGTGAACTGCTCTGTATTATGACCGATTGGTTAATTGACAAACATTGCCCTAACTATTTTATTCCTGGAAATAACATGATTGATTATTTAAGTAATGATGATAATTTGGACAAGGAAATTTCTATTCTATTAAATTTCAGAGAAAATTATCTGCTGGAATTTCTTGAACTCAACGCGTTCTCCAGAAGTGAACTGACCTTGCATCTTGAAGTGCCAAACAAGTTATGGGAAAGAATTTTGCTGATATTAGTTAAATGGTCTTCTACGAATAATTCTGAATGGAGTTATTTGGAGAGCTGTTTACGCATTTCAGACAATTTTCTGCCAGAGTTAAGCTATCTTTACCAGAGTTTACAAATTCAGCTTTCCTCAAGTACTTCTAAAAGTGAAAATCTTGAAACTATTCCTTATGCATTGCAACTCTTTGACTTTGCCAAAGAGAATGCGGACGAAGACTTCTCAATTACCGTTCTTCCTGTCGGCTTGTCAATTGTGGATTTTATGCAGCATATCTGTAAAAGAATGCAAAGCTCGAAAATAAAGACAGCTTCAGGAGATGGCTATGAAACCGTTGTTCGTGACCTGGGGTATTTTACTAAAGTCGTGAATTGTGGAGGTGAATATCAACAGAGTGAAGGGTGTTGGCATTGTTATATGCGTGAGGGTAAACAGCAGAATTGCATTTCGAAGTTAGAGTCGACGAGCGGTTTAAGTCTCTCGGATCTTCGGACGACTGGAGTGGAAGCCAAGCTACAGAAAGCTCAGATAATTCTTGAGCCATTTCTTAAGATTCTTACACACGACTGGAGATCTTCGTCTTTTTTCATCGTCGCAGCGTATCAAGCAAATTACTTCTACACTTGTCTACGCGATTATAAGTCGGCCATCAAACAGTGTCGAGAGACACGGCACTACCTCAATCGGCTGAGAGAGAAAACAAGACAAACGAATTTCGCGAGAATGCAGAATTTGCTCGACGTTATTCTGGTAAGCGATTGGTCGGTTATGTTCGACGATCACTTACAGGTACTGCTTGGATTCCTGACTCTAGCGCATCGGTCTCGTTGTGCGACGCAGAATCGTTCTCGAAACTTCACTCGCATTGTTGTGCACCTGTTTACCATGGAGTTTCTGGACTATATTCGCTTTCAAAGCGTCCGCAAACTCAACAGAAAGAAAACCGAGACATACGAATGCGATTTTCAAGACGCCGTGAGACAATTATTCCACGAGGACAAGAATCATCGAGTCGTATCCAGGATCTTATTGCTAACAGCCATTCGGATCAGCGGAATCAAACCAAAGAGGATCGGTGAAACCCGTTACCAAGTACAGTGGCCATGCTGAACTGAACTCTCCACTTGACTGACTATCCAGTCATTAGTCCATTCTCGAATGTGTATCTCGATTTCTTATTCTGCAGAGCGTCAGCGGCGCCTTTGTTTAGTCGTGAACCTGTTTCAGAACAAAGGACACGTTGATTTCCACCGTGTAGCTAAGTTTACATTAGGCCTATAGAGAGTTCTGCGATCGTAGATTTATTGAGGCCCTGCTTATAGTTGGTAAGCTTTTTTCTTGAAATGTTTTCTGAAAATAACTTTAATTACATTTTGCTTGCAATTTCGTGAAATAAACATTTTCTTTAGTGTTTGTGTTCTCAGTCAATGAAATACAAAAACCAGATAGTTGAATGAAAATCGAAACTTCTGGCACTAACGCAAATTAACCAGCAGAATTCCACAGAGCCTGGCGTCACTCATACAAGCTCTCCCTCTAAGAACAACTCCCTAGTCTGTTCCTGTACCTGACAGATTAAAGTCATAAGCACATAACTACCGACCACAGTGGCGGATAACGACTCAAATTAATTAAGGAGCGACCATCGACTGATGTCAAGGACATTACTAAAGTAATGCATATCCTGTGCATTATTAGCATTATGGAATAGCGAGGGTTGTCATGGATGAACCGTTTTAAATGCAGAAGGTGATGGCCCATGTTTGCAATAGCGATTGATATCAATGTAGTAATGGATGCTAACGATAGTGGCTGAATATGGTGCTTGAATTCGATCTATAACAGGACGAAAAAACTTTCAAATGTGCGGTTGTATTTTGCTCAAATATTCGGCATTATTAGCATTATAAAACATCGGGGCTTGTCAAGCTGTATGCATGCGCTATAAATACAGAAGACGATGGCCTACGTTTATAATGGCGATTGATATCGATGTAGTGAAGAATGCTAAAGATAGTGGCTCAATATGGTGCTTGAAATCCATCTCTAACAGGACGAAATAAGTTTCAAAAATGCGGTTGAATTTGCACAAATCCTGTGTATTATTAGCATTATGGAATAACGAGGGTTGTCATGGACGAGCCGATTTAAATGCAGAAGGTGATCGCCCATGTTTGCAATAGCGATTGATATCAATGTAATAATGGATGCTAAAGATATTCGCTGAATATGGTGCATGAATTCGATCTATAACAGGACGAAATAAATTTCAAATATGCGGTTAATTTGCACATATACTGTGCATTATTAGCATTATGGAACAACGGGGGTTGTCATACTGGATGCGCTATAAATAAAGAAGACGATGGCCTACGTTTACAATAGCGATTGATATCAATGTAGTGATGAATGCTAAAGATAGTGGCTGAATATGGTGCTTGAAATCCATCTCTAACAGGACGAAATAAGTTTCAAAAATGCGAAAGAATTTGCATAAATCGTGTGCATTATTAGCATTATGGAATAACGAGAGATGCCATGGATGAGCCGTTTTAAATGCAGATGGTGATGGCCCATGTTTGAAATAGCGATTGATATCAATGTAGTAATGGATGCTAAAGATAGTGGCTGAATATGGTGCTTGAATTCGATCTATAACAGGACGAAATAACTTTTAAATGTGCGGTTGTATTTGCTCAAATACTCGGCATTATTAGCATTATGGAACATAGGGGCTTGTCAAGCTGCATGGATCACGCGGGCAAATCAGCACGTGTTCCATCCAGCAAAATTCAGAAAAGTGATGAAACGAATTAAAACCACATTTTCTTCTTCCTCATCTTCATTGCATCAAACCGTACTAGAATAGTCAGTATATTCTGTCTCAAAATCACTCTGGAGCGTAAGAAATGCCGTGAAAAATGGTGAGCTATGTCAAACGACACTATACGAAGTCTACCAGAAATCTATTCTCTGTCAAATGTCTACAAAGTTGATAGAGAGATAAAAGGGGTCTTAAGATAACTGGATTGTTGTACCACAGGTTTTATAGACCAGAAAAATCTCTTAAATAATGGTGGGTTGGGTTGGGTTGGGTCAGAAAATAAGTCATGGCTGTACTGTATTCCGTTGGGTTGGGTTAAGTAACACTATTACCGGTATGGGTTGGGTTGGAGATTTTGTGGGTTGGGTTGGATTGGGATCTAAAAATGGACCAATGGACATCTCTGATCGGCAAGTCCACATTGCAACAGAGAATGGCTACAAGATTGATTTCAAGAGCGTCGATAGATAGTGTTTAGGAAATTAAATTAAATGAACGGTGCTTACAGCATATCGAGTACGCGATGTCCGACGATTTCCTTATTATTTCTGATTTTGACATTTAATATGGAAAAGTCTGACCCAACCCAATCCAACCCAACCCATCCCATGGACATCTCTGCTGTTGATCTTATTATATAATTCTCGATGTCTGTCCGTCGCGTCTGTCCGTCCGCAACACGGCGGGTATTGCAAGACGCTGTAGTCATTGACAACCAAATATTGTTTAATCAAAACGGAGCGTTTAACGAAGCGTATTAATTGCAGCTTAATCCCCCGTCTCCCTTCCCTCACCCCAATCCCTCTCCCAATCGTCCAGGCCCCAACCCATTCCCGCCTTGGCCCCATACCCCCTTTTCCCTTCCCTTTCCCCATCCCTTCCTCTCCCCATCCTTCTCCCAATCGCCTAAAACCCCTTTTCCCTTCCCTTTCCCCAACCCTTTTCCCTCTCCCCATCCCTCTCCCAATCGCCCCCAAACCCCGTTCCCCTTCCGTCTCCCCAACCTTTTCCCTCTCCCCATCCCTCTCCCAATCGCCCCGGCCCCAACCCATTCCGGCCCAGGCCCCAAACCCCCGTTCCCCTTCTCTCTCCCGATCTCTTTTCCCTCTCCTCATCCCTCTCCCAATCACCCCGGCCCCAACACATTCCGGCCCCGGCCCCAAACCCCCCCTTCCCTCTCCCCATCCCTTTTCCCTCTCCCCATCCCTCTCCTAATCGCCCCGGGCCCAACCCATTCCAGCACCAACCCATTCCCGCCCCCGGCCCTAAACCCCGTTCCCCTTCCCTCTCCCTATCTCCTTCCAACTACCCATCCCTCTCCCAATCGCCCAGGCCCCAACCCATCAGCGCTCCGCCCGATTGTACAACCCACTTTCCTCCTCCCAAATCTCCCTTCCCTCTCCCAATGCCCTGCCTCCCGTTATTATATATATTTACTCTTTCCTAACCTCAAACCCTATTTTTTAAAATTTTACCCCTCAAGTGTGGATTAAATTTTCAGACGCTGTCACCGTACTGGGGATTTAATTTTTGGAAAAGCGTTCTTCAGAAATGATTGCTGTAACGTTTTAAATTTGCTAT
This sequence comes from Metaphire vulgaris, assembly GCA_018105865.1. Classification (NCBI taxonomy): domain Eukaryota; kingdom Metazoa; phylum Annelida; class Clitellata; order Crassiclitellata; family Megascolecidae; genus Metaphire; species Metaphire vulgaris. Next base: position 1,756,640 of record CM030863.1, on the reverse strand, counting down.
ATCTCAGGCTATATAGGAGCTAAAAAGATGAGGTTTGCACCATTGTTTAGATTGTTTATTTCTCTTTCTAACCGTCCGTGCTAAACAAAAAAATATGGGGTAGAGTCCACTTTACGGCCTAAAACATCACCTTCTCCCCCAAAATTTTTTTAAAGCCCGCTAGCAAAATATTTTCAGTGGTAACCCCACTTTGGTCAGCGGCAAAGTTATAAAGGGATGTCAGAGGAACAAAATAGACCAAAAATTTTGAAAATCGGTTGACATTTGGTAAAGATCTATCCGTTCTAACCCGATGACCCCGATGTTTGAACATAAGTATTATCGGTGAATTTCGTGAAAGTTTTGAATTCTGAGAAAGTTTCAATTTTTTTGAATTTGCTATATCTCAGGCTATATAAGAGCTAAGAAGATGAGATTTGCACCATTGTTTAGCTTTTTTATTCCTCTTTCTAACCGTCCGTGCAAAACAAAAAAAGTCCAGCGTTCACGAGCTTTTCGACAATCAAGTGAGAATGAGGAGCAGGCTGTTGCTCGGCGTGAAAAGCAGCACAGCAAACAAGAGAATCAAGCACTGCATGTCGTTCGACACTGCCAAATCAGTACTCTTACCTTGACTATCAAGTTTCAGCAAATTCCTGCGAATGGGCGTTAACTCGGTTGAAGGAAAAGGCGGCGATTTAAAGAAATTAATTGCGCAAAATCCTATTGCATTCAGGGTCGGCGCTAGGGGTGTCCGCGGGTCGGACCCACCCAGCCTCGGGCAGGGGCACCCAAGCAAATCGTTCAAAGACGCAGAAAAATGTTGATTGGGGGTGAGGGTAGTCTGAGCCGGCGGGTCCTGGCTGTGTAGATTGCATTAGACCCACCCAGTCAACAAATTACAAAACCCAGCGCCGCCCTGATTGCATTTGCACAAAATTGGGTGGTAAACCAGCCAATCTCCCCCGTCATTTTTGACGGGTAAACACCTAGTATACTAATAAGTACTAAGTGAAGCTTGAAAACAGATCGCATTTTATGTTTTAAAAGCGGTAAATCGTCAACACCATGAATACACAATATCCTGGCTACATTTATCAATCAAACAATCACGCAATCAAGCAGTCGATCGATCGATCAATCAATCAATCGTAAAGCGTTTTTAGCGCCGTTGTATTGTGCAGTGGCGGTTCCGCACTGTTGATGACTGGGGATGCATCTTCCACCGGGGTTCCGGATGTACTTTTTTGCTTGTCCACCTATTTTCCGGTGAGCTTTTAAAAGATTTAGTAAAAATACTGCGAATGACCTTCTGTTTTGCTTGTCGGCCTTTTTTGGCAAGGTTTATTAACATTTAGTGGGCAAGACACTAACAATGACCTTTTTCTCTCTTTTCTTTTTTTCCTTCGTCACTCTGCATCCCCCCACCAACTTCTTATAAATTTTTTCATCCTCCACAAAGAATTCCTGGAACCGCCACTGGTATTGTGCATTAAGCGGCAGTCAGTGATCGCTTCGAAGAGTGATAATCATATTTAGAAATCATGACCGTAGTAGTTCGTGGTTGAAATTCCATGAGTCAGTCCATAAGTGACAGGTTGAGGCTACGGAGGGTATGCAGTAGAAGACAGGTAATAAGGCGCCGACATTCGTAGATTGCATTGGGTTTCCAACAATTCATACACGTGTGCAATGTACATTCGATCAATAAATAGGCCTGAACTGTCGTCAGCATTTCTGATTTATCTGTGTTAGCATGAATGAAAAATCGGGGATAAATGGCCGATAATATTAATAAATCTGTTTAGTTTTTCCTGACATAGCAAACGCTACAATATCCGCCGAACCCAGGATCTCCGAACCGATCGCAGCTGGTCGACAGACACATCTTGGCTCTTGACGCTCCTTCGAACCTCCAAGATGAAGGCGTTTTGTGCTTTTCATGTGACTCTGTCCGGCCGAGAGGCTGGCCAGTGAGGTGATGTCCCTGGCGGACGGTTTGTCCGAGGGACGAGCGCCTGAAGAAGACGGCTTTCGTGGTTCACTTCTGTGCTTCTGCATTTCAAAAGCTGAAAACGTAAACATGTTGCTCATTTGACAAAATTGTTATTCAAACGCAGAAAAAATTTGACTGGAGCAGCATTTCAATCGTTGAAATATTCAAATAGCGCCACTGAATTAGCATTTCAATTTGATATTTTGATTAATAATAATAATAATAATAATAATAATAATAACAATAATAATAATAATCATCATCATCATCATCATGTGCCATCTTCGAGTCGAAGGTTGGTAGTCACAAGGTGTCGCCACTTCTCTCGATCTTCAGCAATTCTTTTTAGTTCTCCATAGTTTTCAATGCCCGTCCAGTCCTTGGAACTATCTCCCTCTGGCTGTTAGATCTTTCAATTCATTGAGTATTTTCAGATCCAGACTTAAAACACATCGCTTTCAATTATCTTTTCCTCCATAGTCGGTCTTGCTCTTTTCCTTTGGCTGATCTCTGGAATGACCTGGTCTTTTGCGGATGGATTTTGAAGTACCATCGATTGATACCTTTAAAGTATTAGAAATGGTGCTATAGAAGTGCATAATAATATTATTAATTATTATTATTATTATTATTTTAAATGATATCTTCCAGCCAAGTTCTTTGAGGTCGCCCTTTTGCTCCTTTCCCTTTGTATTTCCCTTCCAAGATATTTGTTGCTTGTTCTGAACATCAGCATCTCATTAGACGTCCAGCGTATTGCGTTTTCCTTTTGGCAATCTCTTTCACAAGGTTTCGTCTGATTTTCGTTTGATTTATAAATTATTATATTAATCATAATCACCTTCTAGTATCTGACGTTGCTGGTCGGAGCAAGTCTTGCACAATCCGAGGTCTTGGTCGTCGACTGGCAAATGGCACCCGTCGCTCAGGCACTTCGCTCTGGTCAAAACGCATCGAGTGGACGGCGACGGCCAAGCTACAGTAAGAGTAATAATAATAATAATAATAATAATAATAATAATAATAATAATAATAATAATAATAATAATAGTAATAATAATAACGCAGTCGCCTTCCACGGAACTTTCACATAATAACAGTGTAATTTAAAGTGGTTCTGGAGGCTGTCATTGTGTGTGTGTGTGTGTGTGTGTGTGTGTGTGTGTGTGTGTGTGTGAAAGCCACTGTAATAACTCTGCAATATAATAATAATAATAATAATAATAATAATAATAATAATAATAATAATGTGATTTAAATTGGTTTAGGAGGATAAGTTAAAGTAGGCCTAAGCCTGTGTGTGAAAACCACTGCAGTAACTCTCCAAACAGTAGGCCTACAACCAACGCATCTTCTAGATAAATATCTTCTTCAAAAGCTTGGAGGAGCGGGAACATGGAAGACAATTTTTTAGTGTAAGGGTTGAAGATACGTGGAACATTTTGGACGAAAGGATCGTAACAGTTGAAACAATGAATGGATTCAAAAGTTACGACAGCTGCGTAATAATATTAATATATATATGTAAAGAGAAATTATAGTAGTTTCGCAAAGGCTAATAACCTAGTAAAAAGGCAAAGGCCTTCTAGATCGCTAATATAACGTTATAATGTCTTATTGTTTTTTAAAAATGAAACACTGAATAACGATACATCATAAAACTAACTTCATCATATCAACAGCAGTGACAATGATTTGACGACTTTCTAGAACAAAGAACCCCCTTTCTATCACTCTCTCCCTCCCCCTTACATCACTTCTTTGATATTTTATTGTGCCTAGCTACATTCCGAAACCCCCTATCTACACGGTATCTCTCTTTCTCTCCCTTACATCGCTTTTTGATATTTTACTGTGCCCAGCTACATTATTCCGAAGCAAAACGTGACACAATGCAACATGCCTGGAACAGCAGTAACTTTGACAGTGTTCCTCGGTATTCCTTTCGTCTGGTTAGAGTCCGTTGCCTTCGACCTGCATATCGTATCGAAGCATTCGTCGCACAGTCCGTTGAAATCCGACCGAACAACGTTCTCGCAGATGGGAACGCTACATTTCAGCTGTCCGCTAATCTGCCGATCGAATTTCCATTCATCGTCCAGCAGCAATTCGTCGTTCTTCGTTCCGGCGCCGAGTGGAAGCGCTCCGCCTCCGCCGCCGCCGCCGCCGCCGTTTTCCACCAGCCCCTCCTTTTCCAGTCCTTTCCTGGCCAGTTCTTCGCTGGACATAAGTATTCCGGATTCGTGGTTTTCCGGCGATTCGTTCGGCGTGGCACCGATGTGATTGCCGATAACGTAACAGTAGCGACATCTTCCGTCGTATTCGTCCAGTCCGGCTGCCTCGCACCGAGGGACGGAGCATTTGCCGGGAGCAGAGGAGGATCGGCGGAGATTTCCGGATTCCTTGGTATTCTCGGCGGTTGACGGTTCGGGATAAGTGCGATCGTCCCTTTTCCCGGACGCGGAGGACGTGCCGTGCGCTCTGCATTTCGGATAGTATTCCGTGTCTATGGGTTCGTTGCATTGCGGGTCCGAGCATCTGAGTCCAGAAAACCCCGAAAGGGCCGCCGTATAACGATGAACTTCTGAACGATAAAATACAGTTTTGTTACAATAATGAGAATTCAGTTTTCAAATAATTCACAGCGACATTCGTAATCAATCAATGCAGTGTTTATTCTGGCCACCTAGACATTGGAGGAGGGAGTTAAAACGTTTGGGGGCGAACAACGTCTTGAGAAGGAGAAAAAAATTCATCCTTATATATTATTTCCTCTTCAAATACCCTGCCCTGACAAGCGGAACCCCCTCATCACCCTTCGTAACATAATGCCTAAATTTTTAGGGGGGGGGAAATTCCCCAAGCCAAAATATACAAATTGTGGGTAGAGGAAATTTCAAACTTGGGGAGATTCCCCCAGAGAAGGCCTAGAATAAACACTGAATCAGTCAATCAATCAATTAAATCAGTTTATTACTGACAGATCACGAATCAAAGAAAAATCAAAATTTCAAAACCCAAAGAATATTTGCATAGGCAAATGCCATTGACTTGTAGGCCTACAGTTTCCCAAGGGGGTTAACATTAACTTTCGGACACTAAATGGAGAGATAGGAGAAGAAAACTATTCTCTGTAACAAATCTGACTTCCAATACACTAAACTCTTATCAAGCAAGAAAGCCATTTGAGTTACTAGCAGTGGCGGCTCTAGGATTTGGCTAGTGAGGGGCAGTTGGGGGGCAACTTCTAATCATGGGGGGCCAACCATTTGTTGCTTAATGTATGTAGCATTAAGTATAGGGTCCCAACTGGGGGGACCACTGGGGGGGGGGCAGGCAGTCAATAGGGGGCACGGGCCCCCTTTGCCCCTCCCCCCGGTGGAGCCGCCACTGGTTACTAGACTCGTTTATAACCACGAACACGAAATCTTACTAATCCGAAATGGCGAATAGACTAATGGACGAATGTTGAACCACAAACGCTTCGCCCTTTGAACAAGTGACTCTATGCGCAAACGTTTGATAATATTAATTATCCGTAAGTATGTAGGCATAATTAGTTAAAATAACTAATTGGTTGTAGTTAATTATAATTGTGCCCGTAAAATGTCTTTCTACAGCTAGAAAGCATATTTGCACAATATTGGACATGCAGAGCAAGAGAAACGTACTTTCCCAAAGCAAAAATTGAAATACCTAACATGACTGCAGTTACAGTATTTTCCCCGAAAGACGTCAACTTGGAAAATGATCTAAGCCAACGCTTGTCAAAGTCTAGAACTAAAATTTAAAGGTGCGAGTTCCGTATACTGCATAGACATTTAAATAGTCTCCATCCATCTACTTCTACATTGGTAACTATACTTTTCCAAATCAAATACCTTCTTATAATGCCTACAGCATAAGAAACTATGATCTTTTGATCAGTTTAATTCTAGGCAAAGAATGCTTTGTTCCACATATCAATGACACTGACCTTTGCCCGGCCGACAATCCACCTTGCCTATGGCTGCTTCAAGAAAGATTTAAGCCCATAAGAATAAGCATTTACTAATGACTGTAGGCCTACTACTCTCTAAAGCGCTATACAAATTTACGAGATTTTACTTACCTACTTACAAGAAAGAAAAGGACCACGGGCAAAACTATGACAAACTTTTATCTCTGCTAAATGGCCTCCAGGGTCCACACGACCAGGGTTGCACTAACGACGACGACGACGACGACGACGACGATGATGATGATGATGATGTCTACCTATTGCCACTAAAGAATTGGCAGAGAGCAAGATGATTATGACGATGATGATGACGATGATGACTTGCTTCATTAACTATAGCTGTTAGAATAAAACTGAATAATAGTTTTAATACTACTTTACTACTTGTCATATTTTCTGTTTTACTTGACCTCGTTATTAATTTTACATATACAGATATAAGCTATATTTATTTATTATTATCATAAGATATATTTATTTGTCACTTGTGCGCATGACAGAGAATGACTGAACGTCTACCTGACGCATTTTTCTGTTCTTCCGAGGGTCGTGCGTGACACGTTTCCGAAAACCTTTGCCATGACCCGACGTGATTAGAAGCATTTGCACTGTCAAACATATCCGGCTTCAGGCACACGAGACACGCGGCCAACACATGATTCAGTGCACTGGGACCCGTCCAGGGCACCTCCTCCGCCCTCAGGTAACGTCCGACCAACGCGAATCCCTGCTTCTGGCTTTCCTCGCTCGCGAGGTTCCTTATCGGAAACTGCTCGAGTCGATGCGAGACCAACGGTACCGCTTTGGCTGTCGTTGTCTGGTGACCGGCTTCTTGTTTTACGACGACAATCGGACTGAATCGACCTTCGTGGAAAGCCAAGACGATCGGGCTTTTAAAGCACTGATCGGGACTGATGAGGGTCGGAAGATAGAGACCGGACAGCGGCAGTCTGGTGTTCGTAACGTCTTCGTCGTGTTCGTTGGATTCTACGACTAGTATCGGGCGTTTGATAGTGTTGGCCAAAGTGAAAATGTGAATCGAATCGACGTCATTTGTGCCTTCTTCCCAAATTCCGTCGCTATCTTTGAACGCTCTGCAGACGTCTTCCCACGAGAAATCCTAAGGCAACAGGAATTAATAATAATAATAATAATAATAATAATAATAATAATAATAATAATCATCATCATCATCATCATTATTATTATTATTATTATTATTATTAAATGGCTGTTAACGCACGTTAAGTCATTCCCAAAGTGAAGAGGTGAACAACTTGTCCAAGGTCGCTAAGCAGTGTCTTGGGTCAGATTCGAAGCCTCGACCGTCAGGTTCCGTGCCCAGAATCCTACCGCTACTCCACCGCGCCCGCTAGGTCTACTCTAGTGTAATATATTTACGGTACTAACTTATGCTATTCATTTCCTTAGTGCTTTATGATTTGATTAATTATTAAACGTGTTCGCGTGAAAGTATTACCTTGGCAGATTGACTTCTATTCGATCGAATCTCGGCTTCATTTTCCCAACGTTCTTTGTACCTTGCACTCTCTCTGGCGCTAGATAAATTCATGTCCATCAGCTGCTGAAGAAGCGTTTTGGTTTCTGGCTCGTCGACTGCCCACATCGACATCGAAACAGACCGCAACAGACTGCTTCTACCGCCTGTCAAATACATCAATAAATCAATCAATTAATCAATCGTCCATCCATCCAGTCAGCCATTCAGTCAGCCATCCAGTCAGCCAGTCAGTCAGTCACTCAATCAGTCAGTTAGTCAGTCAATTTTTTAGTAAAACAAAATTCAAGCAAGTTACAATATAATATTCCAACGTACATGTATAATTACATAGACAATATTAGACATGTGTCGCTCATTGATTAGCTTGATATTAACATTATTATTATTATTATTATTATTATTATTATTATTATTATTATTATTGACCATTTTAGTTTTTACAATCGCAAAGCAATGGCTAGACAAGGAATGTTCAGTGCTCATAGCAAAAGAATTGTCTTTCTTTATAGACTATAGAAGGCTGACATTCATGGTAATTATGATAAATAGTTTTATCCTGTGAATTTATGCTAGCACTTTGGAATTCAAAATTCATTAGTAAGAGCTGTGTCATGAAATCCAAACTATGCAACTAGCTTCCTGTTCTGCGACGAATAGATAATAATACATGTTTCTAAAATCAATCGGCCATTATCGAATCTGTATATATATATATACACATATATACACACATATATATAATTTATATTTATATACATAATTTATATATATATATATATATAATATATATGTATATGCAGCCAAAGTCTGTAGGGCCTACATTGCGAAGAAACTAGTGCCTAGTCTGTAGGTAAATTCAAGTGCCACTTTTCCAGTTTATTTATTGTTTCTAGCGTTGACTTTGCGACCATAATCGACGTTTCCCTCACTCCAGCATCGACCCCAATCGATAAAGCGATCATTGTGCACCGCACGATTCTGCTATAGAGCCTTAAGAGCGATAACCCCAACAATTATTATATATGCAACTTCTTATATGGCGAAAATAGTGGTCGAACACCTCTTCACTGGTCGAGGGGGACCCCAGTGGCCCGGTGGAAGGGAGTCGAGCTTAACCTTTAGTCTTCCAATCCCCAATTAGAATTTTAAAAATATCTGGCTGGGTATTTTCAAAACCAGTTATCAAGCCGCTTGAAGCCTGCACCTAACACCAAACACAACTCAGCCGAATTCTGGACAGGCGGTGAGCCTACGATGTAGCCATTAGACTGTAGAATAAAGCATTGTAGAAGTAATGGCACAGCAACTAAACGAGGTATTTATGCCATTGTATACTGCAGAGTTTTGATGTAATTTGTAGACTCAAAGCAAAGAAAACAGAGAAGAAGAATGCGGGAACAGACCTACTAGATAATTATAACAAGAGGGCAAGAACGAGATTAATACAATAAGACCATAATGCGAGCGAATGTTCTGGTGGAACATAGTGATTCTCAAACAGGGGCTGATCCTACTGAAAAACTCTAAGCCCTGTCATTATTCTTCTTTTTCTTTTTCTTCTTCTTCTTCTTCTTCTTCTTCTTCTTCTTCTTATTATTATTATTATTATTATTATTATTATTATTATTAGTAGTAGTAGTAGTAGTAGCAGTAGTTGTAGTAGTTGTAATAGTATAGTAGTAGTAGTAGTAGTAATAATAATAATAATAATAATAATAATAATAATAATAATAATAATAATAATAGTAGCAAGTAGTAGTAGTAAGTAGTAGTGGTAGTAGTAATAGTAGTAGTAGTAGTAGTAGTAGTAGTAGTAGTAGTAGTAGTAGTAGTAGTAGTAGTAGTAGTAGTAGTAGTAGTAGTAGTAGTAGTAGTAGTAGTAGTAGTAGTAGTAGTAGTAGTAGTATAGTACAGTATAATAGCAGCGAACAGGGTGGCGCAATAACCGAACTATATTAAATGCAAACCTAAATGTGACTAGTCCGGTTTTTTGCGCCACTCTGTATTGTTAATTCGAATCGACGTACGAGAGTTGACGTTGAGTGCTGCCATTCTGCTGGTAGTTCGGCACCAGTTGATCAGCTTCTTCTCCGTGAGATAGTCCGTTAGCCCTCTGTCGACGGCATCTTCGTCTTTCTTGGCTTCTGTCACTTCAACGGTGGATTTCGTGCAGGATCCGCTGAGACAGACGAATGTGATCGTGTAAACGATGAAAGATTCGAGGCACTGGTGAAGTTTCTCAACGGTCGACTGAACGCTGGTCTTAAAGCCTCTTCTTTCCATTTCCCAATCAAAACGATTACCACTTGAGTCGGAAGATCTGCAAGAATTATTTAAAATGCATTTAGTGCCGGTCTGATCTTTCTGGCTGGGCCTTATCATTGCGCTACAGTCCATAATGTATACAGGACGCATATATACGTCCAGGACAGAGGAGATAGTAATATTGTGGACGTAATTCTACGTCTTGAGCTCTAAATGTGTTAATTAACAATTTGCACTGTAATTATTACGCCAAAGGCTTTATCATGAAAACCCTTACTATACTTTCTACCCAACTCAAATCTGGTTACCAGTGGCGTGCAGATAGTACTAGTGCGATAAATAATCAGTAGCGTGCAGGGGAACGGTGGTGCGGTGGCCCCGGGCGCCGGCCAGATGGGGACGCCAAAATTGACTCGGCGACCTCTTTTTAGTCGCCAACAATTTGTTTCGACTTAGCGTCGGACGTCCACCACTCTATGCACTGAAAGCAATATAGCGAAGATGCTATGATTGGTTTGTATGGGTAGGTCCCTATAGTGCAGTGACTTCGAATGATCATCAAAAAGAGGTTTTAAGACCAGTTTTAAAGATCTGAGATATTCGGCTACAAAAATAGGAGAATATGTCATGCTAAGAGCCCTCTTCGCTATTCGATAGTGGGCTATTGTGCAATCGGGATAAGTGGCTTTTTAACGCAGGAAAATCTAACTAAAATACCCAAGATTAGGGTTGCCAGATGTCCAAAGTTGAAATACGAGAGATTGTTTTCGCGATCAATGCGCCCACTCCACGGTCCAGTTCATTGTGAATTAGTAGGGGCCTATGGCTAGAGCTATAATACACTACAGCACTATAGATTATACTGTAGACTAAGAAAAGCACTAAACACTGTTCAATGCAATGCATCATCTGCATGCAGTGTATCATCATTACAAACGAGTTATAAGGAGGCGCAATTAGACTGGGGCTGAAATACGGGAGCTCCCATAAAATACGGGAGATCTGACAACTCTACCTAAGATACAGTTATTATTATTATTATTATTATTATTATTATTATTATTATTATTATTATTATTATTATTATTATTATTATTATTATTATTATTACTACTACTACTACTACTACTACTACTACTATCATCATTATCATTATTATTGTTATTATGAAGGCTAAGCAACACACATAGAAAACCTGGTAACTACTGGAAAAGTCGAAGGCAAAAGATCAAGAGGAAGACAAAGAATGACGTATATCAGCAGTTTACTGACTGATGTAAAGGGGGTGACTACAGATTTGGAACTCATACAAGCAACACACAACAGAGAGAAATGGAAGTCCATAGTCGTCAACGTAGAAATACACGACACCTGAAGAAGAAGAAGAAGAAGAAGAAGAAGAAGAAGAAGAAAGAAGAAGAAAAAGAAGAAGAAAAAGAAGAAGAAAAAGAAGAAGAAGAAGAAGAAGCAACACACATGTCACGCCTTCGTAAATAAGTTCGTATCCAATCGTCTTGCACATCATACCTGCCCCGTAGACAGCTTTGTCGTCTGGTTTTACATCATATGACATTATTATAGTATTGTTGTTGTTGTTGTTGTTGTTTTTGTTGTTGCTGTTGTTTTTACTGAGTGAAAGAGTGATACTTAACGATATAATTCAGTGACAGCGACAGACAAAAAATTTAGAAAAAATGACATCGCATTTGCACGAGGAAGACGGATAAGCATTGAAGATCAGCTATCGACCAGGAAGTGTTACCGTTGGACCTACTGTATTAGCCAGTAACAATATCGAAATTCTGAAAATATATTTAGATCTACTTTGTTTTATCGGGTCTACATTATTTTGGTTCGTTGGGTTACGTCACTATACGTGACAAAATTTTCGATTTTTAAGAATGGGAGGGTAGGCAATTTGTCGCTACGCGTGAATTCGTTACAGATGTGCTTTGGTCTACGGTCTACACTGCTAAGGGAATCAGGTTTTGTAGAGTAAGTGTCGCGCATTATTTTGGTTCAATGTTTACCGAGTCTAGTCTAAATTGAACTGATAAGGAAAGCCAGAAACAGAGAAGAGTGGAAATCCATGGTCGCCGACGTAGCAATACATGGCACATGAAGAAGAAAGAAGAAGTCTAAATTTCTGCAGAACGGTTAAATCCAGTTTGAGAAATGGTCGACCATCTAATCCATCTTCCATCTAATCTTTTATAATTTGTTATCAAATGGAAACACTTGGCCATAAAATAAAAATTATGGCAGTTCAAGATTAACACCAAATAAAAAATCATATGGATATTAGGCCCTATATATCACTAAAACGGTGGCAAGCACATCAGAATTTTTGTCAGGAAAAGAAAGCCCTCCTCCCCAAATAATCTAAATTTCATTAAAACGACTTTCTGATAATATTATCCATCTACACAATTATAGCGGTTAACGTCAAGATGTATTGTCATTATTACATTACATTACATTATACTATAGTATATTAGGCCCTATATTATAGCTATTTTCGCACGCGAAAAATAATTATTAATTATACAGAATATTCACCAAGTTTGAGGAAATATTACTTATCAAAACATATGGGAAATGACAAAGATTTTAGTCAGACGTGAAAGCAGAAGTAGCGTATATGCCCACGGTTTATACAGAGCTTGTCCTTCAGCTCAAGTGTGCGAAAAACTCACCACAATACGATGAACAAATAACAGTCACTGTATCTGAAATCAAACGAATTAAAGATGTTTTCAATTAAATATGATAAATTCTAAACGAAATGAGTGTTTTATCCGCCAGAAAGATCCGTATTGTCGAATAGTACAACCCTACGAAATATTTTAGCGAAATTAGCGTGTACGCGAAGGGATAGTACTAGAGTGAATACCGCGCGTCAATCTGAGCAGTCCACCATCATTGAATTTCCACGCCAAGTGTCTATTTTTAAATCGGAAAATAACGCGCCTCACTGCAGTGAATTTGCCAAGTCATACAATCAGTTGCCATTTGCCAATAATTAATTAGAACGAAGGCCAGAGATATTGTTAGTCTAGGCTTGATGCATTGCACAAGACCTATTCACTATATTATGCGTAATTTTCAAAACTTCGCATTTTAAGTCTTGCTGCATATGGGCCTACGCTACATAGCCTACTGTACTTTCACGAGGCAAGTCCAAGCGTAAGGGGCCGTCCATAAAGTAAGTCGCGCTATTTATGAGTGTTTAAAACCGTCTCACTCCCCTCGTCACAACCTGTCGCAAATCTCGGACCCACCCCTTTAAAGTACTCCCCAGATTTCGGACCGGGCCCCCTCCCCCTTAAAGCGTCGTCCATAAATTACGTCACACGGGTTCTTTATCTAATAAATCCGAGTTATTCGTTCAATTAGATTTGAAATTCAATGTACTTCGTGGATGGCCCCTTAAAGCTAAGAACGCAATCTCTTCTGACCATACAAGACCACTCTACCAGGTCTGCCTTAGTCTATCAATAAAATGCATGGCTATGCGACAACGTAAAATAAATGCATTCATCTCCATGGGAGCAATACCAGTTGGTGTCACTTTGCAATTTGAGTTCGCCTCCTCCATTCGTCTCTGTCTTGCGTGGCTTTGTAAGCTTCATTATGTCCATGTTTCGTCATTCTTTAATATTGTCTATCCATTCTTTTCGTGGTCTTCCTCTAATGTTTTCGCCTTCCGTTAGGCCTACTTCGAGCATGGTCCTTCTTTATCAGCCTTTCGTCATTAATTCTGCCAAATAGTCAGAGTTTCCTTTCAATGACTGATGTTTGGATTATGTCTTTTCTTATGCTCATAGTTTTTGTTGTTGATCTTCAGATCTTGTCAAACCATTTGGATAGTTATAATTAATTATGTGTAATTTAACCTCTGCACAGATAAACTGCGGCGAATATGAACAAGAAGAGTAGACTATATGCCCTATAGGCCTAGTCTCTGATAAATATGTTATAATCAGAAACATTTTTCACACGATATCCTTAGTAGATTTTATATCACCAGCCGAAAATCACCTAGACCACAAGGCCCTTGTAATTAATTTATGGGCGTCATGACCCTATTGTGGCATGGAACAATTTCCGTACCTCTTGATGGCAAATAATCTTCATTGCTCTTCTCCAAGCTGCGTATATAGGCCTATTAGTATTTTATTAATTTTTCATAGAACAGTAGTTTGTCTAATAAAATGAATTAAAACTTGGCCACGACTTAATTAAATTAACTAGGCCTCACTAATCAACTTGAACAGAAAATTAAAGCAACTGTGATGACCCCCATAAAACCGAAGAAGCACTCGCACAAAAACCTTCGACCAAAAACTCTTGTCTCGCATAGCCGTAGCTAGAGTATTCGACGCAGGGGGGCAAGGTGCAAATTTTTCGCCCATAAAATCCGGTGAGAACCATTTACCTTTTACGCTTATCAGACTTTTCACGAAGTAATAACCTTTTTGCCCCTAAAAGTCTAAAAACCGGTGATGACCTTTTTGCTTATGAGACTTCTCACGACGTTGAGGGCCCGGGTAAAGTGGTGACATAATGAAAGAAGCAGTGTGTAGAATGCACCCCCCTCAGGACGGCGCCCGGAGCAGCTTGCCCTCCCTAGCTACGGCTCTGTTCTCCCGCCCACCAAATTCTTACCGGAGTATCTTGATGGTGACTCCTCCCTAGTATTCCAAAATTCTGGCTACTTTATCCCATTTTGGACGCACATTAAGAAAATGAACATAACGTCAAAATTTCGTCAGTTAGATTCCTCATGTTCCTGTTCTCGTTCTTGTTATTGTTCTTGCTCTTGTTCTTCTTGTTCGTCATCATCATCATCGTCATCATCATCAGCGTCTTCTTTTTCTTTTTTCTTCTTCTTCTTCAACCTTCCTCGCTCCGAGGGTTGGTCACACTATGGACTATCCCTTTCCATTGCTGTCCATTGTTAGTTGCCCACATGACATGACATGACATGTTGTAAGTCCCGTCCATGTTTGGATGTGGATTACAAAGTCTTTCAGAAATTTGTTCTCTGTCAAATGTCTAAAAAATCTAACGAGAGATAAGAAAGGGCTTAAGAGAGCTGGTTTCTTGTATGACAAGTTCTATAGACCACTAAAATATAAAATTGATACCCTGTTTGACATTAGACAATGCAAGGATTAGTGCTACAGTAGGCTATAGATATGCAAAATTCAGAAGAGTGATGAAACAAATTAAAACCACATTTTCGTGTGTCCCCAGGTTAGCTGAGTCAAACCGTACTAGAATTGTCAATATATTCTGTCTCAATTTTATTCTAGAGCATTCGAAATGCCACGACAAATGGTGTGCCATTTGAAACAACACTATGCAATCATGTGGTAGAGTCAGACTACTCGTATCGTCGACCTTCCTTGAGCTCTTCTTCGGGAAATTAATAGCTAGATTAAGCTAAGTTAAATTTCACAATGAGTCAGATGTGTGTGCGTGTGTGTGTGTATGTGGAAGGGGGTCGTAACACGCTAAGGATATGCTACGAACCCACTGTTGAGTGGGTATTCTTCGGTTTGCTACGAAAATCCGGAAATCTGCGCGTAAATCTTTTCTTTTCTTGCCTGTCGAAAACTTCGCTGGTAAATTTCCGTCTCTGGCGAAGATAAATTAACTGCGCCGTCGCCGCCTTACCCGCGAAACTGTTTAAGTCGTCAGTTAATTATGCCTCTAAGAATGGGTCCTTCTTCGGTAGGCCTCTCAAGTAGCCTAAGCCTAGGCCTACATCTCATCGTCATGTTCTCTGTCCTGGGACAGGTTCAGTGCTCCATTGTTTCCATTCCTCTCTGCGTCTTGCTTCTTCTTTGATTTCTGCATAGGTCTTGTGACGCTGTGCATCTGTTTTCATCATCCAGTCCAATAGCATCCTCCTTGGTCTTCCTTTTGTCTTTCTTCCTGATATTCTTCCCTCAATTACTGTTCTGAGTAATGATTCCCCTCTTAGTAGGCCCTACGTGTCCAATCCAGTTCCTCTGTCTTTTTTGATGGTACTGATTATCGATCTTTGATCGTCCACCATCTGTAGTACTTCATCGTTTGTTTTCTTTTCCGTCCACTTGATGTTTTCCATTCTTCTTCATATCCACATTTCGAATGCTTCCAGCTTTTGTATATCCTTCTTCTACATCTATTGTGGCCAAAATACAGCTGTGAAGAGGGAAATCCAGACGATAGCATCGCCACCTTTCGAATTCGCGGGAATATTCCGAATCTGGATCAATTTGCGCAAGAATTCGACCGATTAAAATGCAGAATGGACAGAATTTGAGAAATTCTCAAGTTGAGACTTCTATTTTGAACGCCAGCCGTACAGAATACCTACAATTTTGCATAGGAAGAACTTACAAAATGTGATTTTTATATTAGCAATTGGAACAATTAAAAAAGAAGCAAACAGGAAAAGGTCAGTGCGCAATAATGTAGGCCTAATAATTACTCGTAGTCAACGTAGTATATAATGAATATATTGAATGTGGAGAGTTACAACACTGGTTTTCACACAGGCTTACTTGGCCTCCTAAATCACTTAAATCACATAATAATAATAATAAATAATAATAATAATAATATTATTATATTATTAATATTATTATATTATTATTATTATTAGTAGACTAGTAGTAGTAGTAGTAGTAGTAGTAGTAGTAGTAGTAGTAGTAGTATTAGTAGTAGTAGTAGTAGTAGTAGTAGTAGAAGTAGTAGTAGTAGTAATAGCAGTATTATTATTATTATTATTATTATTATTATTATTATTATTATTATTATTATTATTATTATTATTATTATTATTATTATTATAAGCGACGACCTTATTTTGCTCGTCAGGAGTTTTCGGAAGTTGAATGAAGTGGCGGCATCAGTATGCTTTCGCCCCGGGTGCCTGATACCCTCGCTACGCCACTGTCCGTAAGTCAGACCTACGTTTACTGAAACCAGGTTAGAAATAAATACTTCCTACTTGCCAGACCCGAGCACAGGTTCTAATCGTGACCGTATAGGCGTAATTATTGACAAATTCTGATTCACAATGATACAGATGTGTGTTCATCTGTATTCAGTCTAGAGAGCAAATGCAGGGTGCATGCCTGGTAATTTTATGTTGGAGCGTGGGCGGATCCAAGGGTGGAGCATATGCCCCCCTATATCCACTCCGAAAATTTTGCTTTGCGAATGTTTCGTCATGAAAGTGGCGGCTCCAGGATTTTGGAAAGCGTGGACCATTGGGGTGGCAACTTCTAGGCATGGGGCCAACCATTTGTTCATAAGTAAGTAGTTGCAAGTATAGGGTCCCAACAGGGGCCACTGGAGAACCAGGCGTTCAATAGGGGCACGGGCCCCCGGGATTGCCTTGGAGAGCCGCCACTGCATCATGACAAAATTGCGAAAAATACGACTAAATAAACAAGTGTTGTTTTTGGTTTCCTTCAACATGTAATTTTAACAACATGCATCAATATACGAGGAAGGGACGGGGTAAGACAGAATGAAGAATGGAACGCAAAGTACCCCCCTGCCCCCAATTGAATACCTGGATCCGCTCCTGGGTTGGGTTGGAATGGAGTGTAATGAGACTTTGGGTGTGCCGCTGACCTGCGAAAGACCTACATTGGCGTATCCACCTTGGGTGGGGTGGTGCAGTGGTCTGGACCCCTATTTGGGGTGTGACCAGTCGTGGTACTCTGAAAATCGTTGAGTAGAACATTTGTGGGGAAGGGAGTTACGACACAGTTTGGCTGACGACGTTTTTGATCGGCAAGAATTCTTCGCCAGAACCTCTGAGAATGTTGAATGTCTCTCCTCTTATTTCCGAATCCTGGTTACGCCACTGTTTGGCTAGCATCGTTATCCGCTCGGAACATAGCTTCGCGTTGTGGGCGGAGAAAGATAATAATAGGAATTTTTAAAAACTTGCCTTTACATAGAGTTGCAAAAACGGCAGTAAACGTTCTCCGATGACTCGGTCTCTCTATTGTGACTCAGCCGTGTTTACTAAGAAACTTCGGCCCCGAATATGCTGCGTAATTACACCACGACCAAGCAACATAGGGCCTACTGTACGTGTACAGCATATGGTTTAGCAACGTTGTTGATAACATAGGGGCCTACGTCTATGCAAATATATAAATGCATGCATGTAGGCCTATGTGCTTGCATGTACAGTGTAGAGGTATACCCCGGCCCCGAATAACGGGTACTTTAGGTGATTTCACTCGGGGTCCATAATTATTAGTCCTAGGGGCTTGCGCAGCTGTACAGCGTGGGCCAAAAGCCTGTGACTGCGCTTTAGCTATACAGTGTACCTAGAGCGATTCGCTGTGACACGGATTGAAAATCTGTGGTTAATATATGCATTGTGATCGGAGATTTTAATCATTCTAAACGAGGACAATTATTTTGCATTCTTCAAAAGTTTTTTTGGTGAACAGAAGAATTTGGGAAGATGTCTTACTGCGGACTCAGTTATCAGAAGTCGATGAACGCCAGCATCGCTCAGTCGGATTTAAGTAAGTGAAAGACCGACTGGCCTGATCACCGAATCAGATTCAAATAAGTAGGATCTGTTATGATCCGCTATAGGCCTATGTAATTATTATTATTATCAGGCCTGTGTATTTACCCGCTAATTAATGCAATTGACTAAAGCGTAAGTTTTGACTGTACAGTTTCCCTTTCCCTAACTCTTCTGATGATCAAGGGACTCGACAGCTGACGAGGGGGTCTTTTAGAGGTTGGGGAGAAAGGATCGAAAGTCTGAAACTGAGTTCCATTGACTTTAGGGTAATTGGCGGCTCCAGGATTTGGCAAGTGGAGCGCGTAGGGGTGGCAACTTCTAAGCAGGGAAGGGGCAACCATTTGTTGATATGTATGTAGTAGTAAGTATATGGTCCCAACAGGGGGACCACTGGGGGGGACCAGGCATTCAATAGGAGGCACGGGCCCCCGGTCTCCAACTCTCCATGTGGAGCCGCCACTGTTTAGGTAACTTTAGGGTCACTTTCAACCAGCGTCTTCCCCATGGTGGAAAAGGTGAGTTTTTAATCGTGTTCAAAACATTGGTAATGAGTCTGCTGAGGCAATGAGTTCCAGAGTTTGTGGGTGGCCAAACCACCTGAATAAGTACGAGAACCAAGAACTGTGAAAGTACGAGAGAGTGAAAGAAAAGAACTAGAACTAGAAAGAATTTTTGGTTTTTATTAAAGTCTGCTCTGCCGATGAGCATTAAACTGTTTCGATAAAATTAAATTAATAAAATTAATAATAATAACTAAATTATTAAACGGTCTACAAACGTCAAATTATAGCAGAGATGTCCATGGGTCAATTTTTTAGAACCCAACGCAACCCAACCCCACCCCACCCGTCAAATCTCCAACCCATCCCATGCCGATAATAGGTTTACTTGACCCACCCCAACCCACTGTAATACATTACAGTTTCTTAAACCATTACTTATTTTCTGACCCATCCCAACGGTCCAAACCCACCATTAATATGGCAAACGTCTGACCCAACCCAATCCAACCCAACCCAACCCATGGGTTAACCCAACCCATGAACATCTCTGAACCATAGTATAATACACAACCGTCAATAGATTATAATTATAGGACGTTTTAACTTAATTAACCACGACGCAACAGGCCTTTGTGACGGTTTCTTTGTGAACGGATGTTAATTTGCTAGCAACCTGCATCGGTTTTCGTCGAATTAGAGTGTCGACAGGTGCTTCCTTGTTTTAAGACGGTGCTCAGATCAGATGCATGGCAATGCTAAAGTTCTTTGTTCTAGAAGCTCCATTATTTGCTGTTATATTAATTGTTAATATTTATTGTTCAGTATTTATTATTAGTTCGTCATCGTCATCAACAGTGGCGGCAGTGGCGTAGCCAGGATTTCCGAAAGGGGGAGGGTTGAAAAAAGTTTCTTCGATAACCGCCAAGGGGGGTTTTCACCCCCAAAATTGCCAAAAATCGCCTCAAAAATAAAAATTGCATGAAATACAATTTTTAAAAATTTCGCCGCCCAAGGGGGGTTTTAACCCACAAACCTCCCCGTGGCTACGCCACTGAGTGGCGGTTCCAAGAACTCCTGGTGAGGGGTGGGTGCAGTGAATTTCTAGGAAGTTTGTGGGAGATGCAATGAATTTTTAGGAAGATCCCGGAGACTTTCGAGGGAATTATATGTAAACGGTTTAGAAGAAATCTGTAGATTTGATTAATTATGCAATAGAATGTGCAGAATTCACAATGTTTAAAAGCCATTTTAGTTTGGCTGTACAAAGTCATAGTGCAAAATCGAGTTTTCTATTGCTGGAAGCGAATTTATCGATGACATTGTCTGTGAATATGTCCACGTCTTTGTGGATATAGGCTACATCAATACGTCAAGGCTAACCTGTTTAGACGATCATCTTCCATTGAAGACACATTTTTGGTGGGCCGGTGGGAGGGGGATCTATCCCCAATCATCCCCAACGTGAAACCGCCCATGGTCATCAGTAACCACAGACTCAGCGCCCTTTGGTGTCTTACGTCATGTCCACATTCTGTTACTTCATCATATCTAGGCCTATTTAGAGCTCTATGCCTCGGTTCTTACATGGCTGCTTCCACGCCATTCCAAAATATCGTCTCACCATTCTCTGTGTGGCCTTCTTTTCTTGTTAGAACCACCCAGTGGCGGCTCTAGGATTTGGCAAGTGGGGGCGTTGGAGTGGCAACTTCTAATCATGGGGAGCCAACCATTTGTTGTTTGATGTATGTAGCATTAAGTATAGGGTCCCAACTGGAAGGCCACTGGGGGGCAGGCACTCAATATGGGGGCACGGGCCCCCTTACCCCCTTCGGTGGAGCCGCCACTGAAACCACCCATTATTCATAACGTCATGACTTAGACCTTTCTACCATCTTTCATTCGGCAGATGTGTCCAAAGAGACGCAGTTTTGCAACACGGTCACTTTAACCCCTTAACCGTGTATTTAACTGTAACTCAATGTAAAATGGACGGATATATCCGGGATCCCCAGTTAAGGGGTTAATACTTTGATTTCTCTGTATAGCTCTTAGTTTCCGATTATTTCAATCAATCTAATTCTCAGTATTTCCTGTTGCAATATTCCTTTCAAAAGTAAGTACCTCAATTCTTTATCTATTATAGTCATTGTTTGTCATGGGTTTGAACTCTGATATACAGTAAAGCCCTGCAAGCACGGACTACGAAGCCATGTTAACCGAAGTGCGTCCAAAAATGACGGTCCTTTAGCCGACTTTTCGTGTTATTCGATTCGTTGTTAACGGGATTATGTCGTAATCTGATGGTCCGTCAATGTGAGGGCATATTGAATGTTAAATTCCGTCACGGATGACGTCATTTAGACATGAGTAGGGGTTTATCGCTCTTCCTTTTTTTGGCTCACTTGGCTTTGTACCATGCACCAAGGGGCTGAACCAGCCCATTGTCCAGAGCTGTGCCTTTCCAAGAAGCCCTCACGTCCTGCTTCGAAGGAATCGCCCGCGCACAGAACGACGAATAATACATTCGCTTAGGTCTACGCATAATATTTCCAGTATTAATAGCAACAGCAGAACTCATGAATATGGTTATCAGGTCTAGACTGTCACGCGACCAGCCTATGAATATGGTAATTTCATATTTGTAACTCGATCGAATAATGATCCATCATATGTATGCAGCTCCAATCGGACAGTTAGAGTAACATCATCCGTGATTTTCACTGACATTGAGAGTGATTGAATGTGAATTCCGTGGATTATCCAGACCGATTAGGGGAAGATTCCCCAAAACTACAAAAATCCCCAAATATTAGCAGTAGCACAAATTTTTGCATTGAACTGTGTCTCTTTCCCTCCTTCCAAGTCAATTCCCCCCCCAAAAAAAGTCTGGATTCTGGATAAAACGCTGTGTGAATTTCATGGACCATGAATATATTTTTAAAAACTTTTGCAAGTTTGTCACACATGGTAGCCTATATTCGCCGCGAGAATGACAGATCGAAAACGGCAGAAACCAAAACGAAAATGTCAACACACGTCTATGATTCAGCAGAAGCATAAATGACAATGGACATTATGCTTTTGCTGGATCATTTCCATCACGACTTTTCCGTTTTGAACAAAGAACATACATTAGAAGACATATTATAAGAAAAGGACATAGAAACAGTGGCGGTTCCAGGATTTCTTGGTGGAGGGGGATGAAAGAATTCATAGGAAGTTGGTAGGGGGATGAAAAGATAAGGAACAAAATCAATAAACTTTGTCCCGAAAAGGGCGACAAGAGGGAATTTTTCCCCTAATATTACTACACTTTACTGAAAAATAGGTTGACAAGTAAAAAAGGTCATCCGGAGTTTTTCCTCGTAGTTTTACTAGACTTTTACCCAAAATATGTTACACAAAAAATTCCGGTTGTTCGACCGTAGGCATTCGGCGTCTTCGCGGGGTCATTGGTGTTTTCGTCTTCTTATATCTTACAAATGGTCTTCGGTCTTGATCTGTCGTTTCCATAGCGTAGCGATATCGGTCTGCGTGTCTGTGATTCGGGTTCTCGTATTCATCCTATTATTGCAAGTGCGAGCCGACCTGTATCCGATGTTCTATCTTACTTGATGTTCAGTTTTTTCCTGGGGGGGTTGGGGTTGGTTTTCAACTTCCCCTCTGGTGAAAGTCGAACACTTTGAAATTTGGCTGTTCGATCTCTGACAAGACGTGGACAATTTGTTACGAAACCCGACTGCTTGTTGTTCTAAGTTGTCGATTTCTTGAGCACGAGTCAAATGTTCGATCTCAACTTGAAGCTATTAAAGCTTTATTTTTCCCTCTAGACTCGTTGCTGCAAAGATTCGAAACGAATGTCGAATCACTGGACGCGTTGCTTAGCAACTACAATTTGAAACTCAGAGAGTGTATCCACAGAAACGGTCCCCATAGCAACTGCAACCACGTCAGGATCGCGTATACAAGACACGAAGCACTGGAAAGTAAAACCCAGCAGTACGGGAAAAACATAGTACGTATAGAAACAGATTTGCAAAATTCAGATGATGGGTATTTTATTAGGCCTACGTCTATTTGGCATTAGCGCAGCCACGAGGTAGCGCAGGGGCCTGGCCACCCAGTAGCTTAATTTCACACTTTTCTTGGGGCAGATACTTTTTGGGCAAATTTTGGCCAAATTTTGGCAATTTTTGGGCCAATTTTGGCAAATTTGCAAGTTTTTAATATTTTTGGCTAATTTTTGGCAATTTTTGCGATTTATTGCGGATTTCACATTTATTTATTTAATACATTAGGCCTATTCATTATTTCTTCATTTTTGGGGACGGCCACGGCTCACCTGCTCACCCCCTCTCTCCCAATGACGCCCCTGCGACCAATCACGGGCAACCCCACATTGGGGCAAGAGGGAACATTTGTCTCCTTTCTGGATAATGCAAATCTATTTTTGTAGCTAACTATATTTTGATTTCAACCAATATTTTCACACTAAAACCACTACCGGAAAACAAAGTGAAACTGTGGAACTTAACTATAAGAACCGTGGAATTGAATATCTTGAGAACTGTATTTATTATCCGTCACCATTGTGTCTTGCCCTCCCCTGGAAAAATTTTTGTGGGCGCCACTGCGGCCACCCCTCCTATTCAGGCCGTCGTGACCAGTTGTCAGATTCGTGCAAAACCGACGAGAAAATTCTATCCGGGAATAGAGTGGCTGGTAGTTGTCATACAGTGTGGAAATTTCCTCCAAAGCTGAAAATTTTGATCTACTGTTTTTCTAACCTTTTTGCACCAGAGGTCTCGCCTCAGACCCTTCTGGGAAACTCACGACCCCCAAATCCCTTAATCGGATTAACTTAATAGATCCGGTGCTATAGAAGTCAGACATGGACCAGTGACGTAACCAGACTCAAAATGTAACCCGGACAGCTGACCAAGGGGTGTCCGTAAATTACGTAGGCCTACACAATTTTTGGCGAATTTTGACCTCTCCCCTTATAATATAATATAATATAATATAACAAGGTTTAAAGTGGTTCAGTAGGGACTGCCCTGTGTGAGAACCACTGTCAAACTGTTCAAACCCTCCCCATTTTTTACGTAGATTATGGACAGCCCCACCTCAACAAAAAATCATTTAAAAATTAACATGGGGAACTTAACAATAGACATCAATCGGTCAGTTTATTTTGAGGAAGTTCAAGTTTCACATACGCAGGTCATAAGGACAACAAAGCGACATAAAACATAGCTAAAATAAACTTTGGAATTGTCAGAATCAAATAACGAAAAGTGTATAAGTAGGGGGCCTATAACCAAGTAAGCATCCAATTATATTAAATTATAAATGACTGAGTTAATGACTAATTATAATTTTAATAGATAAATATAACTTTAACTAATTGCCGATAAACGAAACTCCCTGCCTGAAGTCAAAGCAATACGAGAAATCTTGTCTTTAAACATCCGACTAAACGCGAGATTGTGAGTAAAACAATAAATTCATTCTTGGCGCGAACTTGTAATAACCGTACAAACCTCCACTCGTAAAGCACAACCGCTTGCTCGGATGGCATTATACACTGTACATTGCATGTATACGCCCTTGATTTTTGCCATTGTCATGAACAATAACAATAACAAACAAGGAATTTTAGTAGGGAAACGGGTGAAGAAGGTCAAAATTATCTCAAAGCAGCTGCCATTTTGCTTCTAAGTTTAGTAGCCTATTCCGAACACATTCGTAGCACGCACAGGTCAAAAAGATTTCAGGTGTCTCTGCTTCAGCTATCTGCTATCCCTGCAATCACTGCCTATCAGTCACCAACTCATAAATCTTCAGCATCTGCGACGCCCGTACGTCGTACGCCCCAATTATCACCTTAGATAGAGTTTCAGAGTCAAATTCAGTAGAGGAAGATGCAGAGGAAAGAAATCATACATACGGACAGGCGATTACCACCGTAACTGAAATTCGATATGTCACGTAGATGCATAGACCACCCAAACACAATGACTGTAGTAATTACTGCACTTCTAGCTGATGCCTGTGAAACACGTTTCGAAGAGACCGTACGTAGTGACTATATTAAAATAGTATTGCAACGACGTGCATGGCAGTGCAAAATCAAGCAAAACCAAAAATTAAAGGCATAATTTTTAATTTTTTCAACCCGGGCCGAAAAGCAAAGTAACCCGGGCATTGCCCGTAATTGCCCGGGCGTGGTTACGCCACTGACATGGACGTGGGTCTATTTTGTAAAACCAACCCAACCCATCATGATTCAGACCCGATCCAACCCACGAAAGTAATAGCGTTACTTGACCAAACCCACCTTACAGTTTCTTAGAACGCGACTTATTTATCTTGCCCAACCCAAACCACCATAAACATGGACATTTCTGACCCAACCCAACCAATGGGCGGACCCAACCCACCCAAGTCCATTTCTGATAGAGATGATTTGTCGTCGTTACTCAACAATCAGCTTTCAATATTGCTAAATGCTGCCATCTTCTATCGATTCGGAGAATTCAAAAAGTTTCTAATGATAAAAATAATACTTTCAGTCGACCATAAAGCCAATACCGATTCCTCCGGTCTTTCTCCTCGACGAGACACGAACAGATGGATGTAGCAGAAGCAGAGACCGTCTATCACAGAGGGAAAACAACCCGAATTCAGCCTCCTCAACAGAGCAGATCAGCGCCGATAATGTTCCGATTACATCAGGTTTAAGATTAAGAACTACTTCGCCTTCTGCGTGAAAATCTTGCTCGCTAAGATCCGAAAAATAGCATAGTTTCTTCAAACTTTCGTGGCTATCATAGTACACGTTATTTCTGATCATGATGACCACTTTGGATTTAATAGCCCTGCCCTGACTGACTGACTGACTCCACCTTTTGGCTATAACTATTTCAAATTTAGACTATAAGCGCCTTATAGAATAAGTAGGTACTGTGGTACTGCATCCGAAAGCGCTATATAAATTCGCAAAATCTTTCAGCAATTACCCATCTTTCTCTGAGCATGTAGGGTGCATTTCACTCGTAACTGTTACTGTATATTTATTAGTCTATTTGACTATTAGACTATTAGTCTATTTAGTCAATCAATCAATCAATAAACTTATGTGGCGCCACTATCACAATGTTTAGGACACCATCCGATGGCGCAATAAAATCCAAATCGAATTAGAGCCAGGTCAAGCCGGACAGACTATTTATTAGAAAGCCTATATTAGAGTAGACTATCAGCTCTTTAGGCCAGTAACTCGGCTAGAAAGGATGGCGGAAAAGTATTTGCATGAAGGTCGTTAATTTAATAGAACCATGACAGACCAACGACCTTTTCTCGAGCGTCCTGTTCGAGATGCGAAGCTCGTTTCACTTTCATTTTACATATTTTCAATTTCTTTGCTGTTTATCGAATAGAGTCGGCCATATTTTTCTAAATAGGCCCAAGAGTTAAACTAATCGTAGCGATAATAATTAACAGGTTGATTTTTTCGTTATAATTAATTGCTATTGTTACTTTTGCTACTAATATCATTACTGTTGCTATTATGGCTATTATTGCTCATTGGAGCAGACTGGGATGAAAAATAGGGGAACCAAACCCCTATGTCTTTCTCCTTCACCCCGCTTTCCAGTATTTAGGTTCTCAAAATGTGGGAGCTTGAGCCTAGCGGCCTAATAAAAGTTCTCTCTTATGATGTTATTGCTATTCTCATTGTTTTTAATATCGCTCTTATTATTGTTATTGCTATATCATTGTCATCACTAATACAGTAGAATTTTTCTAATTTTTTAGAAAGCAAATCTTCATTTTTTGCAAATGTTTTTAAAGGGTCAGTAAAAATTAGTACGCTATGTCCGAGTTACGTTATATCAAATACTATCTAATAAACCAGTGCATTAATCATTTATTAATTTGTTGTATTTTCGTTATAACCGAGTCTGTTATATCTGATTACGTACGACTATTTTGATTATTATTGCTGTTACTGCGATTGATATAGTTGCTGCTATTATTATTATTATTATTATTATTATTATTATTATTATTATTATTACTATTACTATTATTTACTATTATTAATATTATTATTATTATTATTATTATTGCCATTATTATTATTTACTATTATTAATAATATTGCCATTATTATTATTATTATTATTATTATTATTATTATTATTATTATTATTATTATTATTATTATTATTATTATTACTGTATTTCTAATGCTTTAAATGTTTTTCCTATTCGCTAAGGCTACAGAGAGGCATTGCAGAGATCGTATGCTCGATTAGTTAATTACATCAGCTCGGCAGACGACATATCGGCGCGCCTGTTCCAGCTCAACCATCTGTCACAGCCGGACCTCGAGCGGATCCAGGAGGCGAGGAGCACTGCCAAGGCGAACGAGCGCCTTCTCAACGCCCTCCTACGGAAGCCCGTTGAGGCCTACCGTGCCTTCCTCGACGAGCTCCGTGAAACGAAACAGGGTCACGTCCTGTCGATTCTTCTGAGCGCCGGTGAGTGGGTGAGGGGTTGCTGTTTGTCTCGTCTATAATATAAAGAAATGTGCATCGTTTTTTAAAATCGATTTTGTAGAAATTACTAAACATTTTTTTCCATTTGTGGGTCCTCTTTGAGCTCCGTGGGGTCCGTGCATGACAATGCGATTCCTCTCCTTCGACCGTCTGGTTGGTAAACAGCGTCTCTGTGTGTGTGTGTGTGTGTGTGTGTGTGTGTGTGCAGGAGAGAGGGGTTCAAAAGGGTCTAAACTGTGGGCCCGAGGCTAGTAACGAGTCCTTGACACTTTGCTCATAAGCATTTTCTTTCAGCTGAACGCGTATTAAATACGATATTTCACGTATACAGTTTAGAGGCTTACATACTTTATTGTCATTCAAAGTCTCTTTACCGACGCTGCTTTAATACAGTTTTAAATGCTTGAGAATAACCAGATGATGATGATGATGATGATGATGATGATGATGATGATGATGATGATGATGATGATGATGATGATACTACTACTACTACTACTACTACTACTACTACTACTACTAAATTATTATTATTATTATTATTATTATTATTACTACTACTACTACTACTACTACTTCACTGGCTCCGGATTCCGGAGCGTGTAGCCTTTAAACGTTGCTGGTTTACATTTAGGACGTTAAATGACCCTTTCTGCCCCGAGTACTTAACGGCTCTGGTCTGTAAGCCCAAGTCGTCTGATCGGCGCTCGCAGCTTCGATCAAGCAGCCGTTCTCAATTGGTGGTTCCACCCCCGTCTACAACAGCAAAATTTGGGGATCGGTCTGTTTCGAGGGGCAACCCTTTGCTTTGGAACTCACTGCCGGCGGACGTGACTAGGATGACATCTCGTGAACTGTTCACTAGGAACCTTAAAACACATTTATTTAACATCTCCTATTAGGGACACTTTGCAGGCAGCGCTCTTGACTTTAGGGTCGCCATGAGGTATAACACATATGAAATTGTCAGAATTAGTACTACTACTACTACTACTACTACTCGTCTACTATCCAACTACTGCTGCTGCTACTACAAGTTTGCACTACTGCTACTACTACTGAGATAGAAACTGCTACTACTGCTGCTGCTGCTCACTATGCTACTGCAGTGGTTTTTACTCACTACTACTCACTGCTACTACAGGTACTACCGAAACCACTAAAACTACTACTACTACTCACTACTACTACTGAACTACTGCTACTATCACTAAAACTACTACTACCACTACTACTACTACTACTACTACTCACTCACTACTGCTTCCTACTACTAACTATATAGTCTACTAATGAAAATAATAATAATAATAATAATAATTTAGTAATAATAATAATTTAGTAATAGTAATATAATATTAAAATATAATAGCAGCAATAATAATATTATTACTAAGGGTCCATCCATATAGTAAGTACACACTGAGGGGGTTGGATTTGGGAGATTTTGCGCATGTACGGTGTGTAAACGGGGGAAGGAAAGGGGTTGATAGATACGTTGTCATGCGCAGTACGTACTACGTGGATGAGCCCTAATAATAATAATAATAATAATAATAATAATAATAATAATAATAATAATAATAATAATAATAATAATAATAATAATACTACTACTACTACTACTACTACTACTACTACTACTACTACTACTACTACTACTACTACTAATAATAATAATAATAATAATACTACTACTACTACTACTAATAATAATAATAATAATAATGATGATGATGATGATGATGATGATGATGATGACAATGATAATAACTGGATATCAAGTGGTTTCTTGGGATTTCTTCTATGCTGAAAACCACTGTCGCTCGAGATTATCGTCTGCATTTGGTTTGATTGACAGGCGACGACGTCGAATGTCAGCACCACACGAAGCTCATCAGACAGCACTACGTCTACCTGGTCGAAACGGTCGAGGTCGTAGACAGCGGTCTCGTCGGTCATCTGGTGGCCGACGGCGTCCTGACCGACCGCGAACGGACGACCGTCTGCACCGAGTGGAATCGCTATCGCCAGGCGGAGACTCTGCTGTGGACGGTCGGACGGAAATCGTCGGCTGCGTTCGAGTCTTTCCTCGGCGCCCTCTGCAAGACGAACCAGAAGCACGTATCGGACACACTGCGAGGAATAGCAGCAGGTATTCCGAATGATAAAGTAAAGAAATAGTGATAAGAAATAGTACTAAGAATAAGAAATAGTAATACGAATAAGAAATAGTAGCAGATAGTCCGAATAATAAAGTAAAGAAATAGTGATAAGAAATAGTACTAAGAATAAGAAATAGTAATACGATTATGAAATATTAATAAGAATAAGAAATAGTAATACGAATAAGAAATAGGCCTAGTAGTAGATAGTCCGAATAATAAAGTAAAGAAATAGTAATAAGAATAGTAGGCCTAACAAGAATAAGAAATTTTAATAAGAATAAGAAGTATTGTTAAGAATAAAGAATAATAATAAGAATGAGTAAGTACACTGTAGTAGCAGGTATTGCGAGTAATAAAGTAAAGAAATATTAATAAGAATAAGAAATAGTAATACGATTAAGAAATAGGCCTAGTAGCAGATAGTCCGAATGATAAAGTAAAGAAATAGTAATAAGAAATATAATAATAATATATAATAATTATGCACTTCTATAGCACCAGTTCTAATACCCAAGGTATCAATCGATGGTACTTCAAAATCAATCCGCAAAAGATCCAGGTCATTCCAGAGATCAGTCAGAGGGAGAGAGTGAGACGGACTATGGAGGAAACGCCAATTGAAAGAGATGTGTCTTAAGTCTGGATCGGAAGATGCTCAATGAATTGGAAGATCTGAAATAGTACTAAGAATAAGAAATAGTAATACGAATAAGAAATAGGCCTAGTAGCAGATAGTCCGAATGATAAAGTAAAGAAATAGTAATAAGAATAGTAGGCCTAACAAGAATAAGAAATTGTAATATGAATAATAAATAGTATTAAGAATAAGGAAGATTTAGTGCGACGAAAGGGAATTTCAAGAAGGCATGGCATAGTCTGGATTACCCAAATTGATGCGTTTCGACGATCAGTTGTTATTCTGAAAGTCGCTGTCTTTGCAGATTCGGAAGATTCTAGGCATGTGAAAACCGAGCGATTATCGTCAATATCTCTCGAAAAATGCGCCAAGTCAACACACGATTCGAATCCAGTAAGAACAAAGGTTTATCGACATGCAAATATAATGGTCAGACCAGACATGGACGCGGGTCCGTTTCTTAAAACCCAATCCATCGTGATGCAGACCCAACGCTGGAAAGCACTAGGATTACTTGACCCAACCCAACCCACCGTAATACTGGGGGTGGAAGATGGCAGACTGGGTTACGTGCTGGAGCGTCAGGCTGACGGAGCGAGTTCAAGCCCCGTTAGTGCCCCTAGTGGCTTTCACACAGGCAGTAAAGCCTTCTAAGCCACTTTAAATCATGCTAAGTAAGTAAATACATTACAATTTCTTAAAAGATGGCTTATTTTCTTGCCCAACCTAACCCAGCCTACCGTGAACATGGACATTTTTACTCCACCCAACTCAACCCATATCCATGCCTGGGTGAGACTTTAGAGGCTACAGCAGCTCGATACAATAGATTGAATAGAATAGAATAACGCTGATGTGAATTTCGTTACTCTTACGCATTCGAAGAAGAGAAACTTTCATCGATTACAATCGCAGTATTCCGGGTTACCGCTTGTTCTTCAAGTTGAGATTTCAGCAAAATTCTTGGCGTTGAAAAACAGCAAACGACAGACAGAGGAAAAACGAACTGACGAGCACGCCAACACCGTTCTTAGAGGTATAATAATAATAATAATAATAATAATAATAATAATAATAATAATAATAATAATAATAATAATAATAATAATAATAATAATAATAATAATAATAATAATAATAATAATAATAATAATAATAATAATAATAATAATGATTCAAAGTGTTTTAGGAGGTTAAGTAAGTCACCGAATGCCTTGGAACATATTTTCAGAATATATGACAACATATCAGCACTCGCCTAGCCACGAGGGGTGGGGGTGGCTAAACCACCTATTCGAATCGGGACCGGTGTAGCATATTATAATGACTCCCATATAATAATAACTCCCCATCATCATTATTATATATATATAATAAAGACTCCCCTCATTATTATATATATAATAATGTCTCTATATTATAATAACTCCCCAGAATAAGTAGACCTAAAGTATTGAACCATAACCCAATTTATAAAAATGTCTCTAAAATGGTTATGTAAAATTATAGACCCATTTCCAATCTCCCAGTTTTCCTAAAATTCCTGAAAGGGCAATGCTTACCAGAATGTTAAACTCTTAGATGCATTTAATATGCTACCCACTGATCAATATGGTTTCAGCCCTATTTCTCCACTTAAATGCCAATAATGAATTTAATTGATACCAAAACAACAAATTTTTAATCCCACAAGCACACTATTGCAAAGATGGTCAGACCAGACATGGACGCGGTCCGTTTCACCAATCCATCCGGAATTTGGAACAATCCTCGATATAAAAAAAGCTTTTGGTGCTCTAGACCATGGTATCTCAGCTGGCTTCTGAAAAACCAAGGGAGTTATTATAATACTAGAACTCGAAGGCTCGCTTCGCTCGCTGCGAGCTTCGCTTCGCGTCGCTTCGCGTCGCTTCGCGTCGCTTCGCTTCGCTCGAGGCAACGACCAATCCAATTCCAATTCCAGAACGACCAATCAGAACGCTCACTCAGCCAACCAATCAGAACGCTTGAAGGTCCAATCAGAACGCTCACACAGCCAACCAATCAGAACGCTCACACAGCCAAACAATCAGAACGCTCGAACGCAACCAATCAGAACGCTCACACAGCCAACCAATCAGAACGCTCGAAGGCAACAGACATACAGATAACGATTTTAATGTTATAGATAGAATATTTATATATAATAATGATGGGGGAGTCTTTATTATATATATAATAATGATGGGGAGTTATTATTATATCGGAGTCATTATAATATACTATACCGGTCGTGAGTAGTCAGGGGAAGGGCATGGGTTAGCATTATATCGTCGAGTCGAAGAAATAGCACCAAGGAAGGGCAGACTTTAAAGCGCTTGAAACGACCACCTTTGTTCTACTCGTCAAGACATTTTGGTCGAGAAAATGTCGAAGTGCCCCCTCCCTTTTCAGGTATCCAGGATCCTACGCCACTGCACACCCTACTACCCAGCTCATAACAGTTTCTCCGGATAGGGGGCATGTGCCTAGTGCCGTTTTAAGAAGTTTGGGACCCTAGGTATTTTGAAAAAAGGGTTTAGGCATTTTAAAAAAGCAGTGAGGACGTCAAGACGGTGATGACCAGTGGCGTAGCAAAGGTGTTTTCAAAGGGGGAGGGTTATGGTTCTCATGATTCCCAACTTCGGACAATTCTGACAAGCAACAAGCAAAGGTCGTCAAGTATTATTTTGCTTGTTTAAGTGAATTATATAGGTATATGAACGCGTAAAACTATATTGATACGCTGTTTCGCCGGGGCCCTATGCACGTGCCCATTGGCCAGCCTAGGGTTTCTATTATGCGAAGTGCCCCCTCCCTATTCAGGGATCCTAGCTACGCCACTGCATTATTATTATTATTATTATTATTATTATTATTATTATTATTATTATTATTATGCGACGCCTCTAAATATAAGTCTTTTAATATATATTACATAACTCTGATGGTCTGTTTGAACTTTTTAGGTTTCGCAGAGATGCATAAATCTTGTTTTCTTCTTGAAAACGAACGACGCGAACTGTCCGAACTGAACGCAGCTCTGCAGTCGAATCAGCAAACCTGCGACAGCGACTTCGGACTCTGCACAGAGAGCGCTCAGTCCTCGAGTCGGACCTATTCCAGCTGAGACTGCGACAGAACGACTCGCAGACAGACAACGAACGCATGCGGGAGGCGCTGTTCGAATCGAAGGCGTTGAACGACCGCTTAACGGCCAGACTGAACGAGGCAGCCGGGGAGTTGAAACGCCGGAAGGAAGCGCCGTTAGAAAACGAAGACTTCCGGCGACTGAAACGAGAAAAAGAAAACTTAGACGTCCGGCTGAAAGCGACGAAATCCGAACTGGAAGACCAGCGAAACGAACTGAAATCGACGCGAAGCAGAGCGGACAGTATCGTCAAACAGATGGAGAAAGAGGCGGAGATTAGAACGGAGACAGTGAGATTAGAAACGAAATCGCAGATGGCGGACTTAACGCGACAGTCGCAGATAGATAAGATAACCATCGAATCGCTGCACAACGAGATAGCACGGCTGAATAGAAGCGTCGACGAACTGAAACAGGACAATCGTCGAATTCTCAAGGAATTGAAAATAGAACAGGAAAAATTTCAACGCACTCCGTCTGCCTGTTTACGAGCAAGTAAGTTTCATTCATTTGCCTTCATTAAGCACTCTAGTATCATCATCATCATCATCATCATCATCATCATCATCATCATCATCATCATCATCATCATCATCATCACCATCATAATCATAATCATTATCATCGTTGTCGTCGTCGTCGTCTTCATCATCATCATCATTTTGCTCTCAGCCGACTCTTTAGTGGCAATAGCTAGACACAAAATGTTTCCAAGAAGTTCTATCTTCTGTTAATCGTCTTCCTTCTGCGATTGAAATTCCTTTCGTGTTCATATCTTCTCTGATGTTTTCCATCCACTTTTCCTGGGTCATAGTATCAACTATCAAGTAGTAACAAGTACTTGTTTTCAATTTGTTCCGTTCAATGCAAAGTGTCGTTTCCTAAGGTTTTCTCTTAATAGCTTATGTGTTGATAGGCATAGACTTGGAAGAAAAACGGGGGAACAAACCCTTGTATGTCTCCCTTTCACAACCTAGCTACTCAAGAATTTGGGGTTCGAGTCAAACGGCCGAGTAGAATTTTACAGTAGGCCTGCTCTGCTCCTTTTGATTGATTGTGCACTGTTTTATTACTAAGCGTTGGGCATTCCGAGTGAGTGGACCCTCTCTCTTGAATGCTTTAACCGCATCCATTCGGGTCTCCTCAGTTTTTACTCCCTCGCTCTGTTCAATACCCCTCTGAGTCATCTTCTTCAGGTGCTCTGTCCAAAGACAGGTTCCATACTCCAGCGTCAACACTCTTCTCTCTATCTTTAGCTTTTATCTTCTTCAGGGTTGAATACTTATTTTTTCTCCGTAGTGTCGAACATCCTCTCCAGCATCGATGTCCTTGGTCACCCTTTCTGCGCTTTCCCATTCATCTTTCCTTCTAGTACTTCTCTTAGTAGGTTTGATTCTTCATTCAGAACATGACCTATCCACTTCTTTTGTCTAGTCCGAATATTGTTTATTAGGCTTTTCTTCTCTTCCATCCTCTTGCAGACCTCTCCTCTGAGTAAGAATATAAAATATCTAAGAGGACCACATTGCATGTGTCTGCATTTATTTAAAATGCCGTCTGATGAGCGTTTTGTAACTGCGACAGAAGATTCGGACGCTACCGGGCTTCGCGCCAAGCACCTCAACCGACTGGACATCCACGGGTCGTGGGTGGAAGGCGCCGCCGCCGTAGACGACCGGCTCTACCTGATCCTGCGCGGCTCCTCCAGCCTGGTCGTCTACACGAACCCCACCCCGCACACCCGCCAGTACTCGATCGCCGTCGCCGGCATGATGGGCCCGATCGACATCGTCGCCTGCCGCGTCCACCGATGCATCTACATCGCCGACTCGGGGGCTCGCTGCGTCTGGCGTCTGCTGACCGACGATGGACGCTGCGACCGGTGGCTGGCGGACGCCACCTGGCCCTTCACGCTGTCGACGACCGCCGACGGGCGGGTTCTCGTCACGCGCCGCCCGTCGACGCTCGATGTCTACGATTCGGAATCGAAGCTCGTCAACAGCGTCCGCCTGCCGCCCTCCATCGTCGACCCGTGGCACGCCGTCGAAACGCCGGTCGGGACCTATCTAGTCATCCACGGAGACAGGACGTCGCAGCGACACGGCGTGACGGAGATAACGCCGGCGGGCCGGGCGATTCGGTCGTGCGGCGATCTGCCCGGCCGGGACGCGGGCAGCTTCGACCGGCCTCGTTACCTGGCCCTGGACGGCGACGGTAACGTTCTGGTGGCCGATAACGGTAACAGTAGGATCGTCGTGCTGGACGCCAGCTTGAACGTGGTTCAGATTCTGTTGAATAAGGACGATAACGGATTGAAGAACCCTCTCCGTATCCTGTGCGGCGAGGCAGGAACATAACGGTGGCCAACAACGGCCTGCTCGATACGTTCTCCGTTACGAAAGCTCCGACCGGCGGATATGCGAAAACGTTGTAGATCAGATCAATTTCTTTCGATTAATTCGAGCGAAAACTCAAATACCGAGCGAAATATTTGACTAGATTGAGATATACTGGGAGATTTTTTCAATACGAGTAGCTAACTGCAGACATAAAGGGCATAAACAATAACTATACATCGAGTCATTGTGTATTTGTAAAAGCTTTGTACAGTAAAGTGTTGAACTGCATTTAGTACCTTAAATAAAGCCTTGAATCAATTATGAGGGCTTTTTTACGCATGGGAACGTTCCACCTTTTTTACCAGATTGCATATATAATTATGGATAGTAACAATGTGTTTGAAACGTACCGGCGTTAACTGTTTTGTTGATGATTTAACTTTTTTCCTGAAAAAAACTGATTATGATTATACTTTAAAA
The DNA here is from genome assembly GCA_018105865.1 of Metaphire vulgaris. Classification (NCBI taxonomy): domain Eukaryota; kingdom Metazoa; phylum Annelida; class Clitellata; order Crassiclitellata; family Megascolecidae; genus Metaphire; species Metaphire vulgaris. The sequence continues at coordinate 1,720,455 of CM030863.1, read as the reverse complement.
TGAACTGGGATATATCCATGGGTCCCCAGGGTCCCCAGTTAAGGGTTAATAAAGTAGTCATAAGTACTTGTTTTAAAATTGTTCTGTTCGATCAAATGTATCTGTTGTTTCAAAGCGAACCTCTCTTGCAAAAATTCTGCTTTACGCTTCAAATAATCATCCCTCCCATTTACTTAAATACATTTTCAAATGCTGTAGGTCCAGTGTACAGTTACATCAATGGGGTGCTGGGCTTGGTGTGGCATTGACAAATTCCAGGGCCCCCTTAGAGTAAGCAACTTTTATGGTCTCCTAAACTTCGTATATGTGGACGCTTAAACTACATATCATAATATATTTACGTATATTTTTAAGTATATATTATTTAATATCTTTGCGTATGTTTGCGCTCTAGAAATGCTCTTAATAATAATAATAATAATAATAATAATAATAATAATAATAATAACTGGATTCTAAGTGGTTCAGTATGATATCTTATGTGTTGAAAACCACACATACTTCTATTCCAACTTCCATAAGTCTGCTACAGCTGTTAATTAATTATCTTCGATTCCACGAAAAACAAACAAAATTCGCAGTATACAAAGCCATAACATCACACGTATTAAATCTCAGTTCTTCATAATCTGTTGTACAATAATTAATCATTGTGTTTAAATCAAACTAACGCACAATTGTCTGATCTATGGTCCCGTTGTTATCGGGCCTTTGTTTTGGTGACGTCATCGATTAGATAATGCAATTGTGCCGTAATCAGACCGGATACGAAAGTAAATACAACATCTGGTTCCGTGTTTCGAGTTGTCATTCCCAAACATGTTTGTTATCTTGTTATGACATCACGATTCGATTTAGCGAATAATCTTATGAACAATATAGAACAACGATTTAATATCACTTTCTAATCTATTTTATCGAAACGAATTTTCTGCCTTTTTTAAATGTTTCAAAAGTCGCGTCTTATGTGTCATAGACAGGTACATTTTAAGTGTTCACAATAATATCACTTCTTTATCATTTCTTTACTCGATCTAGACTATTCTAATGATTATTTCGTATACACTTTTATCTAATATCTCGTATATTATTCTATCTATATGTACTTCTATTTAAAATATCATTTTAACAAGGTTATCCACTTAGATGAGAAATATTATGTAATTGACTTCATGTGTAAACAAAATTTCAAAAATTACTGAGAACTTTACTTGTCGTCTGTTAAACAAACATTTGCCTATTTTACTGTTTTATAGAGCTCAGTAGTAGAAGGGAAATATGGAAATATATATCAAACAAATAGTTAAACCCAACTGAAAATATTTTAAAATTATTATTATTACTTTTGAAATTTCCGCATAAGGCGACTGCGTTAAATCTCTGGAGTATCACAGTTATTCTCTCATCATCATCATCATCATCATCATCATCATCATCATCATCATCATCATCATCATCATTACCTACTTCTTCTTCGTCATCATCATCAGTTTCATCACCATCTCATCATCATTATCGTCATCGTCGTCGTCATTATCGCTGTCAGGGCGTTTTTGAAAATAAAGATTGAAATAACAGAGCAATTGTTTTCAACAGATAAGAATGGATGAGAGGAGAAGATGAACGCGTATTTGGCATCGCATCTAATTCTGTTGTTCTCGATTATTCCAAGCGTCTTCAATAGAAACGGTTTGTCTGGATTCGAGTTGAAATATCCTCTTGACATTTAAAAGATCTCTTGTCATCTAACTGATAGTTAGATGCAACTGATAACTGATCTCTCTCTCTCTCTCTCTCTGTCGGTCTGCCTCTCCCTCTCTCTCTCCGTCTCTGCCTCCCTCTCCCCTTCTCTCCATGTCTTTCTGTCTGTCTGTCTGCCTGCCTGTCTGTCTCTTTCTCTGTCTTCTGCCTGCCTCCATCTCTTTCTCCATATCCCTACGTCTCTACCTGGCTCTCCCTCTCCTCATTTTCTCTTTGTCTGTCTGTCCCTCTGTCTGTCTGTCTTTCTATATATCTGACCTTGTCTCTGTCTGTCTGTATCTATATATCTCTGACTTTCTGCCTCTCTGTCTCTCTGTCTCTGTCTCTCTCTGTCTGTCTGTCTGTCTGTCTGTCTCTCTCTCTCTCTCTCTCTCTCTCTCTAATGCAGCGCCCTGTTGAAATCCTCCTTCGCAGAGTCCTGTTGCGATTGGGAAGTGTACGACAGCGCCGGATCGAGCCTCGGCTGCGTCCAGCCGGACATAAACACCGAGTACGCGTGTAAGATGACGTGCATGGCCAACGCCGAGTGCTTCTCGTTCGGATGGAACGGACGCGGCGTCAAGGACAACTGCGCCCTCTTCTACCAACCGACGCGACTGGAACCTCTGTGGGAGGGAGTCAGGCACTGGGTTATCAATAGGATGGGATTTTGCGAAGGTAAACAGGGGCGCAGAAACTGTGCGCTTGATTTAGGCTGGTGGTGAAATTCTTTGTTATTATGGCGCTCTGTTTAAAATGATCGGCCTATACTTGGCGTTGTGCGACCGGTTCCCGTCAGAACACCGAAGTTAAGCAACGTCGAGCGAGGTTAGTACTTGGATGGGTGACCATTCCGGGATCGAGTCATGGGCCCGACTGCCAACCAAGCCGTTCATCGATTGGGCGTCGTTAAATTGGTAGCAGCGGTAAGCTGCGAAGGTAAAAGCAGACCTAAAGAAAGCATTGGCAAACTACTTCAGATCTATGGCGCAAGCCACATGAGTCGCTGGCTACTTGCCTAGTAACCGGAGATCAGCGCCGGACCCTTTAAAGTTTAAGGCTACGTAAGGTCAGTCCCGTTTGAATTATATACCATCCGATACGGTCGGGCATCGCACTGAACCGTACATTGCGGTACGTTATAACCGAGCTACCGCTATAACTGAGTCTGCTGTAACGAAATTCTATTGTACAGGTATAGTATGTAATAATGACTTCCATATAATAACGACTCCCCAGTCATTATTATAAGCTTATATAATAATGACGGGGGGAGTTATTAAAATATATATGATAATGACTGGGGAGTTATTATTATATAGAGAGAGTTATCATTTTATATATAATAATGAATGTTGAGTTTATTATATATATATATATATATATATATATATATATATATATATATATATAATGACTGGGGAGTTATTATTTTATGGGAGTTAATATAATATGCTACACCGGGTTTTCTTCCGCATTGCATTACGGCAGCGGTTCTCAATTACGGTGTCGAATGACGACCAGGGGGTCGCCGGAGACCGTCAGAAATATAGGGTTGTCTCTTTTATTGTTATTGCGCAAAATTTACTCATTTTAACATGTAAAAAGGCTGCCGTCGTCAAGAAATTTTTACGCGTTCTCGGCGGCCTATTGCATCATGGGGAATTAAAAGGGTCGTTCTGGACGGCACCGTCAGTGCCGTGCATTTACCGTCGCCGAGCGGGAAGGACTGACGGCAGTCTGGCGTCGCCGAGACGAACGCGGTCGGGTGCATGAACGCGGTCGGGTGCACGGGCTTCGACTGGTGGCCGCAGAACGACACCGACCGGCGTTGCTTCCTCAACTTCAAGCCGTCCGCACTGCACATCGGCTCCAGCAGCCTCCACTACGAGTACATGCGAACGCTGTGCCACATACGTAAGATGAACTGTAGTTTATTCACACATACACATATTAGCCTACATACATTCATATATGCATGCATGCATGCATGCATACATACACTAATGCATACATACATACATTTACATGCGCACACATACATAGGCCTACACACATACATACATACATGCACATACATACATACATACATACATGTATGCATACATACATATATACATACATAAATACATACATTTATACATGCATACATACAGGGCGGCGCTAAAAAAACCTGACTAGTCACATTTAGGTTTGCATTTAATATAGTCCGGGTTTTTGCGCCACCCTGAACATACATACATACATACATACATAGATTAGCTATTTATGTTGCGCCTGTTCAATAGATGCTAACAAGCGCATTACAATGTCAATAATAAACACAATTTAAAAAGTGAGTCTTCAACTGTTTACGGAAAGCAACAGGTGCCTTTTTGTTCCGCAGCGCTGGTGGAAGGGCGTTCCAGGCATGGGGTCCAGCGTACGAGAAGGCGCGTTGCCTCATAACTGTCCCAAAACGAGGTTTCTGGTATTTGGGGGAAGGGTTTGAGCATGGGCCCCACAGAAATTTTTCCAGGAGGGGCAAAACACATTTTAACACAATGGTCACGGTTATTAATATTTTAGCAAGGTTTTCAAATTTCAATATGTGAAATATTGGCGCTTGCATTTTCCAGAGGGGGGGGGCAAGTGTCCCCTATTGCCCCCGATGTGTGGACGTCGATGCTAGAGACAGTGCCGCCGTTTTCTGATGCTAGGCGTTGATTTTCTGTTGTTGCGATTCAGCCACGGAGGCATTTGTGGTGTCGCAGTGGGTCTACGTTTCCGGGATCACTCTCGTGTCATTCATTCTGTCAATCGTCTGCTACGTCATGATGTGAGTTAGTTCGAGTCGATGAAGTCTTCATGTATACTAGACATGACACCAATCGTGTCACTCAAAGGTTCATTTTTAGAACCCAACCCAAACCATCAAGGAGGGGGGAATTGACTTGGCTGGAGGGGTTCGATGAAAAATTTGTGTCAGTGATGGGATTTGGGGAATTTTTGTGGTTGGGGGAGGACTCCCTCCCCTTATCAGGCCTGTATGAAACACTGGAACCCCAAATCGAGTTGAAACGGAGATTTAATTTGACCTCTCGCTTCGTCTAATGCTCTCAAGTTCTGTTGAAGTCAGTGTTGCCGCTTTTGTTTTTTTCTCCGCAGATATTATGGCAACATTCAACAAGCGAAAGAATCGTCGCTGGCTTCTTCGGTGCCTCCAACTGTCCCAAAGCCGAAAGCAGCGCCGGCAGAAGTAGGCCCCTATGCCGTCAAATCTAATTATTTTCAATTTTTTAAATGATTAAAAACTGCGAAATTTTAACAAACACTGTTATGGAGAAGATCAAAGACAGGAAATTATCAATATTTGGACACATCTGCAGAATGAGGGATGAAAGACTAATAAAGACAGTGATGATGGGAAGATCAGATGGTAGGCGAAAAAGAGGAAGACCAAAGAGAAGATGGATCGATGATATTCTTGAATGGACTGGTCTTGACACCCAAAATGCGATACACATGGCCAAAGAAAGGAAAGGGCCGTGGACGAGCACTTCTATACCGTTGGCTCGGACGGTCCTTATGGACTATGGAGTATGATGATGATGGTGGTGATGATGATGATGATGTGAAATTTAAAATGGCAGCTGCTTTGGCATTCTATGCTGCGAATTGTTTTAGTTGTTTTTTTGTACAATCAAAGATATGCCTAACATCTGTAGCGCACAAGCAGAAGTTTCAATGAAGAGATGTACAGTATGAGTGACTGTGGTTTTTCTACTAAGTCCCTGAAAATCCAGTTGTCGTTTCTTATATCTTCGTGTTATTTGTAACTTTCGGGTTTTCGTTGTGATAAGAAATTAAATATCAGGCACTGTAGTTTGGCTGGCTTTGGTAGGCGAGTGCTTCTGCCCAGAGATATTTTTACACCCCTAAAACCCCCGCCAATTTGAGACCACCCCCCCCAATATCAGCTGTGGGGTGACCTTTTTTGCTTGTCAGACTTTTTTGGCAAGGGACCCCCAGAATTTACCGACACCCCCTCCTTGACGTGTCTTGCAGTTTTCTTGTGAAGGACCGCTTCCTAAGGACTCGGCACCGGATTTCGTCACGGCGTCGAGTTCTTTCTTTCATCAGAGTGGATTTTCGACATCGCTGCCTTCTGACTTTCATTGACATGTCAGCGCTGTCAAAGCGCTTTTGATTTTGGCCTTTAACTATGTTACAGCGATATACAAATCGTCCTGGATATTAATAATAAGTTGATAGTCCTAGAAATAACCCCGATTCTGCCATCTCCGCTGTAGATAGATCCGCCACTGATGATAATTTGAAATTAGGAAATCTCTGTTTGATTCGTTCTGATTTCAAGGAAAGTCGTAAAGTCCCGAATACAACAGATTTGACGAAGAAACCGTCGATAAAGCCATCTCGAAGTAAATCAATCAAGAAGGACAGTCGCAAAGAACCGAGCACAGCCAATCTGATGAGGAAACCATCAGTAAAACGATCTCGAAGTCGGACGAACTTAGGGAAGGAAAGTCGTACAGTCCCGAGCACAGAAGATTTGACGCGGAAACCGTCAGTAAATCGGTCTCGAAGCAGGACTAACTTAGAGAAGGAAAGTCGTACAGTCCCGAGCACAGCCAGTTTGACGAGAAAACCGTCGGTAAGACGATCTCAAAGCCAACATCGTCAACGATCCCGAAGTAAAATGAACGTAACGGACGAACATTGATGAAGATCCGGGCGAAAAGTCACAGCGGTTGACAAGGGTGACAGTGATGGCGTTCACGGAATCTAAAATACTGCCAATATATAGGCTCCGCTTTTGGAAACGCAAAACTACATTAGTTAAATCAGTTTGCGTCAATGAATAAGTTTCACATACCTCCTTAACATTTCGGAGGTGTCATTCGTGTGTTTCGGGAATTCAATTGCAGCATTTCGACGCGCAAACGAATCACGATTTCAAGCTTTCCGAACGCTCTATTGATGCCAACTGACTGTACCTGACTTACTGTACAGTAATTTGTTCGTATAGTGAGCATTTTTTAAGCAATTGTGGGTCAAATATTCATGCGATTGGCATGCGTACGTGTGAAACTTGTCTACCGTTGCTTTTAAAAAGTGCTTTCTTTGTAACTGTTCTGCGCGTGGCCGGTAATTATGCAGTAAAATTGCGTTACTTTACATTAGTTTACTGTTCTAGCCTTGCGCAACTGCTGTACAAGTGTGTGAACATTCTGAGTTTTAAACAACAACAATAATGCAAAGTGGTTATAAACTTCTTACGGTAGGATGTAATTTTTCCAGTGTGAAGTAACTTAATCGGCAAGTTTCGACGATTGGTAGAAAGTTATAAGCCCACCCTAAATAGAACTGACCCTTTCGGCGCTATAGAAGCTGTCAAACATTTGTTTGCGAAACTCAGTTCTGAAATCATTCTTCAACTGACCAGAGTTAGTTTATCATCCTTGTTTATGGTGTCCAATTCACTCCTAATGTTTGGGTTGGAATTCCGCACACAGGTAACACAAAAAGTTTTAACAATTCCGGGCCATTGGGACATTTCAGATTTCCAAAAAAATAGAGCACATCACTTGTTCCCCTTAGACTGTAATTACTTCCCAGTAATTAAACAGAATGTTTGTCTAAACGTCAGTTCTGTTCTCCCTTTTCCACCTGGATTTAAGATCTTTGATGTGTTTTACACATGAAAATCTTATAAAACCATTTAAAACCAATAATTTGCTGCATTGTTAACTCGAGTTGTTTTGGCTACATTGCTTGTCACTTTGAATAATCTAGATCGAAAGTTGACTCAAATAATATTATATTAACGTCCAACAAAATTTAATTGATGGTCTGTTCTGTAAATCGCACAAGTAGACATGCCAAGAAATTGCTAGGCAATCTATTGTGTTATCCACCGGATAATACAATAATTATCATTGTATTATTGGCGTCACTACTTTAAATCACCGAAACAAATCGAGTTAAGAACGAAAAGCGTAAAAAACTAGAATCGGTAATTTCAGCGGATTAAAATCGGAATTTTTTAAAAACCCAAAGAATGAAGAAGACAGGAGGGAGAGAGAATTCGACGATGGATGGGATGAAATGCAAGTCATGTCAATAAACGTAACATTTAATCTATAATATAATGGACTTAATGCGTAATGGATAAATGGTGTTTTGATATCAACGCTAAGATATGCGACTGTCCTTCGTAAATATCTTATTTTTTGGACCTTTTCAATTTCGGTGATTACAGGTAATTAATTAACTGATAGTTATTAATAGCAAATATCATCATCGTTTTCAGTTTGTCTCTGCCTTGTGGCAATAGTTAGATACGAAACCATTCCAGTTCACTCGGTCCTATGTTAAAGTGCATCCTGTTACGATTGACAAATTCTTCAGTTCCAGGTCTACTTTGATGTTAGCATATGCATCCATCTTTTACTTGGTCTTCCTCGTCCTCTGTTTCCTTCTATCTTGTATGTATTTTTATAGTGTTTTGTAGGGCCCATCTGTTGTTTCCAATTTTGTTGGTTAGTTACAAAAATATATCTGCATTTTCCAGGGAAAAGTGCCCTCTCTTGCCTCAATGTTTGTGGGCGCCCATGTCTAGAAAGGATATTTGCTAGACAAAGGCATGGTCTTCTAGCCCACTCTTCCTCCCTTTCCTGTCTACTTGCAGAAATACCATTCCACCGAAACGGCTTCGTCGGCAACTGATGACTACAGTGTACATTGCCCGGTATGTTGATGTAAGTTTACTCTCTTACTTATTTATATCTTTGTCGCCTTTGATATTAACCTTTACGGCTTGACCTGACTCTAATTCGGATTGGATTTGGTGTGCCATCGGCTGATGCCCTAAGCATTATGATGGTGGCGCCATAGAAGTTCATTGATTGATTTTTTTGATTGAAAATTGTCCTCTGTTTGTTGATTTTTCACATTTTTATCGCTTCTGAAAAGCATTGATTTCTTGCTTGCAAATAATCGTATTATCAAATATAGTAGGTTATAGGATGAAATAGAGCTGCATGTTTGCATGATCAAATACCATAGGTTATAAGGCGAATAGTAGGCTAAGTGCAGTTTGAAGTTTTTTAAACTACCATCTCTACTTATTTGTAGGCGAAAAAAGACCGCCTAAACTGACGAGATGGATGACTTGGAGTACGAAACCCGTAGGAAATCTTGCCACAGAGAATGCTGTGACTCGAACTGCGTCCTTGTGGCGTGGCTGTTTCTGTCCGCTCTTCCGTCCATCGCCTCCAACGGTTCTTCCGTTACGGCCAACACGTTTGGGGTCGTCGTCGTCTGCCTTCCAGCATTTCTTGTTCTCTGCGCCAACGTCTTTGACCACATCACAGAGCCGCACAACGCCAGTCTCGGTCTGGACACGTTTATTCCCGTGTACGTCTTCATGGTCCTGGCCATCTCGGCGGCCATCATAACTGCGATCAGCGTGATCCTGTCGTCGGGTTCGCAGCCGCTTCCGTGTCTTCTGCTGTTGGCGGGCACGGGCGCCTTCTACGTGGCGTTTCCCTTTGCGTTGACCTTCGACCTGGAGACGGATTTGGTGTTTGCGGTCGTCATAGCGGTCCATGTGCATCGTGGATTCGCGGTTCTTTCGTATCTGTATTCGTTGATATTGGCGATGGCGATCTGGAATCACGTGCTGTCTTGAATCACGCCAACTCTCACTCCTGTGCAATATCAAGGTATTATTGTTATTGTTATTGTTCATGACAATTTATATAGCGCCGTAGCATAGCAAGGGCCAAAGTCAAAGGCGCTTTACAAAAAACATGGGAACGAGATGTTAAATAGGCGAGTCTTTAATTTGATCGCAAAGGTCTCTAATGAAGTGGCCGCCGACACTGTAGCCGGTAGGATGGTAGGAGGACAAAACATGGAAATTAGCGTCAACGCAAGACAAATCCTACTAAACCATTTAAAATCCAGTTATTATTATTATTATTATTATTATTATTATTATTATTATTATTATTATTATTATTATTATTATTATTATTATTATTATTTATTATTATTATTATTATTATTATTATTATTATTAGTATTATTTTTTATTATTATTATAGAATTACACATGTTTTACATGCTTTTAGCCTTCTATTATTATTATTATTATTTTTTATTATTATTATTATTATTATTATTATTATTATTATTATTATTATTATTATTTATGATAACGAAACTGTTCTAAGTTGGTTTGCGGATATCTAACCATCCACTAGAGCTGCAACCTAACCTTAAACGCTGAAGCCGAAAACCTATTCGCGCTATTCATTAGTAACATGATTAAGTGCATTTAATTGTTATTTGTTGTTTGACTCTTCGTACGCTGACTGCATTCAGTTGTTCTATTTGCAGATGAAATATTCGGGTTTCTTTCGTGTCTCGTAAAAGAATAACAATAAGGCTTTTCATCAAATCGAAAAATGGATTAAATCGGGTTTTTAAAACAAATTCTCTGAAAATAATTGCATATATATATATATATATATATATATATATATATCTGACGGACTATCACTAATCTATGTAGGCTAGAGTTGGACCGATGGGGTAAAAACAATTCAACATTCAAAGGATCTGATGATATAATACAACCATTTTTAACTCGAACTACGTGGCAGTTAAAAGCGTATAGGTTAACCCAAAGTCCATCTTAACCCACAGTCGTTGTCGACTCAAAGTCTTTGTTAGCTCAAACTCGAAGTCCTATTTCGGACGCTTAATCTCGAAATTCGGACATGTTAGCGTCATACTTTTAGAAAATTTTCAATGGGCCCATAGATAAAAATTATGATATTTTGGTTAATTGCCAACATTTGCGTCAAAATTATTGTTACTTTTAACTCTGAGGAAATGTGCTTTGCATAAGAAGACAGGAGTCTAAGATGCAATCGAGAATCGCCCGTTCTTTGTGTTTTTCGTAACTTTAAATGCGACATCTTAAAAGGGAACGCTATTGTTCATAAGAAAATCTGATTTATAGAATTCGTGCGGGGGCCAGGACGTGCCACTTGCTTTTGCATAATTTGGACCTAATTTTCTCGAATCTTGTCTCATGCAGAGATCTTAAATGTAAATATTTTCCGTTTTACTATTTTAAAAGTTTCTGATTTAATTACGTCCGAGTCAATGGCATGCAAGTCCAAGCATACATTCATGCTTCATTTCCACGTGTATAGGGGTCTCTCTCTCATTCTTGTCCTCGGTCCCAATAGAACAAAAATAATCGTATAGAAGTGTCAACACAAAAAGCGGGCGTACCCAGTCCTGATGCGTGGGCCACCGGCACCCGCGGAAACGTCCCGACCGCGGATAAGACGTCAACACAAAGCTTATGTACAGTTACGCCCTACCCTGCAAACGACTCCGCTGCGTTTGGCTTACGCTGTTCCCTCACAGAATAGGGTTACCAGACGTCCTTAAATGATAAGGACAGTCCTTAAATTCCCTTGCCCCGTCCTTAGGGGCGTTTGTCCTTAATAAGGACACAAAATGTCCTTAAATTTCATGCGTTTGTCCTTAATAAGACACAAAATGTCCTTAAATTTCATGCGTTTGTCCTTAATAAGGACACAAAATGTCCTTAAATTTCATGCGTTTGTCCTTAATAATACACAAAATGTCCTTAAATTTCATTAAAAACAGTGACAACCGATTTCGGACATTACTCTAGATTAAAACGACTTTTTTATTGATTGATATTGATTGCTAAAACTGATCATCATTAGTTCTTTATGCCTTTTTTGCACCCTTTACGTCCTAAAAATGTCCGGCAAGCAAAAAAGCTAGTCAGCACTAGTTTTTGTGCTTCTTTGACGCCCTGAAAAGTCTGACAAGCCAATTTGTTTCGCGTGTCCTTAAATTCTTTCCAACTGATCTGGTAACCCTATCACAGAAATACAATGACCGTCGCATGCATGTCCCCATCGTCCGCTTCGTCCCCTAAATGGGCGTTCTCTGGTCGACGCAGACTGAAAAAGACTATTTCACTGAATTTCTTGGTCGAAGATGTCCTCTCTCAAAGCACTCGGTATATTGTAAGTAATGAACAACCACTACAATCAATAATAATAAATTTATAATAATAATAATAGTAATAATAATAATAATAATAATAATAATAATAATAATAATAATAATAATAATAATGGTAGTATAGTAGTTATTGTTGTTTTTGTAGTAGTGGTAGTAGTAGTAGTAGTAGTAGTAGTATAACAGCAGTTGTTGTTGCTGTGGTAATAGTAGCAGTAGTAGTAGCAGCAGCAGCAGTAGCAGCAGCAGCAGCAGCAGTAGCAGCAGCAGCAGTAGCAGTAGCAGCAGTAGTAGCAGCAGCAGTAGCAGCAGCAGTAGCAGCAGCAGCAGCAGCAGCAGCAGCAGCAGCAGCAGCAGCAGCAGTAGCAGCAGCAGCAGCAGCAGCAGCAGTAGCAGTAGTAGCAGTAGTAGCAGTAGTAGTAGTAGCAGTAGTAGTAGTAGTAGTAGTAGTAGTAGTAGTAGTAGTAGTAACAGTGTTACGGTTTTAGATTCCCCCTTTGCCCCGCTGCCCATTCCCCAGCTGCTTCTCCTCCAGTTGGCCGAACGGCGGCTCTTGGCCCTGTGGAGCGCTTGCCCGTGGGCTCAGCGGAGAAATGCGCCACCTAGCGGCCGGCTACTATAAAAACCCCAAACAGACGACATTGAAGGCTTTTTCGGCAGGTTTCATGAGTCTGCTGATCCTCTTCTGGGAGTCGCCTTCGTTGGGTCCTGCGCCCTTGAACGCTTATGCAGTAAGTCGCTATTTTCATTGCCCCGTTTATCCTCCCTCCAGAGACTATCCTGTGCCCTCATTCAGTATTATCTATTCTGTAGCTCTATTTTAGCTATATCCTTTACAATAAATTCTATTCGTGGAAGATCTTTGTTTTCTCTAGCTAGGAGTCGTGGAGTTTTCCCCATAATCATTCTTCCTTGCCCCTGTCGCTTGCCTCGACGGAAGCGCCTTACCCAGCCTTCCACTCAGCCATCGCCGTAAGAAGTAGGATTTTACACTTAGGGAGTTGTAAACTGGTCATCCTGTAGTAGATTCACTCCCATCCTACCCCAACCTACCCTCCCCAGTTCTCCCCAACAGTTACCCTCCCCAGCAGCAGTCCTGCAAGCAGTAGCAGTAGCAGCAGCAGCAGCAGCAGCAGCAGCAGCAGCAGCAGCAGCAGCAGCAGCAGCAGTAGCAGTAGCAGTAGCAGTAGTAGTAGTAGTAGTAGTAGTAGTAGTAGTAGTAGTAGTAGTAGTAGTAGTAGTAGTAGTAGTAGTAGTAGTAGTAGTAGTAGTAGTATTGTGCCGTACAGGCACGAGTTTTTCTAATTATTATAAATATTATTCGTTCTTCAACAATGATGTAGGCGCTAGATAAATCAATAGTCCGGTGGCTTATGGCCGGCACAGGCGAAGCAGCAATCATGGGTGATTAGGGGCTCCCGCGGGAGGAATAGAGGGAGAAGGGGAAGACGCGCAGCCGAGCGGCAGGAAGCGGTGCGTCTATAAAAGAGAGAAAAGAAGAAAGGGTTTTTTCGGAAAAGATTTTGGGAGTATCAGCGGGCCGTTTGGGCGAGAAGACGGGGAGAAAGAAGGAAAAGGCATCCTGTGAAAAAGAAAGATTAATTAAGGCAGCTTCGCCTGGTAAGTTTAAGAGATATTATAAATCGAATGTATTATAGAAGAAATAATCTTAGTTTAATGAATAAATGCATATTATGAGAATGTTGTCTGAACTGTGCTGATAAATAGTTGAGATTGCTGACATATAGAAGATCGAGTACTATAATACATATTATTCAACAATGATTGGTCTTGTGATTTATCCTAACTGTCTCTATCTGACTTGCCCTTGACTCAGGCCGCGAGGCTGAGCGAACCTAGAGACAGACATAGGGAGAAGATAGAAGAGAGAGAGAGAGAGAGAGAGAGAGAGAGAGAGAGAGAGAGAGAGAGAGAGAGAGAGAGAGAGAGAGAGAGAGAGAGAGAGAGAGGACAGGAAAGTATCAGCAATGATAACACTGGTCTACGTCAATTTTGCTGACTTGAAGACAACATGTGATCTTTATGTATTTTGGTGTGCTGAATCCAAAAATCACACCCATTTCCTCCTATCACGTCCAGTTTTTCCGCAAAACGCTGTTTACTGATTTACTATTTACAGTAATAACGTAACATTATGTATTATAATTTTTTAGCTATATTGAATATGCAAAAAGATAAGGATTTGCAAAATGATATGCTTAATATGCAGTGGACATAACTATTTAATAATACAACAGTTTAATAGGCAGTTTTAAACTGCAGACGTCAGCATTTTGTGGATATAGGCCTATATAAGCAGCGTGAAACCGATGGCAGCATTCAGTCGTTCATAAGGCTTACAAGTCGCAGCAAAATTAATTATTTTAAATGGGTTTCTGTGGAATATGTCAACCAGCACTCGAACACTTCGTAGACGGTGCAGGAATTATCCTGACAAGTTGGCTACATTTGTGGTTGTTTTACAACACCTAAACAAAGGAGAGACATGTCTGAATTTGTGCATAAAGCTTATAATGCATATTTCGCAGTTAAATTGGGTGACCAGGACAACCTTGGGCACCACATAAACTGTGCAGGACATGTGTTGAAAGCCTCAGACAGTTCATAATGTGACTAAAGGTCAGAGAAAAAGACTAAAGGTCAGAGAAGAAGCCTTAGCTTTGGAGTTCCAATGGTGTGGCGAGAGCCTCGAAACTATGTTGATGACTGCTACTTTTGCTTTGTAACTATTGCGGGCATGGCCACAAAGACAAAATCCTCCATCCAGTACCCAAATCTCCTCTCTGCTATGAGACCGGTTGCTCACTGTGACGAAGTTCCTGTACCTATTTGCACTACTTTGGGAGTTTCTGACGACGATGAATTTTGTCAGTCAACAGACACCGATTGCGAAGATTTCGTGGCCTCAGAAGTTGACGCTGGAATGCACCAAACGCTCAACCAAGCTGAGTTGAATGACCTTGTAGGCTTGTACGGGATCTAGATCTGCCAAAGTCGTCAGCAGAGTTACTGGATTCAAGACTGAAGGAAAAGAACCTGTTCAGTGTTGGCTCCAGGAACCACACTTATGTATCATGGCAGAGACAATGATCTTCTGAAATATTTCCATGTGGGAGGAGGAGTTTGCATACTGCATCAACATCAAAGGACTTATTGCATCAATGGGATGTTATAGTTGTAGACAAGATGCTTTTTACGACCGGATTACTGACTTTCTTGGCAACTTCAGAGCCGAGAATTATGACCTTCAGTTCAAAATTCGAAGATTGCTTTTCGAAGACTGGGAGCAAACAATGAGTGTCAAGTTGCATTTCCTTCATAACTACCTGAACTTCAAATCTTGGAGCTATGTGTGAAGAACAAGGAGAATGCTTCCATCAAGACATCGAGACCATGAACCGTAGATATCAAGGCAGATGTAACTCGAACATTATGGCAGACTACTGCTGATGTTTACAGCGTGACAACTGTGATCATAACTATACCGGAGCATCCAAAAAGAGAAGATTTCTGCCTCAAAACTTAAGTTTAAGCAACTAGCTATTACTCTTATTGCTCTCTTGGTTAACCCCTTAACCGGGGAATAAATCTGTAACTCAATGTAAACTGGACGGCTCTGAGACGTTGCGCCCGGTTAAGGGGTTAAACGACAGACTCATTTTTGGCTGAATGAAAAATATTACGTGTTATCAGTTCTTCAGAATTTTCTATTTTCCCTTATGTTTGACTTTAACACCTTTAATTAAGCATTCCTCATTTGCGAAAAAATTTGACGTATTGAATAATTTTTGACTTCATATCTGGAATCAGCACCTCTCAATTGAGTAAAATCAGCAAAAATACTTAGGTCAGCAGAATTTTTTTTATAATATGTAGACCAGTGTAATAAATAATAAATAGTTGGCTTTTATGTTACCCGGGGATGAGAAGAGCGAGGTGGTTTCCCTCATAATTCCTCAAAGACAATTAGGAGTGACCTTTCATTTCTTCTATCTGTCCGTACTTCCTAATGTTCTGCCTCAGTGTATCCCCAAAGGCCACACTTATACAGGAGAAGAGAGAGGGGGATTTGATAGAAACATGCAAAATAATGACCGGAAAAGTAAATGTGCCATATGATCAATTCTTTACATTGGCCGACTATAACGGCACAATAGGCCACAAATGCAAATCGTTTAAACAGAGTGATGGTTCAAGAGATTAAAAATTTAATGCAAGGCTTGTGGACAAATGGAACAGTTTGGACGAGGTGGGAGTGACCGTTGAAACAGTAAACGGATTGAAAGGCTATTTCGGAAAATTAGGTTATTGAATGTGGAGACCTCAGTGTTTATTCTAGCCACCTTGACATTGGAGTGGAGTTTGAAATGTTTGGGGGAGAAGGTTTATCTGCCCAAAAACCTTGACAAGCAAAAAAGGTCATCCTGCTCTGATATTAGATTTTTTTTCGGAAGTGGTGACAAGCAAAAAAAGTCATCACATCTACTCAACACCCCCTAATGCTCTTCTGAATGTGGTCATATCCTTATATCCTTATGTTTTTCCCCTCTCCAAAATTAAAAGAAACCCCACTCGTCACACTTGGTGGGGGGAAATTTCCATCCCCCAATGTAGCATATAGAAATGGGGGGGGTCAAACTTGGGGGGATCCCCCCAAAATGGGGTAGAATAAACACTGGGAGAGCTATACAGCGGTTTTCATACGGGCCTACTTAGCCTCCTAAACCATTTAAAATCACATTATTATTATTATGATACGTGATTCGTTGCCATCAGGCTTTTAGAGCCTCGAAGCCAACATAGGACCCGGATATTTTGATTATCTGAGTGCAAACACATATTGTGGCATAAAATTGGGATTCATCAAATTACCCAAAATATGAAATGTGTACGACGTTATAGAATACTCATCGAAATCCTGTTATTATACTTCAGTTGACGCTAGCAATAATAATAGCTTCCTTTTCTCCAGTGGCGGCTCCACCGGGGGGCCAGGAGGGGGGCCCGTGCCCCCCTATTGAGAGCCTGGCCCCCCAGTGGCCCCCCCAGTTGGGACCCTATACTTAATGCTACATACATTAAACAACTAATGGTTGGCCCCCCATGATTAGAGGTTGCCCCCCAACGGCCCCCCCACTTGCCAAATCCTAGAGCCGCCACTGCTTTTCTCAGTTACAGCAGTATTAAATTTTGACTGACGTCCGTGAAAGCTAAATTAGCACGGTTGCAATGACTTCATCTGATCGAGGCTCGTCAATAACACACTTAGGAGGTTGCTATTAGAGTTGAAGAAATCGATTGGTAGCGACAACAAGACCTTGTTAGTGTAACATACTAACATGTAACATACATTCCCATCTTAAAAGCGGGGACCTCACTTGGTCACTCATAGCTGAGATTTTTAGTTTTCCATTGGACATTTGGCCGTCCCATAGCATCACTTTTCACAGGTCAAGACATATGAAATAATCAGTCTGATTAGTTAATAACTAAATAGTTTAACTAAAACTTTTTAGTTGGTGTCCCGAATTCTCAACAACAGTTCCTTTTCAATCTATTCTTTTCTGGGTCATTTTTTCAAAACAAACTTGACAAACTTGTGTTCCTACAGTCTAGACTAAGACCTAAATATCAAATAGACAATAATTAATGATTTCAATGGTTCATTGACTGATATGTTCATGTTGCGAGCATCGTCTATGTTTTCATGAACACATACCTGATACCTAGGAAATAGTTGTAAAATTAGTTGCAAAAAGTTTAACTATATTTTTTAGTTTAGTTAACTATTTTAGAAAGTTAGTTTGCAACTAAAAGTTTAACTACTAATTTATAGTTTAAATTTAGTTATAGTTTAACTAATATCTTTAGTTAGTTTCCCATCATTCTCTGCGGGACAGAACGATTCGGCGCCGTATCGACTCGACGACGAACAACTCGGCGAGAGAGTCAATAAAGTTTATGGGGTTGGGAGAGTTGAAAGGCGCGGGGAGGGGAGGAGTTAGCAGATCTTTGAAGTCGGCTAATGCACGTAAACGGTGGTTGCTCAATTTAAAAGTGGGAGGGTGGTGGAAGGGTGTGGCTAATGTAACCGGAGTATGTTTCGGGCAGTTGAATGAGAAAATGCCTTTTGCTTCTACTTTGCTAATTTTATGTCCGTAGGCCATTATGCTGACATTTGGGTTTCCTTTTTTAGTTTTAATAAAGTGTTCCACGAATCTCATATTTTTTAATATTTTCTACAAACGATTTTGTTGGCCTCGACTTCTCTTAACCTCCCTCCGCTGTCAACAACTGTCAAACCTTTCTCAATACTCTCTCCTCTATTTTGTTCATGTTATTACTGGACATCCCCTGGTCTAATCAACTTGGAATTGACCCGATATAAATTTCTCCAGTGACTTATATTCACCATCATTATGAGTATATAATGTTGAACTTAAAAATTTTCAACACATTCTATAACTCGTTGAAATATAACTGACAGTTCAATAAATTTCATATAAATTGCAGGAGTTTTTTAAAGAAAATAAATTGTTGAAGTTGGGTTAATAGTCTAGCCACGGCAGCGCAATGTTCGCTAAGAGATTCATGATCCATGATGATTGACAACTGCTTCGCTGTTTCATTGTATTGACAGACTTATTAATCTATATAGCCTAATACAACTTACATACATTTCTACTCATCTTAACCACCCATCCACCTCCCCTCTTTCCTTCTCACATACATCCTTCACTTCCCCTACAACGCCCCCACCCCTTTCATCCCTTCCAACCTATACTCGATCGTATCCGTCGCCGAGTCGTTCGTCGCCGAGTCGTTCGTCGCCGAGTTGTAGCACTAGCATACCATCACAGACTAAACACTCGGATTACGAATGTATCCAGAGACTTGACTCAAAAGGTCGGGATAAAAATATAAATTCTGTTATAAAATTCTTTTAATCTTTTGCTTTGTATTTATTTAGTACGTTGATGGCTCAGTCGACTGAGCTAGCATATTACTGCATTTATTCACGACGCTATTTGGCTCCTCGTTCAACTACCCTAAGGCTTTGGTAGCAAGAAAGACACGCGCTCAGATTAAAATTAGAAATCGAATCCAAAATATCACTCTTTTCAGAAATGACTAAGTCTTCTTGAAAGATCTAGAATACGTCAAAAATTTATTGATTTCAAAAAGCCCATAGAAAAGAGTACATGTCTCTTCTAATAACAAAGAATATGGGATAAAAACACTGGTGCGTTTTTGTATTTGATTTTAGGACTTAGATCTAAATAGTTCGCTTAAAGAAACCTTATCAGTTTACAATAGTGCAGAATGGCTGATTTCAATTACAAAATGTTTCGAGAATTGCTGTTGAAGAAGAAACATTATAACTGTTCACTCCTCTGTGGGAGCTTTTTCGAATTTCCGAGTATGTATGTCTTAAATAACATCACAGACATTGACGCAATGTATTCAATGCGAAACACTGTGGTATTGCAAGACAGCGACGCTCTCTCAAAATTTCCAAATGCCACAATTTTACGCATAGATACCGGCAACTGTCATATTGGATTCGCAAGAATACTCCACAACTCAGACAAAAGGGTCTTTTACAAGAGACCACAACAACTAAATATTGCTCATTGCTCAGGACCATCAATGACTAAGGTTTTTAAAGTGGAACAAGATTGGAAAGTCTTGCATGATTTCCTCGCATTATTTGACCAAAAATGGTCGAGGAAATCTGAAGTGAAAGTTGATTTCGTCTATGCTCTGCATTGTCCATCGTGGCCTTCTGTAGCCAATGAATGGAAGACAAGACAAAGAGAATACGGCTGGCCTTCAGTTGACGTCATAGACAAAATAATTCTCTCTGGATGTCATCTTGTGTCCAAACCTCATCCGAGTAATTTAACTGACGACACACAGTGGAGATTTTCATTTTCACAGGCAGAACTAATTCTGATCCAACACTGGACACGTGTTCAGAAGTACATTTATCACATACTGCGATTGATCAAAAGTGAAATAGTGAAAGCGTGTGGTGGAGAAGATAAAACGGTGCTTTGTACTTATTTCTTCAAGACGTTGATGCTCTGGTCTTGTGAAAAGAAACCTCGAGAATTTTGGAGAGAAGAAAACATAAAAACAGCTGTTGGCGAACTCCTCTGTATTATGATCGAATGGTTAATTGACAAACATTGCCCTAACTATTTCATCCCTGAAAATAATATGCTTGATTATCCAACAAATGATGATCATTTAAACAAGGAACCTTCTCTTCTGTCAAACTTCATACAAAATGATCTGCCGGAATTTTTTGAACGCAACAAATTCTTCAACAATGAACCGATCATGCATCTTGAAGTTCCAAACAAATTATGGGAAATAATTTTGCTGGTAATTGGGAAATGGTTTACGACTAAAACTTCTGAATGGAGTTATTTGGAGAGCTGTTTACGCATTTCAGACAATTTTCTGCCGGAGTTAAGCTACCTTTACAAGAGTTTACAAAGTCAGCTTTCCTCAATTACTTCTAAAAGTGAAAATCTTGAAACTATTCCTGAAGCTTTGAAACTCTTTGACATTGCCAAAAAGAATGCGGACGAAGACTTTTCAATTACTGTTATTCCTGTGGGGTTGTCAATTGTGGATTTCATGCAGCATATCTGTAAAAGAATGCAAAGCTTAAAAATAAAGACAGCTACAGGAGATGGCTACGAAACCGCTTTTAGTGACCTGGAGTATTTTAGTAAGATCGTAAGTTGTCGAGGAGAATTTAAGCTAAGTAAAGAATGTTTGTCTACGCGTGAGGGTAAACAGCAGAATCGCATTTCGAAGTCAGAGTCGGAGACCGGTTTAAGTCTCTCGGATCTTCGTATGACAGAAGTTGAAGGCAATCAGCAGACGATTGAGATTGTACTAAAGCAAGTTCTTGGGAATCTAACCCAAGGTTGGAGATCTTCGTCTTTTTTCATCGCCGCCGCATATCAAGCGAATTTCTTTTACACTTGCCTACGTGATTATAACTCGGCCATCCAACAGTATCAAGAGGTTTGTCGATACCTCGATCTGCTGAAAGAGAAAACTCAGCAAACCGGTACCACACTGATTCAAAATCTCCTCCATGTTATTCTGGTAAGCGATTGGTCGATTATGTTCGACGATCACATACAGGTACTGCTGGGATTCCTGACTCTGGCGCATCGGTCTCGTTGTGCGACGCAGAATCGTACTCGTAGCCTCAGCCGTATTGTTGTACACTTGTTTCCCATGAAGTTTCTGGACTATATTCGCTTTCAAAGCGTTCGCAAACTCAACGGAAACGAAACCGTGACATACGAATGCGATTTTAAAGACGCTGTTAGAGAATTATTCTACGAAGACAAAGATCATGAAACGGTATCCCGGATCTTATTGCTGACAGCCATTCGGATAAGCGGAATCAAACCAAAGAGGATCGGCGAAACCCGTTACCAAGTACAGTGGCCATGCTGAACTGAACTATCCACTTGACTATCCAGTCATTAGTCCATTCTCGAATGTGTATCTCGATTTCTTATTCTGCAGAGCGTCAGCGGCGCCTTTGTTTAGTCGTGAACCTGTTTCAGAACAAAGAACACGTTGATTTTCACCGTGTAGCTAAGTTTACATTAGGCCTAGAGCGTTCTGCGATCGTAAATTTATTGAGGCCTTGCTTATAGTGCGTAGTGCGAAGATTTGTTCTTGAATTTAAAATAATAACCTAAAATGCTTTGTGCAATTTCATGAACTAAACGTTTTCTTTAGTCTTATGGGTAATCATCCATAGAAGTGTGAATCCATCTCGACAATGTCTAGAGCCAGGAAAAAAGTGCAACCGAATGTTGGAAATGATGAAAAGAAGACACGTTTTTTGAGTCGAAACAAAGAGAATCATAACACTATATAAGACATTAGTACGACCTTCTCTAGAATACTGTGTTCAGGCATGGTTAAATATTGGTGCGAATTCGACCTACAGACTATGGTACTCGTCCTTACTATCTTTACGTCTTTCTCCAAGGATGTGCTGGACCGGTTGGATATATAGTGTAAGGGGCTTAGCAGGGTTTAATCTAGGCCGTTTCCGGGGGAAATTGCCCTTTTTCCCTCGGAAATTTTAAACCCCCCCAGAAATTTTGGCATACTACATCAACTAACAGCAGCCTCCCAGCTGACTTCCCCGGGGCTTTGTCAGCTACCCCCCGGAGTCCAGAGTCTAGATTAAACACTGGGGCTTAGCTCTCTGTAAGGCGTGCGTGTGTCCGACCTTGCCTTTGGGCATAGGGTTTTCTATCATTCCTTAATTAGTACAATACAATACAATGCAGAAGATAATTAATCGATATTGGCAGTAGCGTAGCCGCGGGGTTGTTTGGGGTTGTTCAAACAACCCCATTTCAAAAAATATGACCAACACAATTTATGTAAATCCGTTGACTTTGCTTGAAGGAGGGGTAGTGGGGGGGGTCGACCGCGGCTTCAGTGTTCAGTTGCATAGCCTAATGCCTTCAGTTAACAACCCCACTGTGCATAAGCTGGCTACGCCACTAGATATTGGTAACGTAACCAGGTAACTTAAATTAACATCCGCCTCCACGCTGCTGAGTTTTTTCGTATCGTCTTCCCTGAATGGGTGGTTTCTGCATTGAATAGCCTACTGCTTACAAAGCTCTACATGGCAGACGCTTCGGGCTTTGATTTGTTCATCAAATACAGTACGATGTAATAAATAAGCCATCAAACATGACCACACCGCACACCCTGCGCATCAAATAATCTGAAGATTTTCATAGGTCACTGCATTGTCCAAGTTCGAAGAAATGCAATTTATTAGGCCTATAGGCCTACACATAGCACAGTGTTTATTCTATCCACCTTGACATTGGGGGGAGTTTGAAGTGTTTGGGGGAGCAAGATTTGTCTCTCCACGCTTTTGGGGGAAATTTCCAACCCCAAGCCAACATATACAAATGGGAGGGGGATTTTAAAACTTTTTTCATGGGGGATTCCCCCCCCAAAAAAAAACAGGCCTAGAATAAACACTGCACATAGCAGACCCTACTGAACCACTCTAGACATTATTATTTTTATCATCATCATCATCATCGTCATCACTATTATTATTATTATTATTATTATTATTATTATTATTATTATTATTATTATTATTATTATTATTATTATTATTATTATTATTATTAAGTTTAAAAGTTTATTGATGATAATGATGATGATGATGATGATGATGATGCTGCTGATGATGATGATGATGATGACGACGACGACGACGACGATGACGAGAGCGGTCAAGTAGGGTCTGCTCTGTGTATAATAAACTATTAATAATAAACTATTAAAACTAAATTATTTATTTAAATTTAATTATATCATTTTAGGTCTATATTCAATCAATCAGTGCGTCTTTGATCAACGTAATAGGCCCTACTGGCTACTGCTATAGAATGGTTCCTGTGCGTCACCGACTGATGCCTTATAACAATTATCACAATAAGCGCCATAGAAGTCTGTTGATTGATTGATTGATTGATTGATTGACAAAAGACTAAAAGTAGAGGTCAAATTCCCCATGGTCAACCACCCCCGTTTTACCAATCTCTTTCTTGACATTGATAAAGCCAGAACGCTTGAAACGATCCATTGAGGTAGACCTCCGATTGCGATCGCTTTCCAGTTCCCTTATCAAGGCAGTCTTCCCGGAAAATCTTACTTCTGGTGTGTCCAGAGATTCCGGATCTCAGTCGAAATTCCGTGTCAAGGAATTTGCACTCCAGCATTCAACAGTGTCTACTGTCGAGATTCCGGTGCTAGCATTTTTCTTTGGATGCGCGAGCTGTTGTGTGCGCGTGACCGTTGTCACACGGTAGATGTCACTAGTTAATTAATGAAATGGCGCGAGACAGGTGTCTGCTGGCCGGTACTCGGTAGTCGTTCGCCAGGTGGCAGCAGGCAGAGCAGGCAGAGCAGGGTTTAACCTAGGCCGTTTCCGGGGGGAACTGCCCTTCCCCCTCCGGAAATTTCAAATTCCCTCCTCGGAAATTTTGGCATTCTACATCAACTGACAGCAGCCCCACAGCTGACTTTCCCCCGGCCTTGTCAGTTCCCCCTCCGGAGTCCAGAGTCTAGATTAAACACTGACCATGCCTACTCGATCGTTCACGGCCGAATCGAAGGCCAAAGACCACTGTTGAATATTAGCCGGATTGTGGGATTAGGGTGGCGGGAAGCGATTCCCCAGATACAAAATAGAGCAGTGAGTCTGATTGTTATGATTGTTGCACATTGCTATAGCAGTCTGTCATGTCTGATCAGGCATGCATGTGACTTGATTTTGATCATCGGAAGATCACATGCAGTTGTCCTGTAGTTGAAAAGCACATTTACATTTTGTATTTTTTTCTTCGCCCCAAAATTGCATCAGGAATAATAAGACTGCATGATAGTAATGTTATGCTTAAGCCTGAGACCAAAATGTTGCATAGGCCTACATACAGCGGCTTCTATCCCCCCCTTGAAGCCGGGCTCAATTTCCCAAATTACAAATTCCCCCCAAATTACAAATTCCCTCTGCTAATTTGCTCCCTTGTAGACTTTTGTATTATTTTCAGTTTTTTATCCTTTGTATTAGGCATAGGCCCGCATAGCTCTCATGTACCATTGATTACGACCAGTAGCGTCATTTCACACTTTTCTTGAGGGCAAGATAATTTTTTGGATAATTTTTTGCAAATTTTGGCAAATCTTAGGCATTTTTGCAAATTTTTTGCAAAATTTTGAAAAATGTTGGGCAATTTTTGAAAATTTTGGCACATTTTAGGGCCAATGTTGGCAAATTAGCATTTTTTTGATATTTTTGCAATTTTTTTGTGCAATTTTTGCAATTTTTTGCGCATGAATACATATAAATTAATTTGTTAATTTCCTTTGGGGGCCACGGCCCCTCGCCCAAAATGACGCCACTGATTACGTCACGATCAGTGTTATTTTGATTCAATATCAGTGTCAGTTCAGTTAAGATAAGTAGCATCATTTAGCTTATTAATAGTATATATAACGGCGTTGAAAGCAAAATATTCCCCCCCCCATTTTTTTCCGGGCGCACACTGAGCCCGCCTTAAATAGGGATAGAAGCCCCTGCCTACATATCTGATAATTCTCCCATCCTACGTCTTAGATCCCTCCTCGAAAAATCCAGTATTTTATGAGTAAGTAAGTATGTAACATTTCATGAATTTCTATAGCGCACTCAGAAGCAGCACTGGGCTGTATATGACAGTTAAACAGCCATCGACATCCCAACAGAACAACGGCGGGGGTGTCGACTACTTCTACCCAAAACATTTCGACTCACAGTGAGAAGGGGTGGGGCAGCTAAAAGCAAAATTTTCTACCTCTACCATCAGTGGTAGAGGGGTCCAACCCCTAGCCTTTCAAAACACACTCCTGGCAGGGCAGTCCCTACCGAACCACTTTAAACCTTGTTATATTATATTATTATATTAGGTCAGTTATAGCTAACCACTGGAATAGGCTGCTGTGTACGCAGTGGCGGCTCTAGGATTTGGCAAGTGGGGGGCCGTTGGGGTGGCAACTTCTAACCATAGGGGGGCCAACCATTTGTTGTTTAATGTATGTAGCATTAAGTATAGGGTCCCAACTGGGGGGCCAGACACTCAATAGGGGGACGGACCCCCGGTGGAGCCGCCACTGTGTACGGACTGTGAATATTCCCCTCGCCGCTACCCTCTACGCATTGGACATATGCTGCAGTGAGTCAGTGACAGAGGCGGTTCCACATGGGGATCCGGTGGGGGGCGTGCCCCTATTGAATGCCTAACCCCCAGTTGCCCCATACTTTATCGCGCTCATTCTAAACAACCAAACTAGTGTAGGTTTATGCAAAATTGTTGGCCTACGTGCGGTCACTGAGTACGTTCAAGTCGTTTTTAAACCCAACTTCTTTGATCGATTGATTGATCGATTGATTGATAAGTGCGACAGCCCACAGCATTTATGCAGATCAGCCGCCAAGTTTACGGTACAGTAGGCCTAGATGTTTAAAAATTTCTAAGGCTACGCTCAGTTAAATGCGCTACCATTAGCCTATACAACCCTGGGCGATGGTAATAACCTCTATTTGTTTATCTGACCCACCCTTATACTGCAGGTCCAAAACTTTGGGCTCGGGGTTAAAATAAAGGCTTTCACGCAGGCTATTTAAGTGCCTCCTAAATCACTTGATATCACGTTTTTATACTAGTCTACAATCCAACCCAATTACTTTATTGAAAAAAAGGCTGCTGCAGATTTTATGTAATGTAATTTCTCTAATGCGTGTGCACTGTATTTCTATGAATTAGTTTTTCTCCGGCACTACCAGTAGGGAGAGAAAAGTAAAGTCTTTCCGAGGGGGGCTTTCCCAAAAAATGTAACTGCCCTACTGGAATGTTCGAAAATGATTTTGCCTTTAAGAAATTTAATGATTTTTGAGTGTCAATCAGAAATGGCAAAATACAAACTTCTAAGTATAGCCAATCACTCAGTGTTTATTCTAGGCCTTCTTAGGCAGCTGAGTAGTCAGTAGTCTCAGACTCAGTAGTCTTTTTCATCTTCTCTTGACAATACCACCGATATTTTCAACACGAAACCCACAATGGAAACGTTAAGTAATTGTTTTGCACGTACAACATCATTACTGGCCATTCGCTTTACTCTAAAAGGTCTATCCTTAACTTTAGTTATTTAGTCAGAGTGTGGCACAAGAAAAACCATGTTATTTATATAGCACCGCCTGCATCTTTGAGTTTTCACACATAACAGTCTTCTTGGAATATACGTATTACACCTACGAGAAAAACAGTTCTAATAGAATAAAACACAGAAAATTTCCTAATCACATTACAATCTTCAACACAATTTCTTCACAAACATGATAAGCTTTCATATTTTACAAGCAACAAGAATACAGGCTGATCAGTTAGTTTAAGTACAAGATTGAGGCAATGGTGATTTTTGTGGAATGGTATTTTATGGGACCTACATAGAGAGACAGACAGACAGACAGACAGACAGACAGACAGACATACATACATACAGACAGACAGACAGACAGACAGACAGACACAAATAGAATATATAGCTATATTGCAGAACAGTAAACTCAGTCATATGCATCAAGTGTCTTCAAATCCTAATTCAGTACCAATCTCCCAACTACCACCAGATTCTTACAATATAAGCCTAAGATATGATCTCCGATTAATAGCCCTTTACTTTACCTGTTACCAAATGCAACCATGTCTTACCATATCCAAGAAAAACGGTGCAAAATTCATAAATTCAAAGAGAAAATCAATTCAGAAAGCACCCTGTACAAATACATTAATGCGCTTATATAATTACTAAAACTACAAGATGATAAAAGGTGACAGTAGTAGACACTACAACATATGTTTAGGCAGCGATAAAAAGAGACCATTTGAGCAGCAATTCATAACTGGTAAGCAGCAACAGTAACACATTCTCAACACGAAGGAAATAACTAAAAAGAGCATAAATACAGGGTGGCGCAAAAAAATCCCCAGACTATATTAAACGCAAACCTAAATGTGACTAGTCCAGTTTTTTTTGAGCCACCCTGTATAAGCTATGATTAAAATCACATTGCCTCACATTTCCATCACATGCACGCAACACTGTATAGCAAAAACATTTTGCACGCCCAGCAAAATGCATAGATATTTTCCTAACGGCAGTATCAAACGACATAATTTAGAGCCAGTGTCACCAAAATTCATAACATCCTGGCTGCACTGAAGATCATATCAAAATTAACTCCATAAAACAACTCTTCACACCGCGACACAAACATTCCATAAAAGTAAAGGAATTATCTTAAATTAAATAAGTTTCTTTTACGCAAAGACACGACTGGTCCCCTAAAGCAAAAAAGAAAAGCACTTTCAATTGAACGAAATCAGACGGAACGCAAACTGCTAAATCTCATCGACTTTTAACAAATCAATTAAAAAAACATTTATAATGTTCAGATGTCATCTTATGTATTTCATGAAAGAAAACGCAAACGTTACGTACAAGTACAGATCAATACAAACTAGATAAAAAAGACTGGTGCACAAAAGCCTGGAATGACAAAATCTCTTTGAATTTTTTTTATCCTATTCCATTTGTATTTCTTTTCTTCTATTTCCTTCCTTCCATTCTATTCCCTTCACTGTCTCAAATCAATGCACCGAATCAAAATAACTGCAAACATATAATCGCAAAAATAATTAGAAAAAGAGAAGCCGAGTCCAAAACTTTTGCACACCATTGTAAGTTCCCAAAGATTTCAGTTGATTACACACAAAGACCGCTAAAGATCACAAGTCAAAGTAGAAGTCAACGTAGAAGTCAACGTAGAAGTCAAAGTAGAAGTGAAGAACGTAGAATTCAAAGCAAATATTGTAAAAGTACAGCTACGGCTGCTACGTAAATCGAAATGTTGAATGACCATCGGTAAACACTGTGCCCAGAAACAAGGGAGCCCTTTGTTAATCATGAAAAGCAATACTTTTAAAGATTCAAACCGAAAAGAAGCAAACAGACAACGGATAAAACGGCGCTAAATTTTGCAGTTAAGCCATGATGCACCGCGCGGCAGTTGCCTCGTACGCTGCGGTGGGTCCGGCGACTGTATCCCTTGAAATTCTTCGGCAGAGGTGGCAAAGCGATCGACAGCCAGCGGTACAGAGGCCGAGGTTCGTCGGACTTTCTGGTGTAGACAAGAGAGCTCAGGCCCTCTTGAGAATAGTGATTTGGCCGATACCGATAACCAAGCGAGCTGTCGAAATCATTCAACAGAACGAACTACTGGTTGAAATGTTTTCTGCTGCCATGCACTTAACAAATCAAAGCCTTAGAGGTCGTCCATAAATTACGTAACAAGATTTTTGCACTTTTTTGATCCCCCTCCCCATCGTAACACGACGTAACAAAAAAGTCGGACCCACTAAAATATGATGTAACAACAGGCCGACCCCCCTTTCGGTCTCCCGAATCCCAAAAAGTCTTAACAAGCAAAAAAGATCATTATCTTAAAAATTTTGCATTGCGTTACGTCACATTCACGAAACCCTCCTCCTTGTCACACTTCGTAACAAATGTCTGGACCCCCCTAGGCACATTACGTCATTTGTGGATGGCCCCTTAGTTGTCCGAGTATAGAGCCAAACATATGGCGTGCATTTTGAGTATTATGAGTGGACGTGCGCTTCTGTGCACTGTGTGCAGCGTATATGATTGTGGACATGGTATGTTAGCCAAAACTTGCAGCCTTAGTGCATTCAAGTCTTGATCTGTAACATTAGCAACCATTTTAAACGTAAAATTGCAGGAAACCAATATCATGATTTGATAATTACAAAAGTACCATGGAAGTCCAAATCTGCCAATCAATTTGTCACACGTGTCACCATATCCAAACCTGCCAATAAATTTGTCACACGTGTCACCATATCCAAACCTGCCAATCAATTTGTTACATGTGTAACCATCCACAGATAGGATAAAAGCCAGTGGACACTTACCTTCGCATGTTGAATGGATTGC
The DNA here is from genome assembly GCA_018105865.1 of Metaphire vulgaris. Lineage (NCBI taxonomy): Eukaryota > Metazoa > Annelida > Clitellata > Crassiclitellata > Megascolecidae > Metaphire > Metaphire vulgaris. The sequence continues at coordinate 1,690,968 of CM030863.1, read as the reverse complement.
CATCATCTGGTTCGTGTTTGATCATGACAAAGCGGGCGACTGATGGCGGAAATCGTGCAATCTTAAAATTCTTTGCCTTCACTCTGCAAAACCATTAACACACACGTAACATACACACACAAATATCGTTCACACAAGGAAAAACTATTCGTTGGAATGCGTTACCTAGTGACGTAACAAGAGAGTCGAACCTGGAATTATTCGCAAAGAAACTCAAAACTCACCTTTATCAGACATCGTACGAACTGTAAAGTGCTCCTGACTTTGGCTTTCTACCATGTTTTTCTTGCGCTATAGACATTGATTTGTTAACTAACTAACACACACATTTGTATATATTCCTGCCTATTGCTTTCAAGAAGTTAGGCCCCATCAACCAAGACGCCCTCTGCTTTCTAATTGCGCTGGGTCGACGATTAGCCCAAAAAAACAGAGAAAAAAGGGAAAGCAGTTTCATTTTCCAGCATTTGTCAGTTACACTACAACGCTTCAAAGCAGTCACCTTCCGAGTATCAGAGAGCCAGACAGACAGACAGACAGACAGGCAGGCAGGCAGGCAGGCAGGCAGGCAGGCAGGCAGAGAAGGGAGGCAGTGTAACAGCTCATTTGCAATTAGTGATGGCTTGCTGACGGCAGGGCACATGCACCTAATGCACGAACACAAGTATAAGTACTTAATGCTCTGGGTAAAATTTACATGTACAAAATAATTACTTCTATCTTTAGAATATAAACATTTCAGTCAGGTATCATATGAAATACAACTAACAAGGCATGACAGAAACAACCTAACTTTCATCTTAATCGCGGTAGTCATTCATCATCATCATCACCACAACCACCACCACTATCATCATCCTCATTTTCATCCTCATCATCACCATCTTCATCTTCATCATCATCATCACCATCCTCATCATCATCATCATCTTCCTCCTCCTCCTCCTCCTCATCATCATCACTTTCTGCCTGCCCTGCATGGCGGCAATAGTTAGATATGAAACATTTCCACTCTGCCCAATCTTGTGCTAATCTGCATCCTTCTACAATTATCATGTTCTTTTGTTTTCAGATACTCTTTGATGTTATCCAATAAGTCATTATTTTATGGCTTTTATCTCTTCAAGTCATTAACCAGTTTGCACAGTGTGAGATATATCAAATGCATAAATGATCGATAGCAGGCGTTCTCTTTTTATAAAGTCACGATCAAGATAATTACTGCAATCAGTGGTGTGCAGAGAGTGGCGGATGCCCGAAACCAAGTTGATAAAAAATGTTCGACGATCAAAAAAAGGTTGCCGAGTTATTTTAGGCTCCCCCAATCTGGTCGGCACCCGGGGCCAACATCCCACCAGCCCCCCCTCTGCACACTACTGACTGCAATCAATGTCACAGGGCGCTCATTACTCATAATTTATAAATCAATTCATCGCCCGTCATTATTTCACGATGTGCTGGTGTACATATCCAAAATGGAGAATAAAAAACAAGAGCTAAATAAATAAGCATTTAAAATCAATCAATCAATCAATAAACTTCTATGGCGCCACTATCATAATGCCCAGGGCAACATCCATTGGCACACCATACAGACCCAAATTGAATTAGAGCCAGGTCAAGCCGGAAAGATCAGTCACAAAATCTGTAACAGTCTGACGGCATTGATTCAAAACACAGCTAAGCGTTTCAAAACTGTGCAAAATACCGACGTACTTCCACCCGATGCAATTTACCTTCGCAGCATGTCATCATCCTCCCCTCCCCATCCGTAATATTGATTTGAAAATCCGTTGACCAGCTCGAACTGGGCCCTGGTGAACGCCGTGACACCGCCGAAAAGACCACCGTACGGAAGTCTACAAACAGTAACCGGGAAAAAACCAGCTATTTCATTTAAAAACCTTTCAAAAACAACCTCAAGTATCCAATAGTGTCACCCTCAAGTGCTCCATGTACTGCTAACTACATCAAGAGCTCATTATTACAAATTACGAATACATGTTGCCCTAAATCACGGGTATCTGACTATATTTCACGAAGGGCAAAGTTTTTTTGTGACTGGTGCCTGAGGGATAAGTGCAAATTTTTTTCTAGTCATCGCTCGTAAGTATTAGAAAACAGGACATTTTGAAAACAAACCATTCAAATATATTATGTATGTATTCGAAAAAATGTATTGATCATTTTAATAGCTTCATGGGTCATTTCATCCCCCCCGTGGGTCGAATGACAGTGAATGGTAATGGTGGGGGTGATGACAATAACAAGACAACATATACAGACGATCAGGCATAAATCAATGATATTATATTATCAACTGTTTCAAATTACAATAGTGCACAAAAGTCTTGAACCATCTTGCCTTTTCGCAATAATTTTTGCAATTACGATGATTTATTGCTTGATCAGAGAAAGAGAAGAATGGAATAGAAGGAAAGATATACAGTAGGAAATGTACACAGAATAGAAGAAAAAATTCTAATAAAAAGACAACTGGAAACTTTTGCGCGCCACTGTACAATAAGCACAATCCAAATACGAGTTCTGACAAAATAGTGGGAACCTGTCCCACCGGGTTGCCACTTATTTAGTCAGAACTCCTACTGGTATTTCCAATTGTGGAGGTAGGCGCCAACATGACGAGGTGTCGGTGAACACACGTAGAAGTTTCGGTCGTCTTCCGGAAGCATGTCGACGTCGTGGAAAATGAAACAGTCAAACGGCGCCAGTCTGCTTGCCTCTTGGAATCCAGCGTTCATTAGCATCGCCTTGTTGAATATCTTAGGCTCAGCCTAAAATGAAAAGGTCAAGGGGTCACTCCAGATCACCTTTGCTACCATCGATGATAAAGTTATAAAGATGGCATTTTAATTAAGCCACCGATCATAACCACAGACCTGTCAACACATTTTCCATCGCAACACTGCAATAGCATCTTAAGGCAATACAGAAAACAGCAGAACCTTGCTACAACGGACTCGGTTATAACGTACACAGTAACAGCGTACAGTCACGTGCGGTGCACTACCATATTGGATGGCATATGATGCAATGTATCTCGGATATAAAACACTTAATTTTACAGACCCTCGAAGTATGTTATAACAAAATTACACTGCCTGTCTGTCACACACACACACACACACACACACACACACACACACACACACACAAAGAACACTGTGGAAATAAAACCATATCCACCATCATGCAATTCATAATCACCACTTGTCATGCTGCACCTGCAGAAATCGCCCGACACAGTTTAACACAGCTGAACCACACTATACCAACATCAACGTCGATGTTATCAATCGCAAAACAGCACAGCCGCACGTTACACGACAACACGATGAAAGCGCACACGATCACAGAAAAAACACAAAATCATATGCAACACAGTCTGCCACCTGTCATCTGCAATGAGGATCTATAGAGTGAATATGACATTGATACAAATAAAAATATCTAATAATTCTATTCAACCTTAACACGACCCAATTCGGGATTAATGCCTTGACAACACAGATCGGACAAAGCACCCAAGTCTTTGGTTATGCTGTGCCTATGGTGCTATATAAATAGCGTAGTCCAGTACACATTCATACATACATACGAACATACATACGAAAGCACATACACAAGCATATTGGCTTATGCCCCAAGCATTATGATAGTGGTATCAATGGAAGTTTATTGAATGATACAGGATATGATTAAAGAATAATACACATGAAAAAAGCAGGGCAAATGGATAAAACAGCAAAATACCTAAAAAAACACGAAGCCATACGAAAAAAACAGCAAAACACGAGAAAATAAATTGCAAAACACAAGAAATAACATAAATTGGCATTCAAAATCATACAAAAGCATACAAGCATTATGCAACATAAAATTTCAAAAAACCTTACAGCCTAAAATAACGATCATCATGGCCAAACCAATTGGTTATATTGGCCAACAGGGTCTCTTGAATTCAAAAACTTGATCTCAAAACCACTTGATATCTAAGCTCAGAAACTACATACCTGAGAACAAACAACAGGCCATGGGAACAAACAAGAGGTCATGAGAACAAACACCAGTAAATGAGAATAAACAGGACATGAGCAATGTTCCCTTTAATTCTTGAGGGTCAGCGGGCACATGAAATTTCTCATGGGCAACAATTTCCCAGTTAACTAACTTTTGGGCAGTTTTGCTTCTTGCAAACAGACAGAATTGCAAAACACACGAAAATATGTTGCCCAATAATGTAAGCATATCAGTAAAACCTCACAAAGTTTGTTTTAAAAGATTCATGCATCAAGATATGCTAACAGCAGAACATATGCATATCGTGCAAATCCAGTTATTAGCAACTTAGTTGCATATTTAACATTTAAATATTTAGTGTAATTTTTAATTTTAAAAATTAAAAACTCCTGCAATATTTTTGGGCAATAAAGAAATTACTTTGGGCACGTGTCTTGCCATTTTTGGGCACCGGCCCACATGCCCACCTTACAGGAAACATTGGTCATGAGAACAAGCAACATGTCATGAGAACAAGGAACAAGAGCTACTGAATCATGTACGCGGATGTGACACAGCCTGTTGACTTGCCTGTTCAACCACAAATATAGTGTAGTCGAGTTCTTGTCTCTGCAGCATTGGATGGAGAATGTACAGCAGTGCCTTCAGGTGCTCATGGCGATCACGAAACGGAATAATTACGGCGACCCGCTGTCGTGGGATACAGTTGCTTGGCAACCACCGACCTCCTGGCTTCAATTCCGGGTGCAACGATATAATGGATTCTAGCGACGGTGTCGCAGTATAGTTGACATCAAAGCCTCCAACTACAAAGCATAAGAAATATCAGGAAACAAAAACCCGTGGTCATGTGACTGGCATACTCTGGGTGACAGTGTAAATTCAATGAGTATCGCCCCCCCTCCCATCACTACCCCAGAATTTAATATTTTGCCTTTCTGTAGATCTGCACATCCTAAAAACATGCCTCAGGGCAAGGGCCAAATATCATGCACCGTGCAAATTATGCTGCTGTGCCGAAAAGTACACTGCCCTGTCTTGAGCCGCTTTGCCCGCAAAAAAATCCAAATTTCAAAAGTACTGAACGCTCAAGATCATTCCATAAAATCCCATCAGATCTCTCTCCAAAGTAGCATTTACGAATCTCCAATTAGACTGAATTTCTAAGCCGGAGGTCAGGATGCAAATGAGCAAGCAAATGAGTGCGGCTAGTCAAAGTCAATATGCCAAGATAGATGATTGATATCGATCAATTCTTTCCTAACTTTATCACCAAATTGCAGCCGGTTGACATTGCAATATCAAACTAACAAGAATAAACAAATGAATCTAATCATACATATGAAGGCCATTATTAATCTCTGGTTGGCAGCTAAACAGCTAAATCAATAATAGAATCTGCCCGTCTAGGACATGTGAAATGTCACGAACTCATTTGTTTGCCGAGATAGCATGGCAATAAGATCACGCTACAATGTTTATGGCACATAAAGAATAAAACTGTATGCCTCTATTAACACTTGAAATCGAAAATGAACTCTCTCTCTCTCTCTCTCTCTCTCTCTCTCTCTCTCTCTCTCTCTCTCTCTCTCTCTCTCTCTCTCTCTCTCTCCACTGGATAGCTAATATTAACACTCGATGAAGAAATAAACTCGCATTAAATTTTAAAATGCAAAATTTCAAAAATTCTGCTAAATTATCTAATCTGCTTTTCGTAAAAAGTTGAATGAGGACATTTCAAAAATTTTCACAAGCACGCTTGAATTTTGTAACAAAGTACTAGAATTCTAATTATTCAAATAAAGGATAACTTTGAATATAATTTGTCAAAACTGCAAAACAAATTAAATTGCTAAAGGAAACTCAATGAATAAATTTTGTCACATAGTATATAAGAAAATATATTGTAAAAAAATTGAGAGAACAATGATAATGATGATAATAATCATAATGATGATATCTGATGATGAATGATGGTGTTCATGATGATGATGATGATGATGATGAGTTCTCTGCCCAGGTCCAAATGGCTTTTACACCACCTGAGGGTGAGATGAGTGAAGTGGCTTCCCATTGTCTTTCTCACACACAATTAGGGGTGAAAAAATTGCCCAAGGTTGAAAAGTGCCATGCAGTGGCTAAGGTCAGACTCAAACCCCAGGGCGTAAACCACGGGGGACTGAGGGGACAATCCCCCCGATAATTAGTGCGTGGATAAAGTATCATTTATTCCCCCCCCCCCCAATCAATGTTTTGTGCTTATTTGCTACTTTAACGGAAAAAAGGTCATCACTAGTTTTATGTGCTCCTTTATGCTTCTTTAACATTTTAAAAGACTTATAAAAAAGTCTGACATCCAAAAAAGGTCATCACTAGGGTGGGCATACTCACAAAAAAATTGTCTATCCCCACAAAGCTCGAACCACCACCCTCCAATTGATTGCACAGCAATAATCCAACCACTGTGCCCCAAAAATAACAACAAAAAATCAATAAATACAAATATGATATTAAATTGAAATTTTCAATTGATACCCAGACTTTGTGGAACGCAGTGACAGAGTTCGCTTTCGTTGTACACAGTTCTACCGTCAAGAAATTCTCTGACGCTGCTTTCATTTGGCAACAGAAACTGCCTGCAATAATCCTCGTAGTGCCCAAGGAAGGAATCGGCTGGTTCATCTGGATCGAAGCCATCGTGCGGATCTGAAGAATTTCCAAACGACCATCCAACGGCATAAACCCAGTTCGGAACAACGAGTGAGCCAAAGTTGTTTAGCAGGAGAACGAGCGCCTCCATGACGATCACCACTATGACGACGTTCAGCCAAAATCTTGGTCTGAGATACCAGCGCCGCATCATCGTCAATGGTGATTTCATCGGCTGTGGTTCAACAAATTTAAAGGCTCAAACATTGGCGACATCCGCAAAAATTGCACGAAAAGTAGTAGTCAGGAAGGAAGCTCATGCGGTTTGAGAATGGAAAAGATTTGAGGTGAAAACAATGTTTATTGTTGGTTATCTCAACTAATAACTTGGGGCAATGACGTCAACGATGACAAAAGTCAGAGTGTTGAATTGTCAGGTGCTTTGGGGAATTTCACCTTCAGCTGGTCAATGATGCAGTGGAGGTAGAAAAAATTGGTTCTTACAGGTTCAACACTCTCTGACTGTCAAACGATTTTGTTGGAGCGTAGTCCCCAAATCCATTGGCATTTTAAAAAATTGAACATAACTGATACTGATGATGATGGCAACAACGGTAATTAGGACACAGATAATTTAACAATTACAATGCTTAGAATTCACAAATAATAGCTGAAAATAACAATTAGAAACACTGATGATATACGAAGTGTCTAGTATGCGGGCTGCCCGCATTCTAATTAAACCGTTGATTGGTTTAATGAATCACGTGGTTGGGATTAGAGTTAGAATTAGGTTCATTCGACCAATCAGTGGTTTAAATAGAATGCGGGCAGCCCGCATCCTAGCCACTGCCGATGATATAGAGAACGAAGACACACCTTGTCTTCTTTGCTTCATCAATCCGTCCCCCACCAGATGCGAACGAAACCCATTGCAAACGCATATCAATCTCCGCAAAACGTAAAGTCGAGAGAGGTAGGAATGTGATATTTTATTTAAATACACGATTATGTTTTAAATATTTCTAATAAACTCAATTAACGAAAACTAATTACAATAAACGGACGTGCTTTAAATATCTGCAGTAAAAATTGTCTGTCTTAACTCAATCAGATAACAGAGAGGAATACTTTCAACGGTTTCAATTAGCGCAAAAAATGCGCTACATATTAATCTCATCAAACTGGCATAGTAATACACAAAATTTTAATACTGAACGCATTTTTCACAAAAATCCCCATAAAACTCATTTAATCGCCGTTTAACAGCGCAACGGACGATAACTGCTGTTGTGAACAACATTAAACTTATATTATTTTTATTATTATTTTATTATGCAAAGGTCATTTAAACGATTTTAAAATTATTTCGGCGAAATCCTGGACGATGCATCGTCATCTAGAGCGCGACTCACTGGAAGTCTCTGGAACCATCTATCAATAAACTTTCATCTACTGCTATCAATAGACTTCTATGGCGCCACTATAATATTGCCTTTGGCGCAAGAACCAGGAACTCCGTTGCGAAGAGTGCGAGTGCGCGGTATCTGCAGAGTCAATACAAAGGAAAAAGAATTCAGCTGAAGCAAACCAGGATGCAAAGGTAAAACAGAGAACACTACACGAGTCTCCATCTATTAAGGACACATAGCTATGCAGAATGAAAGAGGACAAAAAGAGAAAGGCTCCAATGTTTGGAATAACGAGGGTTCCAAATAAGAAAGGAAGACCAGGCCACACAAGGAATGGTGTGATTCCAGTGGCATAGCGAGGGGACAGAGAGGGAGAAGCGCCCCAGGCGACCCTTGCCCTATAGGGTGGCATTGTCGAGATTTCCTAGAAAAATTGTGCCAATGTAAAGAATCTATCGTATGGCACATCTGCTTTGGGCTGCCCATTAATTACGTCAACAATTTAGGGGAGGGGGTTTGAAAAAGTTTAACAGTTGTTGACAGAGGGAGGGGGTCAAGAGAAGTTAATTGACGTCAACAATTTCACTTTTTACAAATAACCAAAAAATAGAAAATTTCATGGAATACTACTTATTACAATGGAAAAAACATGGCAAAAAGGTCATCACCACCACATTTTGACACTCGATGAGCAAAAAAGGAAAAAAATGGTCATCACCACAACAAATAATAACCTTGTTATTGGGACCTGTCATTGATCTTGGGGATGGAAGGTCAAAAGTTGTTGACGTAATTATGGGAGGGGGTAAGTGAAAGTTAACAGTTGTTGACAAGGGAGAGGGAGGGGTCAAAAATTGCCCAAAAATTGTTGACATAATTAATGGACAGCCCCTTTCCCAGTCATTATTTTGTAAGTTTCTATCAAATTCCCCTCTCTCTCTTTCTCTCTTCTCCTTTCTAATGTTGTCAGTCCACAATATTGAAGTATTTTTTCGTAGCTTAAATTACGGCACCCATTGACCATCTTCGTTGCTCGTCTTTGCACTTTTTCTAAAAGCTCTATATCTTTTTTCAAGAATGGATTCCATGCCTGAACACAGTATTCTAGATGAGGCCTTACTAATGTCTTATAAAGTTTTTATGATTATATCTTTGTCTCGACTCACTATTGTCCTTTTCATCATTCCCAACATTTGGTTTCCCTTTTTTGCTGCCTCCATGCATTGGTGAGATGGATTCATACTTCTATGGATGAATACCCCCAAGTCTCTTTCTTTTTCTGTTGTGGTTAGAACCTTCCCCCTAAAGATTATTCATTACCATTATTAGATTTCCCAACATGCATTACAGAACATTTATCAATATTGAAAAGCATCTGCCAGTCCACAGACCACTGAAACAATTTCCTTAGATCTTGTAAAATTTGTGCATCATCCTCCGAGTCTATATTTCTGCATATCTTTGTATCATCGGCAAACTTTGAAATTTTGGATATTAATCCTTCATCGATATCATATATATATATATATATATATATATATATATATATATATATATATATATATATATATATATATTGGCTTCACGCGCTGCCCATCTCCTCTTGTGGCTTGCGAATGGACGACGAAACCATCAGAATCATCATCGGCCTCCGCCTGGGCGCCAACATATGCGAGAAGCATCTCTGCCCCTGTGGTGCCCAAGTGCTGGAAGACGGCTCGCATGGGCTATCCTGTCTCCTGGGCCCAGGTCGTACCACTCGCCATGCCACGTTGAACGATCTGGTACAGCGGGCTTTGGTTAGAGCGGGGTCCTTCCATCAAGGAACCGCCTGGTCTTAGCAGATCCGACGGAAGAAGACCAGACGGTATGACCCTGATCCCGTGGCAAGCCGGACGTAGCCTGGTATGGGATGCAACTGTGGCGGACACAGTCGCCGCCACCTACTTACCATCCACTTCTCTAGCAGCAGGAGCCGCCGCCGAAGCCGCTGCTGTCAGAAAAACAGCAAAATATCAAAGCCTGACCCCCATGCACACATTCCTGCCAATCGCACTTGAGACGCTTGGCCCCATAAATCAAGACGCCCTTTGTTTTTTCAACGTGCTTGGACGTCGTCTTACTCAGCAATCCGGAGACACGAGAGAAGGAAGTTTCCTCTTCCATCGATTGTCTGTCACTCTGCAGCGATTTAACGCCATTGCTTTTCGAGGAACTTTTCCAGACCTCGAACCGGACGAGAGTTAGCCACACAATTTCTTAATGTCTCCGGACACTTTTTTTCATAAGACCCTCGGGAATGAAGTACCGAGGGCATAAATATATATATATATATATATATATATATATATATATATTAGAAAAAGCAATGGCCCAAGCACTGAGCCCTGAGGCAACGCGCTTTCTCGTGCGCTGGACCTCATGCCTGGAACGCCCTTCCACCAGCGCTACGGAACATGAAGTCGCCCGTCGCTTTTCGTAAACAGCTGAAGACACATCTGTTTAATTGTGCTATTAATAATTGACATTAATTGTAATGCGCTTGCTAACATTAATTTATTAGGAGCAATATAAATAGCTAATTAAATTAAATTGAATTAAATTAAATGATTGCAATACCAGGATCACGAACAGAGACGGCGGAAGACAATAGAAAGTAGGCTACCCCGGCCCGTCTACTGGGCCTCTATAGCGTTAGCGGGTCGTTGAGGGTCGAAGTGCCTAACAGTACTGAACTAGCCAGCGTGCATTTTTGTGTGATTTATAAAATAAGATAGAAATGTTTTTAAAATGTGTGGCATCGAAATAGTTGAAGTCCCTAAAGTTTGATTCTAAACCTGAAAACCAAGAGTAGCCTTCAATTGGAGGCTTCGTGCAATGCAAGATTGCAAATTGAAAATTTAATCAAACAATTTACAGCAGCCAGCACTGAATAGCGGGGCACGTGCTTGAAGACTGCACACAGTGGCGTAGCCAAGAGGGGTTTGGGAGTTAAACCCCCCTTGGCTGCCGACGGAAAAATGTTTACATGCTTTTCCATGCATTTTTCATTTTTGGACGCGGGTTTGGGGGCCAAACCCTCCTTGGCTGGCTGCCGATCTAAAAAAATTCTAAGTGCTATAGAAAATAGAAAAATACTAGAAAGAATACGACGGTAACGACCTTTTTTGCTTGTCAGCTCCTAAAAAAGAAAAATAATAAAAATTTGCAAAGTTTGGTCACGATCGAAACCAACCCCCCCTCCGGAAATCCTGGCTCGCCACTGACTGTACAGTTATATTTGCTCGCAAATAGGCCTAGTAGCCGCGCCTGTGAAATTTAATAAGCCACAGTCAACGCGTTAATCAAACAATTAATACTGCAGCCAACACTTACACTAGCGGCCGGGCACGTGCTCGAAGACTGCACAGTTATAGGCCTAGTTACTCACATCTGCCTACCAACCGCCAACACCGAAGTGACCGAACGCGCCTTCTTTGTTGTCGGAATATTCATTCAGAGCGATCAGTCAAATGAATGAATATGCTTTGCTTTCTGCGTGCTTTCTACAGTGTATAGGCTATATAGTCAGAAATTGCAATTAGGCCTACTTTAAAACTGCACTTGGAATTTGGAACTTAATTTCACTGCAGGGGCGTAGCCAGGAATTTGATTTGGGGTATAATGTGATTTGTAGGGGGCGGGGGTATAAATCTGAAAAACTTTTTAAAATCTTGAAAACACATTAAAAGCTTTTTTGGTAGACTGATTTAGGGGTATATATATATATATATATATATATATATATATATATATATATATACCGATATACCCCGTCGCTACGCCCCTGAAATTGAGGACCCGTTACAGGGGCGTAGCAACGGGAGTATATCGGTATAAATACCCCTAAAAATCAGTATATATAATACAGTATATATATAACATATATATATTGTATATATACTATATATATACGATATATATATACCGTATAATATATAGTATTATATATTATATATAATAATATATGCCCCTCCTCAAAAAAAAATTAAACCCCCTAAATCAAATTCCTAGCTACGCCTCTGACTCGTTAGGCTCGTTAGCGTTCAGTCCAAGCTCCAGAATTGTTATAATTCGTAGGCCAGACTATAGTAGGCCTATATACGTAGGCCTATAGTTAAGTGAAACCAAACGATCCAGTCCAGCGAGACCAGCTGAACAGGATTGCTTGATTTTATTACAACTTATAGTTTGACGTTAATTAGAGAGTCGTTATCACCAGTTGGACAAACCTGGTCACTGGTCAGTCACTGGTCAGAAAGACGGTCATGTCCCAATTTCTTCCTGATCGTATGCTGACACTTAACCAGTGGAGGCTCCACCGGGGGGAGGGGGGCCCGTGCCACCTAATGAGTGTCTGGCCCCCTCCCAGTGGCCCCCCAGTTGGGACCCTATACTTAATGCTACATACATTAAACAACAAATGGTTGGCTCCCCCATGATTAGAAGTTTCCACCCCAACGGCCTCCCCACTTGCCAAATCCTAGAGCCGCCACTGCACTTAACATAAGCCAATGACTAGATTGCACTGAAACTCAATCGCGGATGCGCAAGTATAGGCCTATAGTGCAAATACCGTAACAGAAGGCTTAACTGATGTTACGCGCAATGGCGTAAAACACGGGGAGGACGGGGCGGGACGGCCCCTCCATAATTGGTTAGAGGGGACAGAGTATCAATTATCCCTCTATCAATTATCCCCCCAATGTTTTGTGCCTTATGGTAAAATCACTCGTTACGGATGACCTTTATTTGCTCGTCAAGACTTTTTGGGAGACTAAAAGACGAACAGAGGGTCTGACCGGACTTTATCGACGATTCTATCCCCACCAATGTTGACGCCAGGTTTACGCCACTGGTTACTCGATACATCTCCAAAAAGTAGACAGGCAATGTAGAGGTAAAGGTGGGTACCGTAGGTCCCGTACTCGTCGAGTCCGAGCGTTGGGTTCCGGCGCTTATCTCCGTGTCTAGGAAATCGGCGACGTAGGTGGTAGAAGACATTAATCTGGAGTAGATTTCCCCAGACCCACGTTTTACCTCGCAACTTAAGCTGCTCCTCATTTTACTACCGTCCTCTAGCGAATAAGGTTGAGTCGATCGTAGGGCTTCTGTGGGTGACGAACCAGCGACCTTCTGCTCCATCGTCCAGTGCTGCTACCACTCTGCTAACTTCTCTCCCCGTATATAGCCCAAAGCATATTAATAACTATTATTATTATTATTATTATTATTATTATTATTATTATTATTATTATTATTATTATTATTATTATTATTATTATTATTATTATTATTATTATTATTATCTGACAATTTATATAGCATTTAACTTTTTACATCGAATGTTTCTGCTGCAAGTAGGCTACAACTCATATTCAAGGCGCTCCTGTAAAATTTTCTCACCCCGTCAAAATCTATTCTATTGCCTATGACACCCAGCGGTCGACTGTCGCCTATCATTCTAGAACGTACGCTTGTGCACAACTGCGCTACATTATAGGTCTACGTTACAACACGACCAAATTAATAACATGCTATGTAATATACGTTATAACTTATAACACGAACAGAATAAATAAGTAGCCGAATGTGACTGTAGCCAAGAATTGGGGTGGTTTGGGGGGTTAAAACCCTCTTGTGCGCCGACGAAAAAACATTTAATGTGTTTCCATGCATTTTTATTTTTCGGACGTGGTTTTGAAGGTTAACCCCCCCCCCCTTGGGGCTGCTGACCGAAATTAAGCGCCATAGTGCTTGTTGGTATCTGAAAGGGCAAATTTTAGAAGGAAAGACATAGGATAGAGACATAGGATGGCCTTTTTTGCTTGTCAAGATTTTAAGATTTTCCGAAAGTTGGTTACAGTCAAAAGTCAAAACCAACCCCCTTCCAGAAATCCTGGCTACGCCACTGATGAACACTATGCTGGGTCTCTGAAATAATTGTATTAATTTTACAGTACAAAAACACCCATGTATGCTTACACAGTCATGCATAAGGACATGACCTGTGCAGAAAATACTCATGTTAGGACATGAGGACATGGGTCATGTTTGCGTCAATGGTTATCACTTGTTCACTTGTTTGCTCAACAGCCTCAACTCAGATAAAAGTAATACTTAAATTATTTGTATAGTCAAGCAAATTTAGTATACTAGGCTATCCAGTAGGCCTATCTATAGATCAAGCAACTCAACACAAGTAGTAATACTGAGCAATCGGTAAATCCGTAAAACGTATCCTAATTCGAAGCAAATTCAGAATTCCGGTATCCGGGTAGTCCGTGCCATTCGATCAGTGTTTTATACAGGTCTGTTAGGAGGGAAGATCCCCCCCAAAAAAAAAACTCAAAATTCCCCCCAAATCCTAGCACTTACTGTACATAAATTTTGCGCCTTTGTGCCTTTTCCTCTCAAACCAAGTCGATTTCCCCCCGAAAGCCTCAATTCCCTTCCCCCAAAGGCCTGGAGTCTGGATAAAACACTGCATCCTATCCAGAACCCCGGGATCTGAGAAAATTTGCTCCCGGTTGCAAATCTCTATGTGGAAGCAACTGCAGAATCCGAGACATATAGAGATGACTACAGCGCATAAGTTCAGTTAATGAGGGTCTGAAGAAAGTGGTGCGATAAACAGGGTTATTTCTAGGATTTTCAATTTTGGGGGAGGGGTGTCGGTATATTTTGGAGATCCATCCTTGCCTAAAAGCCTGCCAAGCAAAAAAAGTCATCCCAGGCTCAGATTGGGGGAGGGTGTTGAGGGTGTCAGTCTCAAATTGGGGGTGGGGGTGTTCGGGGGCGTTATGGGGGGTGCAAAAATATCCATGGCGGGGTTAAGTCCGAATATGGGTGCTGGATAGTGAAAGCGGGTGGGCAAACATTTACGGATATTATATATATATATATATATATATATATATATATATTATGCCCTCGGTACTTCATTCCCGAAGGTCTTATGAAAAAAGTGTCCGGAGACATTAAGAAATTGTGTGGCTAACTCTCGTCCGGTTCGAGGTCTGGAAAAGTTCCTCGAAAAGCAATGGCGTTAAATCGTTGCAGAGTGACAGACAATCGTTGGAAGAGGAAACTTCCTTCTCTCTCTCTCTCTCTCTCTCTCTCTCTCTCTCTATATATATATATATATATATATATATATATATATATATATATATATATATATATATATATATATATATATATATATATATATATAGACCTAATGCGTTTGTTCCATTAGTTCAGCTTAGCTACGAATATTTCAAAAGATTTTGATAATGGACAGGACAGGAAGTTAGCAGAGTGGTAACAACACTGAAAGATACAGCAGAAGGTCGCGGGTTCGATACTCGCAGGAGCCATAAGGTGGACTCAGCCTTACTCTCTAGTCTAGAGGGCAGTGGTCAAAATGAGGAGCAGCGTTAAGCTGCGAGGTAGAACGCGGGTATGGGGAAAGTAATGGCAACCTAGCAGTGGCGGTTCCACGTGGGGGATGAGTGAGGATGTATCCCCACCGGACTTACTTTTTTGTTGCTTGTGAAATCTATTTTGGGTAAAAGTTTTGTAAAACTGACTGCAAATAACCTATTTTGCTTGCCAACCTATTTTTGGTAAAAGTATATATAGTCAAATTAGGGGAAATTCCCTTTTTCACCCTTTTCCGGCAAAGTTTATTGATTCTTTTCCTTCTATTTTGAATTTTCACCCCCCCCCACCAACTTTATACGAATTTATATCATCACCCCCACCAAGAAATCCTGGAACCGCCACTTCAACCTACCCCAGATTAATGGCTCATGGCACCTATACGTCGTTGTTTGCCCAAGATAAGCACCGGAACCTACCTTTACCTTTGCTGATAATGGCGGCACACCGTTAGACACAGGTGAACGAAACGTTGGGTTAGATAAACCGGTCTCAGGCATAGACCTATATTAAGTAGGTCCATCATAGCTACAGGTGGTCAAGTACTGATACCTAAACAAAATATACAGATTCAAAGATATTGATAATAGACACTTTGTCCTGAGTGTATCTAGTTAGGCCTACTGATAGACCTACTGAACCTGATAAATAAACGTGCATAGATAAAAAGTAAATTTTACCGTCACCATACACCAAGGTCGAATTCACAATCCAATTATTGTTTCGTTGCAGTAAACCTTATGTAAATTTCGATATTGTTGAGCAACTTAACCAAAGCAGTCCAAAAAACGCAGCGCTTGAAGGCAGTTGAATAACTGTCAGAGTCGCTGAAGCTATGCTTAACACTTGTCAACAAATGGGTCAAAGGCTGTTTCCTAGAGGCCCGATCGACAAATACAGTTCCATTCTATTGGCTAGTTGACTATTGACTACTGGGTTACGCGCTGGAGCGGTAGGCTGACGGAGCGGATTCAAGCCCCCATCAACGCGCTCCTAGTGGCTTTCACACAAGGCAGTAGGCCTAAGATCTCTAAGCGCTGATGTTGACAAACTATAGGCCTGTATGTTTTATCTTACACGTGTAGGCCTAATTAAATTATATATATAGCCTATATATATATTTTTTATATTTTTTTATGCCCTCGGTACTTCATTCCCGAAGGTCTTATGAAAAAAAGTGTCCGGAGACATTAAGAAATATTATATAAATATATATATATATATATATATATATATTATATATATATATTATATGTATATACCGGTATATGGCTGGCTTCATGACTGTGACTATGACTGGCTTCATGCCCTACCCATCAGCTCTTATGGTCTGCGCTTAGACGACGAGACAACCAGAATTGTAGTGCGTCTCCGTCTGGGCACTTTCATTTGCGAACGGCATCTCTGTCCCCGTGGCGAGTAGGTCCAGGAGAATGGGTCCCACGGACGGACTCTCCTGCAAACTCGGACCAGGTCGCCTTGCACGTCACTCGATGCTCTCAATGACGTATAGTCTACCGGGCCCTGGTACGAGCTGGCATACCATCGGTCAAGGAACCGCCTGGTCTTCTCAGATCCGATGGAAAGAGACCGGACGGCATCATAGATGTAATAAACGTTTTTTATGTTTTTTATTTTCCCCACGTTTTCTTCGTTTTTTAACGTTTTTTATTTTGCCAACGTTTTTTTTAAAAAACGTTGGCAAAAATAAAAACATAGATTTTCTTAAACCAGCTACAAAAATTAGCTTCCTTGTTGCTTGTTGGCGTTACATTTATTGACACTTCCGTTTCATTATCTACATTGCATTCTGAAGCACATAACTACCGCTGACGGGTCTTTGTTTGGCGTATTTTCCCTCAGGGCAAGGAGCGTTTATTTAAATGTCCGTGTTTATGGGCAATTATTAGACACCTGGATGAGCCAGGGCATGGCCAGGGAATGCCTCTTTTGCTAGAACACAAAGCCCCAAATTACAGCTTTCATTTGAAAGTGTCACCTGCTCCAAATTCCTACTACTACTACTACTGGTCTACTTGAGAGCGGCAGCGGGGCGTTGAGGGTCGAGATGCCTAACTAACTGAACCAGCCAGAATGCATTTTCAAGTGTGATTTATAAAAAGAAGGAAATGTCTTTAAAATGCCCTTTTAATACAAAATTTTAAAGGTAGGCCTCTCATGTCTGTAAAGTGTCTATTCACATGGTGAAGTAGCCCTGTTTTCAACATTTGCATTTTGCAACACTTTTATTTCAGGGAGTGGCGTAGCCAAGATTTTCCAAAGGCTGGTTTGAACGACCATTTTCCCCAACTTCGGAAATTCGGGAAATCCTGACAAGCAAAAAACGTCGCTTAGTTATATGAGCTATACGATGTGGACACTGGACAGCCTATTTTTTTCCATTTTTGCTACCTTATACCCGATTTTAGTGTCCCTCCACCCACAGAATAATAATACTCAATACAAAAAATTTGGTCGGCCATCCAAGGGGGTTTAGCCCCAACCCCCCTTTGGCTACGCCACTGATTTCAGAACAATATTAAGGAGGCATTAGCCCAAGCCGACTGTAATAATAACATAACTAAAATTTTGCAAATTAAAAACTTGATCAAACAATTTAAAGTTCTTACTTTTAAAAGTACCCTGCACGGGGCACTTAAAAGCAGTGGCGGCTCTAGGATTTGGCAAGTGGGGGGCCGTTAAGGTGGCAACTTCTAATCATGGGGGCCAACCATTTGTTTTTTAATGTATGTAGCATTACGTATAGGGTCCCAACTGGGGGGCCACTGGGGGACCAGACACTCAATAGGGGGTACGGGCCCCCCTGCCCCCCCGGTGGAGCCGCCACTGCTTAAAAGTACCCAGGCCTGGGTCGACGGGGCCGATAGGAGTCGCCTATGATTAATTTTTGATTCCCCATGGGTGGGTGTAGCACAGGAAAACTTCGATAACGTTTTTTATTCAACGTTTTTTTACGTTTTTTATTTCTCTAACGTTATTTACGTTTTTTAACGCTTTTTATTATTTTTCCAACGTTTTTTACATCTATGGACGGCATGACCAATTGACCATGATTCCGTGGCAAGCCGGCCGCTGCCTGGTGTGGGACGTCACAGTGGCAGACACAGTCGCTGCCACTCATCTGCCAGTGATCTCTCTCTCTCTCTCTCTCTCTCTCTCTCTCTCTCTCTCTCTCTCTCTCTCCAGGAGCCGTTGCTGAAGCACCATCAGTCAGGAAAGTCGCCAAGTACACTGACTTGTCGGCCGACTATTTCTTCTTGCCATTGGCCTTCGAGACTCTTGGTCCAATCACTCACGACGCACTCACTTTCATAAAAGAGTTGGTTCGTCATCTTTCCGTTCTTTCCGGAGACACAAGGGAGAGAAGTTTTTTGCTCCAACGCATTTCCATGACTGTAAAACGATTCAATGCGATTGCTTTCCAAGAGACTTTCTCTGCTTCTGATCCGGATCAAGACGAGAGCTGAACAGTATATATTTTCTGTCTCCGGACACTTTTTTGTAATAAGTCCTCGGGAACTAAGTAACTGCATTATATATATATATATATATATATATATATATATATATATATATATATATATATATATATATATATATATATATATATATAAGCCCATGAGTGAAATTCCAGGTCCCTGTGCAGGAACAGTCACGGCCCCTAAAAGTTGAAAGTTTATAATTTTAGAAATTTCCATCACATTTTTTTAAAATTCCGGAACCCTGCAGTTTGAATCAAGTGTGAAAAAGTAGTGCTGACATTTTTTGCTTGTCATGCTGTTCAGGACGTTAAAGTCGGTATGGAAGACGGGTCCTCAAAGCATAATAAATAGCACAATTATATGAGATAACATTTTGCAGACTCGCCCTGAGGCCCTCTACAGATCGACAGGACCATGTGCATTTTCCCTGCCCCTTTCGGCTGCCCTATATATATATATATATATATATATATATATATATATATATATATATATATATATATATATCCAAGTGAGAAACACTATCTTCACAAAAATGACTGTTTCGCGTCACCGCCCCTTATAGACGGTGCCGCCCTGGGTCACTGGCGTCACGCCTTGTGGTCACGACGCCCCTGTGTGTATATAAATATATACATTGTATATACACGACGTGTGTATATACACGACGCCACTGTATATATATACATACATATATATACACGCACAAAGGATATGTACATATACACCAGGCACGTCAGAACGAATTTTCAGCAGGAGGTGCAGATTTTCTTTAAAAAATTCCCATCTTAAAAATCTGACGAGCAAAAAAGGTCTTTTAAACTCCTGACAAGAAAAAAATAAAAATAAAAAATAAGGTCTTCACGCACGGAATTTCCTCTTTTTAGGGAGTGCAGATTCCTACGGGCCTCCGCCAACATCTTAAATGATATTGCATTGTCGCTTAGGAGACAACATTAAATTTGTATTATCTACTACTCGGATTTACACGTCTACGCATGTAACTGTCTAGTTCAAGCAAGAGAAATGTCTTAAATGCAGTCCGTTGACTCAGTTCCCGTAATCTCCATCTAATGTAGACGCTTCACCCGTGATTTCGACAGACCCATACGATTTATCTAAACTTTCAAAGAGTTAAACGCCATTCTCTCAGCAGGGTGGCGTAGTTACCCCCCCCCCCACCTATATTATTAACGCATCAACGCTGTTGTACAGCCGTCAGCTATCTATTAAAATCTAGTAAATTCGGCTCACAAGCATCTTGACATCGTTCCCATGTTGACCGCTAAGTGACGTGAAAGTTTACACTCAACCAGAGACCAGATTCTTAGAGTCCGACTGCTTGTTCGTCCCCAATGGTTTAATTATCAAGTTTAAAAGGTTCACATTTGTAGGCAATCTGGATAAACGCATTGACGGTACTCCAGTGACTGAGTGTCAAACTGCTGAGCAAACGTTATAGGGCCTACATGTTGGAGTGGGGGCAACATATGATGGACAAATGGTGAGCCCACTCTAAATCAATGGAGGGAATCGGGCCCCCTTGGATCGCCAATTCTGAACCGAAACTCCAAAAATATGAAATTTCAAAAATAGAAATTTAAGGAAGAGCATGCATTGAGACTGGAAAATGTGTTAACTGGTATATAAGAATGTTAAAATATTGGAGGGGGCCCAACAAGTGCTGGGCCCCCTGCCCGAATTATTGGGAGGAGGTGCCCGGGCCCCCTATGGATTGACGCCTATGGCTCTGATAATGCACTCGTCAGCGTTAGGTACGCACAGATCGAAAGAAAGTTCACAACACGTCACAAAAGTCACAGAAAGAATACCGGACAGAGATTTTTGTAATGTATAGAAGAATAGAATTTCAAATGACACTTCTACCGCAACGCCATTACCACATAATTAGACCTATATATCTTCCATGTCACTGCTTCATTAATGCCACCGTATCAGTGTCTGAAAACTGCTATAACAGAGAAATATATGAAACATAAAATACAGAAGCCCAACATAGAAATACATTCAAATTCCCAAACTGTAAAATTGACTCAATGAATGCAAGCATTTCGTTGACCCTTAATTTAGGGCTGGTAAAGTCTCTCCGCTGACAATTCTAAAAATATATTGAACACAGAACAAAGCTGTTAGCATCAAACATTGTAAGTCAGTGAATGTCTAAAGCTTCTTCCGTATGATCAAGCCCCAATAGATATGCAAATAAAGACAGCCGAACACTGCTGGTTCTTGCGAACTGCCAGACTTATCGGTTGGCGCTGATCTCCGTTTCATGGCCCTTCAGTCAGGCGACTGGTGCGGAGTACATGAAACAGGGCCAGTGTTCTCATGTTCGCTATTAACTTATTACTGCCATCTGACGAGCGAAGGCAGAGTCGACCTTAGGTGCTCCAATGGAGCTTGAACCTCATTACATGAGCATGCCTCTCCAAACACTTTTGTCCCGTCTTCAGCACCCAATGGATATGTAAGCCATTAAATTTTTGCTGTCGCTTGCGTGTAGAAGACCGTAGCAAAAATCTAATTCTAAATAACGGAAATTGAAATGGAGGGCTATAGAGGGTACGATGGCTTTTAATACAGAACACATCAAATGGACCCAGTAATAAACCTTATAATTACTAATAACCACATTTTCCATAACTATTCAATAATAATAATAATAATAATAATAATAATAATAATAATAATAATAATAATAATAATAACGACCATGATAATAACAACAAAGACAAAATAATTATTATGATTCTTATAATTATCAAGGCGTCTTGTATAGCGCTGTAACAGGGCAAAACGGGCCAAAGTCAAAAGCGCTGAGAGCGTTGATATATCAGTGACAATGGGAAGAAGACCATCTCAAAAACTCATTGAAATGGTGAAGAGGGATCTCATCTTCTTGCCGAAGTGAAGTCCGGAGCTAAATTTTTGACAAAGCGGTCTTGGGGATAAAATGCTCACCCAAGATTGATACGTCATCCACGAGGAGAAGAGGATGGCGTTGAGGAACCTTTGATTTGACAAGAACAGGACAAATCTGGGACACGCTCAAAACCGATGCTGACAGCCGAGAGAAGCCGACCGGACACAAACATTCACGATTATGATTATGATGATGATGATGAAAACAACAACGACTAAGACGACTATGGTGATGATGATGATGATGATGATGATGATGATGATGATGATGATGATGATGATGATGATATTGGTGATGATGACGATGGTGAAGACGATGTGACTGCACCTTTGCAAAAACAACAGCGCTTCAACAGCAACCCGTAATAGAACCAATGGAACATGTTTTCCATAGAATTAGTGAACAAGGAAAGGTACAAGGAGACTCGTCAGCATGACGAAAGAATCGACACCGTCTCTTTCCAGTCCTGTAAAAAGAAGCACATTTCAAGTCAACCGCAGCCAGTTCGCCAGCCAGTCAGTTTTCAGCAGCTGGTGATCGATCGCAAAACTCTACAATCTACAGGAGCTGGAAGACGACCGGGCACAAAGGGCCGGCTGACTACTAAGCTGTCGCAGAAGCTCGAAGTACTCAGCAAGACTCGTTGTCTTTCTACCACTTGACAGATCAGTTCCCAACAAGACAACATCAGCCACTTAGGATAAGCATATAGCACAACGCAATACCCTGCAGATCGATCTACTCACTCGCATTGGAACCTGGGACGCGAATTCTCGTTGTTGATCCTTCAATGGCCTTCGCCACTTCTGCTTCAACGTCCTCTGGCTCTTCAACATCGTTTTCATCTGAACAGACAAAAAAAGACCTTTATTGATAAAAATTATCCTTCAACTCAGCGGCGGTGCACTTATGGCGTAAGAAGGAGTAAAGTCCGAGCGCTTAGCCTGAATATTTTGAATAATACAGTATTACATTTACGCCACGCAGTATTTCACAAAGACTTGAAGACAGGTTATCGACAATCAGCATTACAGAGAGGAGGAAATAGGCACGGTATGTAACAATGAGTAACCAGCAACTTATTGTTTGACAAAAAATCTCACATTAGACTCAGCGGCGTTTCAATTATGGCATTAGAAGGAGCAACGTGAAATCTTTTGGTCCGAACATTTTGAGTAGCCTAACATTTTGAGTAGCCTAATATTACATTCATAAATTTCTCTTTTTACAAGAGAAAGGAGCTGATGCAAAGTAAACTAAAACTAAACCTGAAAAAGAGACTGGTAAAAACATTGATATGGAGTGTGGCGTTGTATGGGGCGGAGACGTGGACAATGAGAAAGGAAGATATAAAACGATTAGAGGCTTTTGAAATGTGGATTTGGAGGAAAATGCTAAAAGTAAAATACACAGAGCATAAGACAAACGAGGAAGTCATGAAGGAGATAGAAGAAGAAAGAAGCCTGATAGATACAATCCGGAAAAGGCAGAGAAATTGGATGGGACATGTCCTCCGGCATGACTCTTTACTAAGAACAATAATCGAAGGAAAAATAGAGGGAAAGAGTGAGAGGTAGACCGAGAAAGATGATGTTGGAGTGGATGATGAATAAAGGATATCAGGAACTCAAAGAAGAAGCAAGCAATCGATCGGAGTGGAATAACTGGATACCTGGACCTGTCGAGAGACAGAAACACTGATGATGATGAATATTACATTCACGTTTTAGAAAGACTCGAAAACAGGTTATCGACAATCAGCATTACCGAGAGGAACGAATTCGCTTAGCATGCAATAATGAGTAAACAGCTACCTCGGATTTTTTGCTAACAAAAAACTCAGTGGCTAAGATTCACTCACTGGTAGTGGAGGTTCCAAAGGTATCAACCGTCACCGTTGCTTTATCAGTAACCTCGATTGCCACTAAACAAACAAAAAAGACATCGATCGTCTGTCATGTTATTAAACTCATCGGTGGTCCCATTTGAGCGTTAGACGAAGCATTTTGAAGCTTTTTAGCCAGAAGATTTTTAGTGGTTGCAAATACGCTCTGCATTTTGCAATCAGCAACCAGCTTCATCAGCAACTCTGCTAACAAGAAACAGAGACAGTGTTTACTATTTACTCAATGCCAGTGGAGAGTCCAATGCCTTCAATCGTCACTGTTGATGCTTCAGTAGACTCGGTTGTCGTTAAATACATATATCCTCTGACAAAACATTTGTCTTGAACTCAGCAGTGGGCCCAGGTGAGATCTTTTAACCAGAACATTTCGTGTAATATTACATTTAAGCAACACTCAAGACAGTTTATCAAAATTGCTATTGGAGAGAGGTGCAAATACACATGTAACAATGAATAACAAACTTCGTTAGTATCTCTGATATAAGGAAAATCAGATAGTAATTAAGATTTACGTCATATCTTGTAGTATTGTTAACAAAATCTTTATTGCTTTATGGTTGCCTATATTCTCGAAAACTTTCTCTGGTCAAACTGAATCGCCACTCGAACGGAACGGAATTTGAAAGGCAGTGTATACCCAGGATTCTATAGGGCAGTGGTTCTCAACCCGTTGTCCGCGGACCAAAAGTGGTCCGCGAGAGGGGTCTAGTGTTCCGCGGCAAATTCTGAAACACGTTAGTAAAAATTAGACAGATATATATCTTCCATGTCAGTGGCGTAGCCAAGGGGGTTTGGGATTAAAACTCCTCTTGGGTACCCGTACCCAACATTCTTTAGAGCAAGCAACACAATTAAGTAAGGTGACGACGGTTTTGTTTGTCGTGATTTTTTCTCAATTTTCAGGTGCCATGGCCGCGATAAATTTTTGATCTTCAAAAGTGGTCCGCAAGGCAAAAGGGCCTGAGTATCACTGCTATAGAGGACCCTGTATAACAGAACCTCATTCGGGAAAGTAGTCAGTTTCGCTGAAATCATCCTATCGAATCACTCTTTTTATTAGGACGACTGATTGACTGCAAATGTAGAGGACCCAATCTTCTCGCACTTTAAACGAATATTTTGCCCTGGAACTGTAATTAACATCTGGCTATCACCTACCTATTCATGAGTTTGCTAGCAATACTGTAACCAGCCTTTATTTCTGAGGGTCGTGAGGTTCACCTTCCGTAGTCGTCGGCGTAGTCGTCGTTACCGTAGTCGTCGTCTCCGTAGTCGTCGACGTAGTCGTTGGCGTAGTCGTCGTCGGCGTAGTCGTCCCCCAGTCAGTATCTTGGTACTTGCATTCAAGTATGTCCCCCGCGATTACGGTTGTGTCGCCAACACACAGATCCTCATAAGTGGGATCACACTGACTTTTGAATTCGACAGTGCAAATGTAGGGATTGGTTGTTGGAAATGTTCTTCCTCCATCTAGCGCCACAGTGACGACGGTCCTAACGTCGTTGACTCCAGCAGATTTGGTCGACGCTACGATTCCAATCGGATTTGTTATTACGACAATTATTTCCACGTATTGATACATTAGAGTAATGTTCCTATATGCGCTGTGCCGCAGCGAGCAGGAAAGTACTTTATCCTGCTCATCGCATGTCAAAGGGGGCTCTAAAACAAATGAAGAGTAGAAAATTGTTCTTTAATCAAACAGAAATACGACGCGATTGATCAACTTCTATTCGCCAAGATCGCAGCAGAAAGATAGAACCCAGATGGCATGACACAATATTAACAGACAAAACTCTTTAAAATTCGACATTATTATAACAGCAATGTGTAACTTAGGGCTTGTTTTAATTACTACATAAGAATCTCACTCTTATTTTAAATATTAATTGGGTCTATATATTTTATATTTTTAAAAAGAGTATTTGCAATTAGGCTAATATATTTGTTGTTAAAACTCCATTTTGTTCAATGTACTACAATGGAAATCGAAGATATTCTAAGGGGCTTTAGCTTCACCACTGTCTTGTTAGCTACCCAACGAGAACGAAAAAGGCAAAAGTTGACTATTTCAGCTAAATATTTTGTTAAAGGTTTTACCGATGATCATCAGGACCGCCTTCGTTCTGGATATTTTCACGTTCGTGTCGTCAACATCTTCACATATGTACCTCGTGCTAAGGTCACCGGAAAATATTTGAGCTGTTGGCTTAACAATCAGATCACACTTGTATTGAGATTGTTCGCTGGACTTGTCGACTTCGTAATTGACTTGATCTTGGTTAACACATAATTGCTTTACTAGCGGAACCATTCTTTGATCAGTGTATTTGAAATGGTACCACATCGGAAAGGTATAGTTTGAGGTGCTCGTGAACCTTACAGGTGTACCTCTCACAACGGCAAAATGCGACGGCATCACCGTGAAAGATCCATCTGCTCCTGCGATAGAAACAATTGACAGAATTATCCACAAATAGGCAACAACGCTATTGGAGTGAGAGTTAGACTAAACAGTAGTAATAGGATTCGTCTGGACAGGGCTTTTGTTTCAATAGTTTCGATTGGATAATTTGGATCAACCATTTGAAGTTTTCGAATCGCTAAATTTGATATGTTTACCGGTCAAAAGCAGGTACGTCAATTGTTTTAGGGGAAGGATAGGGGAGCCGTTGCTCCCTCTGGTTTTTAGGGAAAAAGTTTTCCACCAATGTTTGTAATATTTACTTGTTTTGTTCCCCTGATTTTTAGGGAACAAATTTTCCCACCGTCACCACTGGGTTAAGTTGTCTTTAATGAAAATGAAAAGCAAAAAAAGGTCGTCAGCCCCTGAAGGAGAGGCTTGATTGATGTCGTCAAAATGAATGAAAAGCTAAAAAAAGGTCGTCAACTTTTTTTCGCAAACTGGTCACATCGAAATTTCTTCCCCCCATGAAAAACAGTGAAATTACTTCTCTGGTCAAAAGTTTATCTGAGTCGAATAGCCGAGTGATTCCTCCTCCCGAAAGAACTTGATTTCCTTGTCTGTGGAAGAAGCAGTATATCTTCGACCCCATAATTTCTTGATAGTTTTGTTCGTATATTCTCATTGATGTCTAATAAAGTATATGAGAGTTAAATCAACGATGGGAATCAGACCATCAGGAAAGATAATTTTATTGTTTCATGTTTGAAAATAAAGTAGTTAAAAATGTTATCGACGTCAGAAAACATCCCTTTGCCATACACAGGATTAAATGTGGGAGAAAGTCGGCCAACTTGAATCTCTCTCTTCCTCCTACAAATACCACACTGACAAACAGGTGAGACATTGCATCAGGGCAATTGCCAATAATCTTTTATGCTTTCGGACAGGCCCAATTTGTTTGAGATAAAATGTTTATCTACGAAAAATGATCAAATGTTTTCCTCTAGAGACCTTGAATTGAATATCTGTAGGAGAGGTGTTCGACTTTTTCGTTCCACAAAATTCGGAGTTTCCCTTTATTTATTCATCTGATAAGTGTCCCATTTCTTTTATCACCAGATTCTGGGATGCAATTCCTCATTTTTTCTCAAAAAGCAACATTGGCATCTCAAATCTTAAGTATGCAGGTTGTGATCAATTTTCCAAGAAATTAGTGTGAACTCGGATTTCTCCCATCCTAAAATTTTGATGTTCAACGGGTATCTGACGACTGAACCGGAATCGACCGCTTTGTTAAAATGCTCCCAATGCTCGTAAAGTCGAATAATGAATG
Source organism: Metaphire vulgaris (assembly GCA_018105865.1). Lineage (NCBI taxonomy): Eukaryota > Metazoa > Annelida > Clitellata > Crassiclitellata > Megascolecidae > Metaphire > Metaphire vulgaris. Next base: position 1,663,309 of record CM030863.1, on the reverse strand, counting down.
CAGTTGATGTAATAGTGAATTTCGGCCTCAAATCACCAAATGTTGTTGAGAAAATAAAAAGAGGGTTAGGTAAGAGAGCGAGCGACTTTATACAAAATGCAATTCCAATAGAGACCTCCATTGTGCAATGCTCAGTACTCAGCCCTTGAAGAAAAGCAGGTTTAATTTTGCAGTACTGTTTAAACTTTTAGATTTTGCTTTGCCTCTATTTCTGATGACAAAACCGGAAACTTAATAACAGCATTGTCATACTCGATGTCATCATCGTTTCTAGAGATGATTTCATACGCATAGGAACATAAAATTGTTGTGAGTTACAAAGAGCTAAATGACTACCAACAAGGATACTATTGCACAGAAAAATGAAGACAGATGCACACGGTGTTTTATACAGGCCTGTTAGGAGAGGAGATTCCCCCCAAAAATCTTAAATTCCCCCAAAATTCCAGCACTTACACAAATTTTGCATTGAACTGTGTCTTTTCCCCTCCAACCAAGTTGATCCCCCCAAAGCCTCAATTTCTCCCCCCTCAGGACTGGAGTCTGGATAAAACACTGGATGCCCAGCCTCTCAAAACCTATGTAGAACAGAGAAAAGAGGCAACTCACAGAGTTGAATTGAAACAATGCAATCTTGGAATGGAAACAATGCGAGCTTCACCCGGCTGCCTCAGTGCGGAACTTGGGCATTTAAATACCTTGATAGTGCGGCGCGACCCTGAAGCTTCATGTATCCAAGACTGTCGCCAGTTGTTTCTCTTCACTTCGTTTGATTAGGAGTCTGCGTCGGTCTGTCTCTCAAGCCGTCCTTAAGACGTTGGTTGTTGCTCTGGTACTGACTAAGTTGGACTATGGCAACGCTGTTCTTGCAGGGTCACCTGCCTATTCACTATGGCAACGCTGTTCTTGCAGGGTCACCTGCCTATTTTTTGTGAATAGTGTCGCTCGTCTCATCTTTCGGTCTGCCCGATATGCTCATGTCACCCCGCTTCTAATGGATCTTCATTGGCTGTTGGCGCCTGAGCGCATCACGTTCAAGCTATCAACCCTTGTATATCGCTGCCTTCACGGGTTGGGTCCGAACTATCTTGCATCTGAGTTTCGCAGCGTTTCTGACCTCGCGGGCCGCAAGCGACTTAGATCGTCCGCGACATCGTTGCTTATCGTTCCGAGAACGCGTCTTGTCACCGTCGGAGATCGTACCTTCCCCCCGGTGGCTGCCGCGCGTACTTGGAACTCGCTCTCTGCCGACATACGGAAGTCACCGTCGTTGGACATTTTCAGGAATCGACTGAAGTCCTGGCTTTTCAAGACTAGCTACTTGGTTAATTCTGTTTAAAGTGTTCGCGCAGTCTTTTTGACGAGCTACCACTCTAATCTTGACGTTCTCTCACTTACTTATCTTACTAATGCAGCTCTGAACCTGAGTCAGAACAGAGAACCCAATGATGATGATGATCATAATTGCCGTGCACGATTTTGCATTGCCACTCATTTCAATGAATTAGAAACTAATTTTATTAGGGGATTCGAGATGCGATGGCCCGTCTAACAGTCCGGTCAAAATTCCCGTGTGTGGTGCGCTCAAGTAAAAGTTCTCGATTTTGAGTTCTAAAGACTCTTTGCGAAAATATGAAACGATGCATTTTACTTGTTTTATGCTATTTATCGATTGTGCCTGCAGGCAAGCTAAGTTATAACCTTCTATTTAACATATTTTAAGTCAGTATTCGATTTTCCGTCTACTGTAAAATATAACTTGTCTCCTGTGGGAAGACAATTTTAATTTTCATCGTCCGACCCTATACCTCTTTTCAAAACTGAACACTGTTCAAAGTAATTAACCTACATAACAATTCTATTGTATGATATCGTCGACACAAACCTTTGATGGAAGACAGCCACACGACGATGGAGACGAAGATTCGCATTTTCTTTGTCAACCTGGTGACTTAGATCGAAACTTGTGAACGATATCAATTAACGTCATTACTCGTCACCAATTATTACGTCACAGAAGCAAACAAAATACAATTTGGAACTGTGTTCAATTTTTCGTCATCATCATTATAACGATTATCGTCGTCATCGCCTATGCCTTGCAAATCACTTGCTGACATTTTATTTTAAGTGAAATTGTATCCTATATAGATGGTTGTTAAGTTATCCATATGATGATTTATATTTAGAAAAGTATTTACTTAATAATTATTTCCTCTTGATCAAATAATTTTAAATTGAGATTTTAACCAAATTACTGATGAATTGATAATTTAATTTTCGAGCCTTCTGCAATTATTACATCAACTTACGAAGGGAAAGAACATTCTAGATCGCTTATTTGTGTCCGATCTAATTATGGGCATTAAGTTTAAATTAGTTAAATCAACAATACGATCAGGTCTCGAAGCCAGTTTAGCAACACCTTAGTATAAACATTTGCATATAAGGAAATTTATGAAAGCAAGATAATAACAACATTTCGACGAAATCACCACCCAACACATCATGCTTTTTAACTACCTCAAAAAGTTTGAATTAAGCTTTTCAGGCTCTAACCTCGATCCAATGCTTCAAGAAAACTATAACATATTTTACAAACAAATTCACCAAATATTTAAAGAATTATTCTAGCCATTAAAAATATGATTTTGTCATCTGAAGATCCACCCAGTGGCGGCTCCACAAGGGGTCTAGAGGCCCGTGCCCCTATTGGGTGTCTTCCCCCCCAGTGGCCCCTCCTGTTGGGACCTATACTTAATACTACATACCTAACAACAAATGGTTGGCTCCCAAATGATTAGAAGTTTCCACCCCAACGGCCTCCAACTTGCCAAATCCTGGAGCCGCCACTGGATCCACCTTATGTGATACCTTCGATTGAACTCAAATTACGTCGGAAATATAAACTTATCTTATGGGTGCTAGGCCCTAGTAGAATAGAAGAAGCTATTGCTTTACTGCAGAGAATTGCAGATGAAGTGACAATCTATGTATCTTCTTGCTAATATAGGTAAGAAAGCAAATCCTTAGGATTTCTGGGAAGCTGCTCTTTAGATATCAAATAAAGATAAAGATACTTTTATTCCAGATAATATTACAGCAGAAAATTTAAATGAATGGTTTGCAGAAGTCTCAAAGGCTAAGCATTGCAAAGAACCGTCAACGAAACTAACTGACAATGAGAGAATTATAGAATATCATAATATTATTGAAAATAATGGGGGTTGATGTTTATTGTACTAAATTAAGAATGCAGCTACAGGTTTAGATTGCTTACTAAATTAGTTGTTGAGATTATGTGCACCTCTCCTTTTCATACCTCTAACTTATATATTTAACCTATATATATTAACAGAAAAAAAAAAAAAGAACACACAACACAACTCTTGAAAAGTACCTAAAATACAGATTCTTTTAGAAAATGAGGAAACATCTTATATCATAAATTAAACCGCGAATACAGTCAATCATTAAATTCAAAAATTTTAATCAGCCCTAGGTGATCCAAGTTAACGCAAGCATATAAGATAAAGGTAAACAAAACGACCTATATCATATCAACTCTCTTATTCGTTCTTAGGTTAATAGAACGCTTGACCTGTATCGTCAACTTATTTATCCAGCCATTGAAGAACCCTCAATGTTCGTCAAAATTTATCCAGCCAGACCATTTACAGACCACTATGGCTTTCTTCCAACTAAATCATAGCCGTAGCGTGAGTATTTCGCACCTGGGCAAGGTATAAATTTTCGCCCCACATTTAACATGAGTGAATGTGAATGGCGATGATGACCTTAATTCGCTTTGCTGACTTTTGACCGGTTTGAATTGAAGAGGAGTAAATTAGAAAGTAGGAACGATAGCACCAATGATCTTTTTTGCTTGTTATTTTCTGGGGCAATGCCTTTGCGGGTGTTTTTAGCTTTTTAACTGGGAAAATCCCGTAGTGAATAAAAATCAAGGCATGGATTCTGGCGCTTGGGCAGCGCCTGCGGCCGGGGCAGCTGGTCTCCCTTCCCCCCTATAAGTACGGCTCTGAAGTGGATGTACAACAGCTTTTAGTATAGTAGGCTATTACTTCATATAGTCACTCATCAAGAAATTGAACAATTTGTAGTAGTTATTACATTAGACGTTTCCAAACTATTGATACTTTCGAAGTTATAGTATATTAGAAAAATTATCAAAATTATACATTTCTGATAACATAGGCCTATATAATTGGCTTGTAAATTATACCTCTTTATGGGTAGATATCATTTAACAAGATTTAATGAACATAGTTCTGCTATTAAAAATATCAACGCTGGTGTATTTCATGGGTCAGAAATTGGACCAGCAATATAGGCCTATTGATAGCAGCTGGAGACCTAAACACCCATAAATAGTTTTAATTCGTTAATAAAATATGCATATAGATGGTATGTGAAGAATTATTGAACATTAAAAGTTGGACTATTACAAATAACTGTCCATTGTATGGTCCGAAGGAGAAGATGTCAACGCAGTCAACGTGGGAGATTGCGTATCAATGTCTCGTAACTCAATATTTGGTCGGAAAAATCTTCGTTAACGAGTTTTAGTCTTAAATAAGCTTAGCTCAGAAGGTATTTTGAGTGCGAAGCTTCGTTCAAGTGACAATTATCGTTGATATTGCGATCAATTGGCTAGCGGTCAATTGTCTTGCGACCAACTGACCACGCGATCAATTTTGAGCGGTCAATTTGCGTCGATCAATTGGCGTGCGAACAATTGACCCGACACCCTCTTAGAGCACAAGGAAGAAGTAGTTACATACATGCATACATACATACATACATACATACAAAAAGTTCATTTACTAGGCGCAGTTATTACAAATAAATGCGCCTCGATTGCCAAGCCAAACATACAGTATATGTTTTAAGTCGGGCGAGAAAAGTGTAACGGTTGAAAATTCCATCTCTGAGAGGAGGCGGATGCTGATTCCAGAGTGATGGACCAATCACTCTGAACGCACGCTCTCCCATTCTGGTACGAGTGCCTGGCACGGATAATGTCCTGGTGAAATTGGAACGTGTGACCATCGTTCGAGTGAGAGCTGTTAATTCCTTCATAGTCCATTGAATGCAATAGTGAGATATAAACTTATATACTGTATGCTTCCCCTGCCTAGAAAGGCGTTCCTAACGCTAGATAAAAGCAAAGAAGCGAAGCAGACATCCAAAGTGTAATAAATCAACTAATCTTTCTTCTAGTTGCATTCCGAACTTTAAATACATGACAAATCAAATAGACCACAATTTATTTCAGGCAGTGGAAGACAATGTGCTGCACATCATTCCAAAATTCCTTACACCGAAAGCAACCTCTCAACAGAGCTACACTCTTAGACCGCGAACCTGGAAATTCTTAACTGGATTAATTACGATTTATTTACAGAAAAAACTTTGTTATAAGATTATTATATTGAGGACGCAAATGAAAAAATCAATTTTAATTTTCAATAATTTTTACCTGTATTTGATAATAAGGTATGTGTTATTATGTACAGTATTATAGGCCTATGCATTATGTTTTGTGCGCTTTGCCAAGGTTTACGTAATAAATAGATTAATTCTTATTATTAATTATTATTAATTTAATTTTATCGTCCGTTTCAAACACATAGGTGTTCATCGGGGACGCCTCAGACCACAAACCGCAGTGCTAATCGGCAGAGCAGACTGTAGCTGAGGAGGGTCGATTCGGTCCGGGTCAAAAACCAAAACTCAGTCAGGACTATACCAAGACTTAAGGAGGAAATAAATAAGTTTTAAGGTGACGCCTAAAAATATCTAGAGAAGAGGCCATCCGAATATCAAAGGGAAGGGAGTTCAAAACATATGGAGATGCATAACTAAAGGCCCTACACCCAGATTTAGTGCGACGAAAGGCAATTTCAAGAAGGCATTTATTTGCAGACCTCGTGGATATATATGGCTGATGATACAATAACATTTCTCGAAGATAAGTAGGATGCTGATTTCTTAGTATCTTAAAAGTGAGGGTAGCAATTTGGTTATGTGATCAAATTTCCCCGTTGGAATTACAATTCTCGCAACAGCATTCTGAATAGTCTGGAGACGTGGGAGAGAACACTTCGGCAACCCGAAAAAAGCGAATTACAATAGTCGATTTTAGACTAAATAAATGCATTAGCTAAGATTAATTATTGAAGACCTTGTGTCCAATGTCTTACGAATCCGTCTAAAGTGACGCATGAATGCGAAACAAGACTGTGACAATTTAGAAAAATGTGACTTGAACGATAAATCGGTATCAAATAATATACGTAAGTTACGAACAGATTTAAGTGGAACCAAGACTGCATCTCCAAAAGATAATTCTAGGGAGTTTTTTGGTAGCTTCTTCGTTAGGGGTTGAGTACCTAGAATCATGAATTCAGTTTTTGAAGGATTGATGAAGAGACGATTAAAGACGCTGTAGTTCTGCAATTTCAGCGTTCAATTCATAAAATTCATTGATGAGAATTCAAGCGAACTCTCTCATTTAATATAATAGACTATCTCGATTAGCACCTAAAATATTTTGAATCACAGATTTTGCACACTCGAAGCCAGCAGATTTAAATCTTTAATTAATATAGCGTTATGATGTTGCATTCGTCAAAGGTGGCTTCACACAGATCATATGGCAGTTCACAACATGTCACAAAAGTCGCAGAAAGAACACTAGGTTTCTAGATTATAAATGAATAAAAAAGTCTTATAACTGCTATAGGCCTAATAGAGAAACATACGAAACATAAAAAACAACGGTAGAACATACAAAATAAATGCATAATCACAAAATGTAAAAGAACATTGTATCAAGGAATACAAAATTTTCAATTTTTTTTATTAAGTCTTTTTTATTCAAGTCTTCCCTCTGACAATTCTAAAAATATATTCAACACAGAATAAAGCTATTAGCATCAAACTTTATAAGTCAGTGAATATCTAAGGCATTTCGGTTGATCGAGGCCCAATGAATATGTAAGTAAGATATGTAAGTAAGTAAGTCCGCCGAACACTGTTGTTGCCGCCCGCCAGACTTATGTCAGCGTTGATATCCTACAATGATCTTAGCCGCAGACACAATAATAACCATGTTCCAGCTGCAAAATATATTGGATTTACTTTTGATTTTTCCATAAATTTCGAAGCTTACATATCCCAACTATCGAAAACCTGTTATGCTCACATTCGAGATCTACGCCGCCTTCATCCCTGCCTTTGTATTAAAACTGCTTCCACTATCGCCACTTCAATAGTTCACTCTAAATTAGACTACTGCAGCTCACTGCTTCACAATCTTCCAAAAGCCTCCAGATGCAAACTCCAATTGATTCAGAATGCTTTAACTCATGCAGTTACCAAATCACCAAAATTCTGTCATATCACACCATAACTCAAATCTCTACACTGGCTGAAAATAGCAGAACGCATTAAATATAAAATTATATCGGTGACTTACAACTCACTTCATACCAATATTCGACCGTATGTATTATAGGCCTACGTATATTATTATTTCCAATGATATTACAACTTTAATACGCGTACGGTAAAAGTTCCGTGCGTTAAAAATTCGTTGCCTAAAATAAGAGAACTTAAATGTTAAAATTTATCTGGAAATCTAACTCGGCGATGAATGAAAGCGCATTGAATAATCTCATAATAAACTTCTATAAACATCCAGCAATTTCAGAATACTTTGCACCAGACATCGGTTGGCTTCGGCTTCTTAATGACCGAGAATATCTGGTAACCGGGATCTGCGACAACCGCTATCTATCTATACGTGACGATTTATACAGCGCCGTAGTCATGACGAAGAACCAAAAACAAAAGCGCTTTACAGTCAACTAGCTAAATTGTACGAGGTCTTAAATAAGTGCAGGAAAGTACCTTTTCACGCTCCTCGCATTTCAAAGGGGACTCAGAAAAAGACGACTGTTCAATATTCAAACAGATATATGACACATTTGATCAGCTTCCATTCGCCAGGTGGCAACAGAAGCGACGAAAGTACCTACTGTAGATGACATGATGCAATATTAACAGATAAAACTCCATAATATTCAATATTATTATAACAGCAATGAGGACATTAATCGTTTAAATATCGTATGAATCTAAATATAATGGAATTTTATATGCTAATATTATATCATGTGTCATGTCATCTATCAACAGTTCCTGTGATCCATTGTCTCATGACCGGTGACCAAAGTGCACTGAGAACTAGTGACCAATCGTTCCATGACCGATTGAGCAACAGTCCCAAATTTAATCTAAAGCAACTATTTCTGAATCAATTATCTCCACATTTGTGTCAGTTGTCTTATATAACTTTATACCGTAAATGAACATTCCATCTGCGCTCTGAACTCAACAGTGTTTAAAATAGACCGTTTCCGGGGCCGTTCCGCCCGGAAATTTCAAAATCCTCCGGGAATTTAAGCATAATACATCAACTAACTTTATACAGAGATTGTTTCTCTTCCTCTGCTTCTTCCCTTTAGTTTCGTAATTCTTCCTTACAACATGCAATGTACCGAACCATGATTTGTATCAAAATATGACTTGGTGCCAATACGTAGTGTAAATTATGGTTTATTTTAAATACTGTAATTGCATCACCGTGCTATTTTAAATATTCATTATATATACTTTCTATTTCTGAAATTAAAATGCTTCGGAATTAACCGTGCATTATCAGGTTAATAAGCCCAATTTGTTTCTTAAATCCATTCTGTTCAATGTACTCCAATGGAAATCGATGACATTCTACGGGGCTTTATGTTCTCCGTTGTTTTGTAAACTTGTCAGCGGAAAAAAAAATGCAAAAAGTTTACGAATCTTGTTATGTATTTTACCTAGGTATAGCAAGATCGCTTGTGCCTTGTTTTCTGGGTCGGTTTTGTCGACCCAATCTTCACACATGTAACTCATGGAAATGCCATAAGAATATGCTTGAGCTGTTGGCTTTACAGTCAGCTCACAGCTGTAAATAGTCGGATCTTGGGAAGAGTCTAAGAAATATCTGACATCGAAATTTCTTTTGTCTCGGTTTACACATTTATCCTGTACTATCCATACCATGTTCCATACAGTATTGCTAAATTCGAGCCAGGCCAGCAATCTTTCGTCAGAGCCGCACTTGAAAGTCACACGTGAGCGTTTCATGGCGATCATATGCGACGGCTTCACAGTTAGCCATCCATCTGTGCCTGCGACAGAAACAAACGACTGAATTATACTCAAAGAGGCCACGAAGCGACTAAATTGATATTTTAACAAATCAGTTGTAATAGATTTTGTCTGAACAGGTTTTTTGTTTCGATTGGATCAACCATTTTAAGTTTTCGGATCGCTAAACTTTATATGTTTGCCGTCAAAAGTTTATCTGCGGCGAATGGCCGAGTGGTTCCTCCTCCCGAAAGAACTTGATTTCCTTGCCTGCGGGAAAGGCAGTTGATCTTATGACCCCCATAAGTTTTTAACGTTTTCGTTAGTATATTCAGTTCGAATGAGGTATTTGAGAGTTCAAACAATGGGGGAAATCAGAACAACGTGGGAGAGCATTTTATTGTTTCATGATGTCAAATAAGAAACTTCAAATATTATCTTCGACAGTTGTCATACACAGGGTTAAATGTGGGAGGAAATCGGTGAGCTTGAATCTCTCTCCTTTCTCACGCAAATATCACACTGACAAGCCGGTGAGAAAGTCGCATCAGGACAATTGCCGATAAGCTTTTATGCTTTCAGAGAAGCTCAAACTGTTAGAGAGCAAAATGATTATCAACAGAAAATGGCCAAATGGTTTCCCCTAGACACTTTGATTTGAATATCTGAGGGAGTGGCGTTCGACTCTTTCGATCACCAAAAATTGGAGCTTCCCTTTATTTATCTAATCCCATTTGTGTCCCATTTCTTTCATAATCAGAATCTGGGGTGCAATTCCTGTTTTTTTTCTGAAAGCAACATTGGCATCTAAAATCTTCAGTATGCAAGATGAAGACAATTTTCGCAGAAATAATTGGGAGCTCGCATTTCTCCCACCCTAAAATTTAGACGTCCAGCGTGGGTCTAAAGATGAAAGATGAAAGGTTAGACCGAAATCATTCGCTTTTCGAAAATGCTCCCAATTCCCGGAAAATCGATTACTGCATGCAGTTGATGTAATATTGAATTTAGACCCCAAACCATGAGCGCTTACTAAGACGCCTTAAGAAAAACAGTACACAAGCTGTTGAGAGAATAGAAAGAGGTTTAAATAAGAGAGCGAGCCACTTGATATAAAGTGATATGGACCGACCTCCTTTGTGCAGTGCTCAGCGTTTGAAGAAAAGCAGGCTCAATATTTTGCAGCACCGTTTAAACTTAAAGACTGTCATTTCATTTGCCACTGATTTTGATGACAGGACAGAAAACTGGATAACAGCAATGTCATCGTCATTGCTAGGGGGCGATTTCTTACTCACACGAGCGAGCATAATTGTCGAGAACAGTAATGGAGGGAAGTGTATCAGGCAAACAGACCAAAGAAATACCCAAGAGAATGTAGCTGGATTGGATGCTGAAGACCAGTGGCGGTTCCACGTGGGGAATGAGTGGGGATGCATCCCCACCGGACTTTTTATTTTGCTTGCGAAACCTATTTTGGGCAAAAGTCTAGTAAAACTACGGGGGAAAACTGCGGATGACCTTTTCTGGCTTGTCAACCTATTTTTTGGTAAAAGTGTAGAAAAACTTGGGATAAGATTCCCTTTTGTCAGTCTTTTTTCGCAAAGTTTATTGATTTTTCCTTCTATTGTCATACCCCACCAACTTCGGATGAACTTCCTATAATTTCATTTCATCCCCCACCAAGAAATCCTGGAACCGCCACTGCTGAAGACAAACGCACAGTCGCACAAAACCTATGCCGGACAGAAGAGAGGCACGGCAAGGCACAAAGAGCAATGGAGCCCCGTACCTGTCTATGAACAAAGGACCTGATGACGATGAAGACAATAATAATACGTTCTAGATTTTGTATTGTCTCTGCTTTCAAGAAAGTCATTATCTAATTTTCTGAGACAAGTATCCTAGATTCAGTCAAAAATCCAAATTGTGCTGTGCTATGGCGAAAGTGCTCAATTTTGGATTCCACAGAGCCTTAGTGAAAATATGAAACTATCGGCCTACATCTTTTTTCAGATTATTTATCGATTGCGTGGATAGGCTCGCTAAAATTTGCTAAAAATTATATTCTTCTATTTAACACATTCGTGGTCAGTATTCGATTTTTCGTCTACTGTCGAATATGGCATGTTCACTGTTGGTCCGATCAATTGAGTTCTTTTCAAAATTTATAGTGCTCGACGTAATAATTGCAGTGTAATAATTACAGTGTAATAATGACAGTGTAATTAAGACTATTTAAGTGCTATCGTTCGATAACTTCGACACAAACCTCTGACGAAAAACAGCCACACGACGAGGAAGACGAAGACTTGCATTTCTCGCAACATGACTTTCAACATCATCAAACCACGAAATAAGCACTTTTTATTTGATGTTGTTTTGTTGGGTGTTCGAGGAGTGCTTCGTACGATGTGCCACCTTATAGGCCTACAGTTCGTGCGTATTATTATAAACGGAAGACTTAGATCGAAACTTGCACCAGTCGCTATCGATTGACGTAATGCGGTGTTCCTTCTAGGCAGTGCGCATGAACGTGCACCCGTGACAGCCGAGTGCGCCAGGTTACAGCTGCTGCGGAGATGAATTCGCTCCAAACCCGATATCTTCGTATCCTGTCAGCAGGTCAACAGCGAACGGTCCGTTGGCATTAGACCTGCTGACATGATAAATTGATGTCATAACTATGCTGTAATAATAATATCGTCAGATGTTGCAAAAACTTAGTGCAGAGTGGCTAAATAAAAGAGTCACATTCCACTTTGCTGCATGTGGTTTCGGATTAGAGAGTGACACGGGGACAACTTTTTATCTTCATTCCCACCCCGCACCCAAACGTTTCTCTCCGTCCCCACCCCGTCCTCGCAGCATTTGTCCCCATTCCTTCCCCATCCCCGCACCAGCCTTTTCCGTCCCCTCATTGTCCTCGCAGTAAGCCGTTAACTTAAGATAACAAAAATACTTATCGTAATATGCTACGACGTATTTGCATCTAAATTATAACTTCATGTTTTCGACTGTTAAATGGTAATATCATTAGAGTTTAAGTCCATGAACAAAAAATTGACAACAGCGTTTGGAAGGATATTCACTCACTTGTACCTTTAATTAATTTATCGACGTCGCAATTTTTCATGTATAACTTCGAGCTATGAAACATAACAAGTCATATGCCCAAAAACAATACAAGTTAAAAGGGACACAGGAAAAGGAAGTACTAGACAGTACTTTCGGCACATTGCAACGTCAGTCGGTTGCTCTAGCGTCGTGTATTAATTCCACCCATACCTACTTAGCAAATAACCTACTTGGTTATTAAATACTCAACAGTACATGAAGAAAAGCAAGAATTCACAGGGTCATCAATATTAGCATTATCGTATTGGCAATACCGATACCGTTACCGTGGTATTACCGTAGTAAATGTCCCCGTCCCGCGGTATTACCGCATGGCAAGAACCCGTTACTGCGGTAATACCGCACGTTTTGAACAAATTGTTCCCATTACCGCAGTAATTACCGCGGTTACCGCGGGAAATCCGCGGTAACCGTTACCGTGTCACCCTCTATTTCGGATTATTTTATGATCCAGATTCTTGTACTGTATCTGCCGGTGGATGCTCCTGACAATGTGCTTTCCTACCTTCTTCGTCTCTTTCCTTCCCCCTCTCCTCTCTCGCCTTCTCCCCGTTCTCCCTCAATCCGCTTTTTAATTCTGCAAGGCTCAGCGTTCAATGAAAAAATCAATCCTTCACAAGTCATTCAACGGTCTTGCCTAGCTCGTTAATTATCTTCTAAGACAACTGAATTACATATTTTACGCACTTGAACAACGCATATTTAAATCTTTAATTCATATAACGTTCTGAATTGGCGATTGTTACAGGTGGTCTCAGGCAGACCATAGGAAAATTCAAAACACGTCACAAAAGACGCAGAAACAACACGATACAGTATATATTTCAAAATTATAAATAAATAAGATTCAAAATAACACATCTACTATAACGCCATTAACTCAGTTTTTGCTTAATGCCACCGTTTCAATGTCTGATAACTGCTGTAGGCCAAATAGAGAAATATATGAAGCATAAAAACAGCAGTGGAACATGCAGATTGAGCGCTCGTGAATAAGCACTATAGAAATGTCTTACTTACTTACTTACCTACTTACACTTAGGGTATCTTTGTTTTGCGCATTGTGAAGATTTGGGTATTTCTGATTCATGGAAGGAAGAAAGAAAGTTGACGAAAGAAGTTAAGAATTTCATGAGGCCTATTTGTACAATGTTTGTCTATCTTCGACTAAAAGTTCACAGATTAAAGATGTAGCGCATGCTTCTGAATCTGCATTTAGACCACTAGACGAACTGCTTTGTTGGTACTTTCCCGTTATCCGGACCCCAGTTAAATGTAATGGTTTTTCGGTCAGGAACACCCTAACCCTAACCTAAACCTGACTCTAACCTAAATCTAACACTAACCCTGACCCTAGCCTAACGCTAAACAAAACCATAACACCTCTCTACCCTCTACTCAGGGTTTAATCTTGGCCGTTTCCGGGGGAAAATTGCTCTTCTCCCCGGAAATTTCAAATCTTCCCGGAAATTTTGGCATACTACATCAACTAACAGCAGCCCCTAGCAGAATTCCCCCGGCTTTGTCAGTTCTCCCTTCGGAGTCCAGGAGTCTAGATTAAACACTGCCTCTACTGGGGTCCGGATAACGGGAATGAACCGCTTTGGTATATCAAGACATATTGCGCGATAAGCAAATATTCGAAATTATGATGTTTTGTTAAAATACTTTTTTGAAGAGAAAGATAATGATCCTATTTCGAAGTACTGAAATAAAAAGCTAAATAGTCAATGATTGTACATATATTTTGCAAATGTTTGTGTGCGCGGTAACGTTCGCTTATAAGCCTACGATGTTCTAACTTTGTGTGCGTGTGTATCTCGTCATTTCTTCATACCACACCCTTCTCCGATCTTTCTTTCTCCCTCCCTCTTTTCACTCTCTTTTTCCCGTGCCGCCTTCCCTTCTTCGTCCGTTTCCTTCTCCCATCTCTACCTTACCTTGTCCTATCCCTCCCTCCCTCCTCTCTTTTAAATTAAACAATGCTGCGGCGTTCAAATTTTTAAAAATATTGTTCAGAAGTCATTAATTAGTCTTTCCTATTTCGATAATTATTTTCTAAGACATTCTGAATCACAGATTTCATACACTTGAAGCCAGCAGATTTAAATCCTTAAATAATAGAGCGCTCTGATCAAAGGCGTCGATCCACTTAGAATATTGAAGGGGGGCCAAACCTCAGAAGTTAGGTACATGAAATGTTGATGCTATCATTTCTCGTTGTCCTGGTCACTCACGACACGCTATATATATATATATATACATATAAAATTATATATATATATATATCCACCGGACAATTTTTTCATCATAAGTGCCTCGGGAATGAAGTACCGAGGGCATATATCCACCGAACAATTTTTTTCATCATATATATAGCTACTTGATACTAAAATTAAGCGCATAGGAAAAACGAGCTACTTCGGTGCTGCTTTGAGAGTTCTATAGAAATTAACAAGATTTTACTTACTTAGGTTACTTACTTTATTTATATCAGGAAGTGATATAAATTCAGCCATAATTTTTATTTATTTTGGGGTTTGTTCAATAAATTACTTTCAATTAAGCTATTTAATGTTTATAAAGGCAAAATTCACAGTTCTGCAGTCTGCACCAATAAAAATTATTGCTGACCAATCATATTAAAACGTAGGCATGAATACTGTACCTAACCTGCTTGAGTAGTCTATCTCGTAATCTCAATTAGAGTGTTGAGTCCAAGATGCAGAGTAAAATGAAAAGTTTGACAAATAAAAGAGTCCAGGTTTCGTGGGCAAACCGGCAACATCTTAAATGATATTGCATTGTCGCTTAGGAGACAAAATTAATTAAATTTGTATTATCTACTACTCGGATTTACACGTCTACGCAAGTAACTGTCTAGTTCAAGCAAGAGAAATGTCTTAAATGCAGTCCGTTGAATCAGTTCCCGTAATCTCCATATAATGTAGACGCTTCACCCGTGATTTCGACAGACCCATACGATTTATCTAAACTTTCAAAGAGTTAAACGCCATTCTCTCAGCAGGGTGGCGTAGTTACCCCCCCCCCACCTATATTACTAACGCATCAACGCTGTTGTACAGCCGTCAGCTATCTATTAAAATCTAGTAAATTCGGCTCACAAGCATCTTGACATCGTTCCCATGTTGACCGTTAAGTGACGTGAAAGTTTACACTCAACCAGAGACCAGATTCTTAGAGTCCGACTGCTTGTTCGTCCCAATGGTTCAATTATCAGGTTTAAAAGGTTCACATTTGTAGGCAATCTGGATAAACGCATTGACGGTACTCCAGTGACTGAGTGTCAAACTGCTGAGCAAACGTTATAGGGCCTACATGTTGGAGTGGGGGCAACATATGATGGACAAATGGTGAGCCCACTCTAAATCAATGGAGGGAATCGGGCCCCCTTGGATCGCCAATTCTGAACCGAAACTCCAAAAATATGAAATTTCAAAAATAGAAATTTAAGGAAGAGCATGCATTGAGACTGGAAAATGTGTTAACTGGTATATAAGAATGTTAAAATATTGGAGGGGGCCCAACAAGTGCTGGGCCCCCTGCCCGAATTATTGGAAGGGGGTGCCCGGGCCCCCCGGGCTCCCTATGGATTGACGCCTATGGCTCTGATAATGCACTCGTCAGCGTTAGGTACGCACAGATCGAAAGAAAGTTCACAACACGTCACAAAAGTCGCAGAAAGAATACCGGACAGAGATTTTTGTAATGTATAGAAGAATAGAATTTCAAATGACACTTCTACCGCAACGCCATTGCCACATAATTAGACCTATATATCTTCCATGTCACTGCTTCATTAATGCCACCGTATCAATGTCTGAAAACTGCTATAACAGAGAAATATATGAAACATAAAATACAGAAGCCCAACATAGAAATACATTCAAATTCCCAAAATGTAAAATTGTCTCAATGAATGCAAGCATTTCGTTGACCCTTAATTTAGGGCTGGTAAAGTCTCTCCGCTGACAATTCTAAAAATATATTGAACACAGAACAAAGCTGTTAGCATCAAACATTGTAAGTCAGTGAATGTCTAAAGCTTCTTCCGTATGATCAAGCCCCAATAGATATGCAAATAAAGACAGCCGAACACTGCTGGTTCTTGCGAACTGCCAGACTTATCGGTTGGCGCTGATCTCCGTTCCATGGCCCTTCAGTCAGGCGACTGGTGCGGAGTACATGAAACAGGGCCAGTGTTCTCATGTTCGCTATTAACTTATTACTGCCATCTGACGAGCGAAGGCAGAGTCGACCTTAGGTGCTCCAATGGAGCTTGAACCTCATTACATGAGCATGCCTCTCCAAACACTTTTGTCCCGTCTTCAGCACCCAATGGATATGTAAGCCATTAAATTTTTGCCGTTGCTTGCGTGTAGAAGACCGTAACAAAAATCTAATTCTAAATAACGGAAATTGAAATGGAGGGCTATAGAGGGTACGATGGCTTTTAATACAGGACACATCAAATGGACCCAGTAATAAACCTCATAATTACTAATAACCAGAGATGTAGCAAGTACACAATGCTTCAAGTACAAGTACAAGTACAAGTACCTGGCCTCCGAGTACAAGTACAAGTACAAGTACTTGCATTCCAGAAACTCCGAGTACAAGTACAAGTACAAGTACCTGGCCTCCGAGTACAAGTACAAGTACAAGTACCTGGCCTCCGAGTACAAGTACAAGTACAAGTACCTGGCCTCCGAGTACAAGTACAAGTACAAGTACCTGGCCTCCAAGTACTAGTACAACATTTTTGACAATGACATTTTTTTCGCTGACATTTTGTCCCCATGACATTTCTACATGACATTTTGTCCGTGACATTTTGTCCTCGGACAGTTTGTCCGGCCACGAATAAAATTTACACTATATTAGCATCTAAATATCATCACAGTTGCACTTAAAAATAGAGATGATAGTCTTGCATCGGTCATATTAACCCACCTATGCGGTCTCGCGATCAAGCCAGCTTGGCTAAATACGTGTTTAATTGGTGCGCCAGAAGCAGGCACACTAAGGTCTCTAATTAATGGCTGCACTATACAGCCTGTTGAACTCCTTTCTATTAACTTCACTGTTCCAAAATACGATGGTATCAGTGGCTTCATCATAAATTTCGTTGAGTTCCAGGTACTTGGCCATCTGTGAACATGTGCTTGTCATTAGCCTAAAGGAACAGCATTACTGGTACCATTGAAGTACATGAAGCCAGAGATGTAGCAAGTACACAATGCTTCAAGTACAAGTACAAGTACAAGTACCTGGCCTCCGAGTACAAGTACAAGTACAAGTACTTGCATTCCTAAAACTCCGAGTACAAGTACAAGTACAAGTACCTGGCCTCCGAGTACAAGTACAAGTACAAGTACTAAAAATTTGTACTCGAGTACAACTCGAGTACAAGTACAAGTACCAAGTACTACATCTCTGCTAATAACCACATTTTCCATAACTATTCAATAATAATAATAATAACAATAATAATAATAATAATAATAATAATAATAATAATAACGATCTTGATAATAACAACAAAGACAAAATAATTATTATGATTCTTATAATTATCAAGGCGACTTGTATAGCGCTGTAACAGGGCAAAACGGGCCAAAGTCAAAAGCGCTGAGAGCGTTGATATATCAGTGACAATGGGAAGAAGACCATGTCAAAAACTTATTGAAATGGTGAAGAGGCATCTCATCTTCTTGCCGAAGTGAAGTCCGGAGCTAAATTTTTGACAAAGCGGTCTTGGGGATAAAATGCTCACCCAAGATTGATACGTCATCCACGAGGAGAAGAGGATGGCGTTGAGGAACCTTTGATTTGACAAGAACAGGACAAATCTGGGACACGCTCAAAACCGATGCTGACAGTCGAAAGAAGCCGACCGGACACAAACATTCACGATTATGATTATGATGATGATGATGAAAACAACAACGACTAAGACGACTATGGTGATGATGATGATGATGATGATGATGATATTGGTGATGATGACGATGGTGAAGACGATGTGACTGCACCTTTGCAAAAACAACAGCGCTTCAACAGCAACCTGTAATAGAACCAATGGAACATGTTTTCCATAGAATTATTGAACGAGGAAAGCTACAAGGAGACTCGTCAGCATGACGAAAGAATCGACACCGTCTCTTTCCAGTCCTGTAAAAAGAAGCACATTTCAAGTCAACCGCAGCCAGTTCGCCAGCCAGTCAGTTTTCAGCAGCTGGTGATCGATCGCAAAACTCTACAATCTACAGGAGCTGGAAGACGACCGGGCACAAAGGGCCGGCTGACTACTAAGCTGTCGCAGAAGCTCGAAGTACTCAGCAAGACTCGTTGTCTTTCTACCACTTGGCAGATCAGTTCCCAACAAGACAACATCAGCCACTTAGGATAAGCATATAGCACAACGCAATACCCTGCAGATCGATCTACTCACTCGCATTGGAACCTGGGACGCGAATTCTCGTTGTTGATCCTTCAATGGCCTTCGCCACTTCTGCTTCAACGTCCTCTGGCTCTTCAACATCGTTTTCATCTGAACAGACAAAACAAGACCTTTATTGATAAAAATTATCCTTAAACTCAGCGGCGGTGCACTTATGGCGTAAGAAGGAGTAAAGTCCGAGCGCTTAGCCTGAATATTTTGAATAATATTACATTTACGTCACGCAGTATTTCACAAAGACTTGAAGACAGGTTATCGACAATCAGCATTACAGAGAGGGGGAAATAGGCACGGTATGTAACAATGAGTAACCAGCAACTTATTGTTTGACAAAAAATTTCACATTAGCCTCAGCGGCGTTTCAATTATGGCATTAGAAGGAGCAACGTGAAATCTTTTGGTCCGAACATTTTGAGTAGCCTAATATTACATTCACGTTTTAGAAAGACTCGAAAACAGGTTATCGACAATCAGCATTACCGAGAGGAACGAATTCGCTTAGCATGTAATAATGAGTAAACAGCTACCTCGGATTCTTTGCTAACAAATAAATCAGTGGCTAAGATTCACTCACTGGTAGTGGAGGTTCCAAAGGTATCAACCGTCACCGTTGCTTTATCAGTAACCTCGATTGCCACTAAACAAACAAAAAAGACATCGATCGTCTGTCATGTTATTAAACTCATCGGTGGTCCCATTTGAGCGTTAGACGAAGCATTTTGAAGCTTTTTAGCCAGAAGATTTTTAGTGGTTGCAAATACGCTCTGCATTTTGCAATCAGCAACCAGCTTCATCAGCAACTCTGCTAACAAGAAACAGAGACAGTGTTTACGATTTACTCAATGCCAGTGGAGGGTCCAATGCCTTCAATCGTCACTGTTGATGCTTCAGTAGACTCGGTTGTCGTTAAATACATATATCCCCTGACAAAACATTTGTCTTGAACTGAGCGGTGGGCCCAGGTGAGATCTTTTAACCAGAACATTTCGTGTAATATTACATTTAAGCAACACTCAAGACAGTTTATCAAAATTGCTATTGGAGAGAGGTGCAAATGCGCATGTAGCAATGTATAACTAACTTCGTTAGTATCTCGGATATAAGGAACATTTTGAGTAGCCTAATATTACATTCACGTTTTAGAAAGACTCGAAAACAGGTTATCGACAATCAGCATTACCGAGAGGAACGAATTCGCTCAGCATGTAATAATGAGTAAACAGCTACCTCGAATTCTTTGCTAACAAAAAACTCAGTGGTTAAGATTCACTCACTGGTAGTGGAGGTTCCAAAGGTATCGACCGTCGCCGTTGCTTTATCAGTAACCTCGATTGCCACTAAACAAACAAAAAAGACATCGATCGTCTGTCATGTTATTAAACTCATCGGTGGTCCCATTTGAGCGTTAGACGAAGCATTTTGAAGCTTTTTAGCCAGAAGATTTTTAGTGGTTGCAAATACGCTCTGCATTTTGCAATCAGCAACCAGCTTCATCAGCAACTCTGCTAACAAGAAATAGAGACAGTGTTTACGATTTACTCAATGCCAGTGGAGGGTCCAATGCCTTCAATCGTCACTGTTGATGCTTCAGTAGACTCGGTTGTCGTTAAATACATATATCCCCTGACAAAACATTTGTCTTGAACTGAGCGGTGGGCCCAGGTGAGATCTTTTAACCAGAACATTTCGTGTAATATTACATTTAAGCAACACTCAAGACAGTTTATCAAAATTGCTATTGGAGAGAGGTGCAAATGCGCATGTAGCAATGTATAACTAACTTCGTTAGTATCTCGGATATAAGGAACATTTTGAGTAGCCTAATATTACATTCACGTTTTAGAAAGACTCGAAAACAGGTTATCGACAATCAGCATTACCGAGAGGAACGAATTCGCTCAGCATGTAATAATGAGTAAACAGCTACCTCGAATTCTTTGCTAACAAAAAACTCAGTAGTTAAGATTCACTCACTGGTAGTGGAGGTTCCAAATGTATCGACCGTCTCCGTTGCTTTATCAGTAACCTCGATTGCCACTAAACAAACAAAAAAGACATCGATCGTCTGTCATGTTATTAAACTCATCGGTGGTCCCATTTGAGCGTTAGACGAAGCATTTTGAAGCTTTTTAGCCAGAAGATTTTTAGTGGTTGCAAATACGCTCTGCATTTTGCAATCAGCAACCAGCTTCATCAGCAACTCTGCTAACAAGAAACAGAGACAGTGTTTACGATTTACTCAATGCCAGTGGAGGGTCCAATGCCTTCAATCGTCACTGTTGATGCTTCAGTAGACTCGGTTGTCGTTAAATACATATATCCCCTGACAAAACATTTGTCTTGAACTCAGCAGTGGGCCCAGGTGAGATCTTTTAACCAGAACATTTCGTGTAATATTACAGTTAAGCAACACTCAAGAAAGTTTATCAAAATTGCTATTGGAGAGAGGTGCAAATACGCATGTAACAATGAATAACAAACTTCGTTAGTATCTCTGATATAAGGAAAATCAGATAGTAATTAAGATTTACGTCATATCTTGTAGTATTGTTAACAAAATCTTTATTGCTTTATGGTTGCCTATATTCTCGAAAACTTTCTCTGGTCAAACTGAATCGCCACTCGAACGGAACGGAATTTGAAAGGCAGTGTGCACCCAGGATTCTAAAGAGCAGTGGTTCTCAACCCGTGGTCCGCGGACCAAACGTGGTCCGCGGACCAAACGTGGTCCGCGAGAGGGGGTCTAGTGTTCCGCGGCAAATTCTGAAAAACGTTAGTAAAAATTAGACATACATATCTTTCATGTCAGTGGCGTAGCCAAGGGGGTTTGGAATTAAAACTCCTCTTGGGTAGTAAGGGTACCCGTACCCAACATTCTTTAGAGCAAGCAGCACAATTAAGTAAGGTGACGATCGTTTAGTTTGTCGTGATTTTTTCTCAAATTTCAGGTGGCCGCGATAAATTTTTGATCTTCAAAAGTGGTCCGCGAGGCAAAAGGGCCTGAGTGTCACTGCTATAGAGGACCCTCTATGACAGAACCTCATTCGAGAAAGTAGTCAGTTTCGCTGAAATCATCCTATCGAATCACTCTTTAAGGCGACTGATTGACTGCAAATGTAGAGGACCCAATCTTCTCGCACTTTAAACGAATATTTGAAAGTAGTCAGTTTCGCTGAAATCATCCTATCGAATCACTCTATAAGGCGACTGATTGACTGCAAATGTAGAGGACCCAATCTTCTCGCACTTTAAAAGAATATTTTCCCTGGAACTGTAATTAACATCTGGCTATCACCTATTCATGAGTTTGCTAGCAATAATGTAACCAGACTTTATTTCTGAAGGCCGTAAGGTTCACCTTCCGTAGTCGTCGGCGTAGTCGTCGTTTCCGTAGTCGTCTCCGTAGTCGTTGGCGTAGTCGTCGCCTCCGTAGTCGTCTCCGTAGTCGTTGGCGTAGTCGTCGTCTCCGTAGTCGTCTCCGTAGTCGTTGGCGTAGTCGTCGTCTCCGTAGTCGTCTCCGTAGTCGTTGGCGTAGTCGTCGTCTCCGTAGTCGTCGACGTAGTCGTTGGCGTAGTCGTCTGCGTAGTCGTCCCCCAGTCAGTATCTTGGTACTTGCATTCAAGTAGGTCCCCCGGAATAACGGTTGTGTCGCTAACACACAGATCCTCATAAGTGGGATCACACTGACTTTTGAATTCGACAGTGCAAATGTAGGGATTGGTTGTTGGAAATGTTCTTCCTCCATCTAACGCCACAGTGACGACGGTCCTAACGTCATTGACTCCAGCAGATTTGTTCGACGCTACGATTCCAATCGGATTTTTTATTACGACAATTATTTCCACGTATTGATACATTAGAGTAATGTTCCTATATGCGCTGTGCTGTAGTGAACAGGAAAGTACTTTATCCTGCTCATGGCATGTCAAAGGGGACTCTAAAACAAATGAAGAGTAGAAAATTGCCCATTATTCAAACAGCAATAAGACGCGATTGATCAACTTCTATTCACCACTATCGCAGCAGAAACGATAGAACCTAGATGGCATGAGACAATATTAACAGACAGAACTCTTTAAAGTTCGACATTATTATAACAGCAATGTGTAACTTAGGGCTTGTTTTAATTACTACATAAGAATCTCACTCTTATTTTAAATATTAATTGGCACTCTTATTTTAAATATTAATTGGGTCTATATATTTTATATTTTTAGAAAGAGTAGGCCTATTTGCAATTAGGCTAATATATTTGTTGTTAAAACTCCATTTTGTTCAATGTACTACAATGGAAATCGAAGATATTCTAAGGGGCTTTAGCTTCACCACTGTCTTGTTAGCTACCCAACGAGAACGAAAAAGGTAAAAGTTGACTATTTCAGCTAAATATTTTGTTAAAGGTTTTACCGATGATTATCAGGACCGCCTTCGCTCTGGAAACTGTCACGCTCGCTCCGTCAATATCTTCGCATATGTACCTCGTGCTAAGGTCACCGGAAAATATTTGAGCTGTTGGCTTAACAATCAGATCACACGTGTATTGGGATTGTTCGCTGGACTGGTTGACGCCGTAATTAACTTGATCTTCGCTGAAACATGCTTGTTTTACTAGCGGAACCATTCTTTGATCGGTGTATTTAAAATGGTACCAGATCGGAAAGCCAAAGTTTGAGGTGCTCGTGAACCTCACAGGTGTACCTCTCACAACGGCAAAATGCGACGGCTTCACAATTAATAATCCATCTGTTCCTGCAATAGAAACAATTGACGTTATCCACAAATAGGCAACAACGCTATTGGAGCGAGAGTTAGACTAAACAGTTGTAATAGGATTCGTCTGGACAGGGTTTCTGTTTCAGTAGTTTCGATTGGATCAACCATTTGAAGTTTTCGAATCGCTAAATTTGATATGTTTACCGGTCAAAAGCAGGTACGTCATTTGGGAGGATAAGGGGCCGTTGTCCCCCTGATTTTTAGGAAAAAAGTTTTTCCACCAATGTTTGTAATATTTACTTGTTTTGTTCCCCTGATTTATAGGGACAACTTTTCCCACCATCACCACTGTGTTAAGATGTCTTTAATGAAAATGAAAAGCAAAAAAGGTCGTCAGCCCCTGGAGGAGAGGCTTGATTGATGTCGTCAAAATGAATGAAAAGCTAAAAAAAGGTCGTCAAATTTTTTTCGCAAACTTGTCACATCGAAATTTCTTCCCCCCCCCCATGAAAAACAGTGAAATTACGTCTCTGGTCAAAAGTTTATCTGAGTCGAATAGCCGAGTGATTCCTCCTCCCGAAAGAACTTGATTTCCTTGTCTGTGGAAGAAGCAGTATATCTTCGACCCCATAATTTCTTGATAGTTTTGTTCGTATATTCTCATTGATGTCTAATAAAGTATATGAGAGTTAAATCAACGATGGGAATCAGACCATCAGAGAAGAGAATTTAATTGTTTCATGTTTGAAAATAAAGTAGTTAAAAATGTTATCGTCGGCAGAAAACATCCCTTTGCCATACATAGTAGGGAGGGTCGAAACGTAAAAAATTTTGGAATTTCATTACGGAACTTGATAATTATTTGTGAAATGAAGTCTAAAGAAAGAAACAACTAATAAAATGGTAGTTGTGCTATTGCAAACGCCCCATTTTTGGCCCTAAAGATTGTAGTATTTATCAGCATTGCTCATTTATTACAGAATTGTTACTGCTTGCTATTTTGGCATACAATTTTTTTATCTACCTAACTTTCGGCTGTAATTTGATTGCCTCTTAATTTTAACGGTACACTGTTCAATAATATATTGTATAAATGTTGGAAAGTGTGGTTTCGACATGAGAACAAGAAACATTACATGGCATGCTATATTCGGTAATGGCCCTCTCTTGTTCACTTTATACACGACTCCTCTTGGCTCATTACTGTCAAACCATCACCTAGATTACCACCTATATGCAGGTGATACTCAGGTCTTTATTTCATGTGATAAGTCTTCATCAGAATCTTTATTGGAAACTATTTCTCAAGCATTCTCTCATATTCAGTCCTGGATGGATTCAAACAAATTGCTTTTAAACCCGGCCAAAACTGAATTTTTACTCTTAGGCACAAAGCCCCAGCTCAAGAAATTTGATTCTATAAACTCTATTAAACTTGGTGATTCGACTATTCCTGTAAGTAGTTCTGCACGGGATCTAGGAGTAATTTTTGATTCCACGCTTTCTTTCTCAACTCACACAAATAGCATTTGTAAAGTAGCTCACTACCACCTTCGTGATTTGTATCGTATTAGGAAATTTCTGAATAAACCTGCATTAATGCTTTTGGCAAATGCCTTAGTGTCCAGTCGTCTTGATTATTGCAACCCCCTTCTTTTTGGCATTTCTAAATCAAACCTGGCTAAACTCCAACGAGTTCAAAATTCATTGGCTCAGGTAGTTTCAAAACCCCAAAACGTGAGCACATAACCCCAGTCCGTAAGGGTCTTCACTGGCTTCCAATTAAAGAAAGGATAGACTTTAAAATCTGCCTTCAGGTATACAAAACACTTTACTACAAGGAACCCAGTTACCTTCTTTCAAAACTTTCTGTACAAGCAAACAAATACTCGACCAGATCCGCGTCTGCAATAGTTCTCTCCATCCCACATACTCGGACAGTTCTTGGTTCTCGTGCTTTCTCAGTGGCTGCCCCAAAACTCTGGAACTCATTGCCTCAGCATGTTCGCATTGCAAATTCATTACAAATTTTTAGAGCAAGATTAAAAACCCATCTTTTTGACCGGGCTTATCCACCATAGACTGTCACCTGTTTGTCCGGCCGGATACCCTGGATTTGACCTGGATCTTTAGTGATTTGGATTTGGTGTGCCATCGGTTGATGCTTCTGTGCATTATGAAAGTGGCGCTATAGAAGTTTAAGATTAGATTAGATTAGATGTTATAGGAATTCCTTTCAATATGATGCCGACAAATACACAAGTTGGACAGCACTTCTTGCACATCAAAACAAAACAGAATGACACAAAGACAATAAAATAGCTGTGTCAGAGGCTATCGTCAATCTCTGGAACAAGGCTTCCATTCCAACACTTGACTCTCCATCTGTCTTGAAATGTGTCGAAACACTGTCAACTGGTTCAGAACAATGTCGTTCTAAGTCAAGTTCAACATGTGAAGCCACCTTCTTGAGTAGCTTGAACTCTTTGTTTGACATTGCAGCATACACTTGTGTCATTTGCTATGACGAATCCACAAAACAAATCAGCACATCTTGCAAGTGTCCTAAACATTTGAAAGTCCCGCAACAGGAACAGTTGTTCTTATTGGATTAAAGAAATTCAAGGAAAATATTTATTGGTAGGTTAGACGTAGAATCAACAAAGCGGTTATGAAAAAGGATGCAACGAAAGCACAATGAAGAAGACAAAGCTAAAAGAGTAACGAAAACATCGGATAGTGATAATAAATATTAGATCTTGGTGAAGACAAAGTCAATGATAGTGAAGGGAGTGATTAAGAAAGCAACTGTGAGGTATTTTCTCATAGCGATGCTGAACTCTTTTGCAGCAAAAAATAAGATCAAATGCGATTACCTCTTCTGCACCTAGCAAAAGAAGCGAACAGTGCTTATCGATGTTGGCCTTGTAAGCAAAGAAGATCAAAGCTTTGTAATTGATAAGAACAAAGTACATTGCAAGAGACATAAATTAAAGAAACATTTGCAGCGAGGTATACAGTAAGACAGTCACACAAATCCATAACAGGTATTTACGTCGATGGGAGATGGAATGCCACTTTAGTCAAAGTAAACAAAAATAGCAAGTGGTGTGGTGATACTATTGTTGAAGATCACTATGTTCTTGTTGAAGAACCAGGTGGCAATTATCTAACTCACGTTATACTTTCATCAGGAAGAAGTACTGACATTGCCAGTAGTATTCTGAAATTAATAACAGAGATGCAGAATGCAGGCGATTGTATCTCAGCAGTAGGCTGCGATGGTACATACAATAACACAGGCTGTAAAGCTGGAGTAATCCATCAGATTGAACTGATTAGGACACTTGCAAGATGTGCTGATTTGTTTTGTGGATTCGTCATAGCAAATGACACAAGTGCATGCTGCAACATTCAGTCAATTGGTTTATATGTATGCTGCATACAAATGAATTAATTGCCTTTGAGAAATCTGTTTAAGACGTTGGTTGGATGGATCCACCTGGACCCTCAAGTTTCTCTGACCTCATTGTGTAATGAATTGCAGCACTGCGAAAGTACAGCAAATTCCTTGTTCGTTTTGAAAATATTACATGTGACCACGATATGCCAGAGTTGAGTGAAGACGTATTAGATGAAGATATTGCCAAGCTAGGAATTATCCCACTTACTTTGGATTACAAGAATCACACACAAGGAGTGGAACGTTGCATAAAACTAGTAACAGATGCCTCAACAGCAGTTCATTGCTTTGAAGCAAGAAACGGTTTTATTCACGCCCGAGTCAATTATCGAAATCTAATGCCCCTATTTGAGTCAAAAAAGATTTTTGTGAAAACTTCTTGTAATAAACACTTACTGAGTGAGTAACTGTGTAATGCCGATCGTTTATTGATCATTCATTGATGGCATACAAATTTGTGTGATTTTCGAGTAATGTACAAACTCTCCTAATTAAAAATGGGGCACTTCCACATGTTCAAAAATAGTTCTTTTGTGATTTTCTTTCAAATCAGATGGAAATGCAAATATTTCCTCAGTTCCGTGACAAAAATTTTTTTTGACCCGCCCTAATACACAGGGTTAAATGTGGGAGAAAGTCGGCCAACTTGAATCTCTCTCTTCCTCCTACAAATACCACACTGACAAACCGGTGAGACATCGCATCAGGGCAATTGCCAATAATCTTTTATGCTTTCGGACAGGCCCAATTTGTTTGAGATAAAATGTTTATCTACGAAAAATGATCAAATGTTTTCCTCTAGAGACCTTGAATTGAATATCTGAAGGAGAGGTGTTCGACTTTTTCGTTCCACAAAATTCGGAGTTTCCCTTTATTTATTCATCTGATAAGTGTCCCATTTCTTTTATCACCAGATTCTGGGATGCAATTCCTCATTTTTTCTCAAAAAGCAACACTGGCATCTCAAATCTTAAGTATGCAGGTTGTGATCAATTTTCCAAGAAATTAGTGTGAACTCGGATTTCTCCCATCCTAAAATTTTGATGTTCAACGGGTATCTGACGACTGAACCGGAATCGACCGCTTTGTTAAAATGCTCCCAATGCTCGTAAAGTCGAATAATGAATGCAGTTGATGTAATAGTGAATTTCGGCCTCAAATCACCAAATGTTGTTGAGAGAATAAAAAGAGGGTTAGGTAAGAGAGCGAGCGACTTTATACAAAATGCAATTCCAATAGAGACCTCCATTGTGCAATGCTCAGTACTCAGCCCTTGAAGAAAAGCAGGTTTAATTTTGCAGTACTGTTTAAACTTTTAGATTTTGCTTTGCCTCTATTTCTGATGACAAAACCGGAAACTTAATAACAGCATTGTCATACTCGATGTCATCATCGTTTCTAGAGATGATTTCATACGCATAGGAGCATAAAATTGTTGTGAGCTGTAAAGAGCTAAATGACTACCAAAAAGGATACTATTGCAAAGAAAAATGAAGATGCACACGGTGTTTTATACAGGCCTGTTACAAGTTGAAACAATGCAATCTTGGGAGATTCCCACCCCCACCCAAAACCTTAAATTCCCCAAAATCCCAGCACTTACACAAATTTTGCATTGAACTGTGTCTTTTCCCCTCCAACCAAGTCGATCCCCCCAAAGCCTCAATTTCTCCCCCCAGGACTGGAGTCTGGATAAAACACTGGATGCCCAGCCTCTCAAAACCTATGTAGAACAGAGAAAAGAGGCAACTCACAGAGTTGAATTGAAACAATGCAATCTTATAATGGAAACAATGCGAGCTTCACCCGGCTGCCTCAGTGCGGAACTTGGGCATTTACCTTGATAGTGCGGCGACCCTGATGCTTCATGTATCCAAGACTGTCCCCAGTTGTTTCTCTTCACTTCGTTTGATTAGGAGTCTGCGTCGGTCTGTCTCTCAAGCTGTCATTAAGACGTCGGCTGTTGCTCTGGTACTGACTAAGTTGGACTATGGCAACGCTGTTCTTGCAGGGTCACCTGCCTATTCACTATGGCAACGCTGTTCTTGCAGGGTCACCTGCCTATTTTTTGTGAATAGTGTCGCTCGTCTCATCTTTCGGTCTGCCCAATTTGCTCATGTCACCCCGCTTCTAATGGATCTTCATTGGCTGTCGGCGCCTGAGCGCATCACGTTCAAGCTATCAACCCTTGTATATCGCTGCCTCCATGGGTCATGGGTCCGAACTATCTTGCATCTGAGTTTCGCAGCGTTTCTGACCTCGCGGGCCGCAAGCGACTTAGATCGTCCGCGACATCGTTGCTTATCGTTCCGAGAACGCGTCTTGTCACCGTCGGAGATCGTACCTTCCCCCCGGTGGCTGCCGCGCGTACTTGGAACTCGCTCTCTGCCGACATACGGAAGTCACCGTCGTTGGAAATTTTCAGGAATCGACTGAAGTCCTGGCTTTTCAAGACTAGCTACTTGGTTAATTCTGTTTAAAGTGTTCGCGCAGTCTTTTTGACGAGCTACCACTCTAATCTTGACGTTCTCTCACTTACTTATCTTACTAATGCAGCCCTGAACCTGAGTCAGAACAGAGAACCCAATGATGATGATGATCATAATTGCCGTGCACGATTTTGCATTGCCACTGATTTCAATGAATTAGAAACTAATTTTATTAGGGGATTCGAGATGCGATGGCCCGTCTAACAGTCCGGTCAAAATTCCCGTGTGGTGTGCTCAAGTAAAAGTTCTCGATTTTGAGTTCTATAGACTCTTTGCGAAAATATGAAACGATGCATTTTACTTGTTTTATGTTATTTATCGATTGTGTCTGCAGGCAAGCTAAGTTATAACCTTCTATTTAACATATTTTAAGTCTGTATTCGATTTTCCGTCTACTGTAAAATATAGGCCTAACTTGTCTCCTGTGAGAAGACAATTTTAATTTTCATCGTCCGACCCTATACCTCTTTTCAAAACTGAACACTGTTCAAAGTAATTAACCTACATAACAATTCTATTGTATGATATCGTCGACACAAACCTTTGATGGAAGACAGCCACACGACGATGGAGACGAAGATTCGCATTTTCTTTGTCAACCTGGTGACTTATATCGAAACTTGTGAACGATATCAATTAACGTCATTACTCGTCACCAATTATTACGTCACAGAAGCAAACAAAATACAATTTGGAACCGTGTTCAATTTTTCGTCATCATCATTATAACGATTATTATTATTATTATTATTATTATTATTATTATTATTATTATTATTATTATCCAGGACAATTTATATAGCGCTGTACGCATGGTTTAAAATCCAAAATCAAAAGCGCTTTGACACCGCTGACATGTCAATGAAGTTCAGAAGGTGGCGATGTTAAAATCCACTGAGATGAGGTAAAGAAACCTTTGCTGCCGTAAAGAAGTCCGGCGCAAAGTCCTTTAGAAGCGGTCCTTCAAGGAAAACTGTAGCCCCAATGACATGCCAACGAGGAGCGGAAGATGATGTTGAAAGTCCGCGAGTTGGTAGTAGTAGTTTCTCCGTACAGATATAACCACCGGAAAAGTTCCTGAAGAAGCGGTCTTCCGCAAGAAGATAGTTCCGTCATCGAAATCGGCAAATCCGACGAAGATGGGAAATCCAGCGCAGTCCAGAAACGACAGCCAACCGCAAATCCGCCGAATTTTCACGCAGCAGCCGATGCGGCTGACTTTGGCGCACACCCGACGGACGGCGACTGACTTGAACTTCCAGGACGACGTGGAAAGGTAGAGGACAGCACGAGACACGTCGGAACCGAAGAGCGGAACTCCGTCCTCGCGAAGATGAATGCTCGAGCGAAGCCAGGAACGACCGTCGATCATCGCATGGCGCTATAACAATAGCCAACATGCCAACATGGCGACGTCCTGCACAGGCGGTGAGACCGACTCGAGGCTTCCAAAACGACGCGAAACAGTAGAGGACAGCCAAAACTCCTCAGCAGACCGACGGACTCGAAGAAATCCTCATCTCCGGCGCAAGATTCACGCACGGAGCGTCAGAAATTGCGTCGAACGACGACGAAACGTGGCATGCACAAAACGCATGCAAGGCAGCCTTAGATAGGCGCCATAGATAAATCGCCAACGATTATCGTCGTCATCGCCTATGCCATGCAAATCACTTGATGACATTTTATTTTAAGTGAAATTGTATCCTATATAGATGGTTGTTAAGTTATCCATATGATGATTTATATTTAGAAAAGTATTTACTTAATAATTATTTCCTCCTGATCAAATAATTTTAAATTGAGATTTTAACCAAATTACTGATGAATTGATAACTTAATTTTCGAGCCTTCTGCAATTATTACATCAACTTACGAAGGGAAAGAACATTCTAGATCGCTTATTTGTGTCCGATCTAATTATGGGCATTAAGTTTAAATTAGTTAAATCAACAATACGATCAGTTCTCGAACCCATTTTAGCAACACCTTAGTATAAACATTTGCATGTAAAAATTTTTAGGAAAACAAGATAATACCAACATTTCGACGAAATCACCACCCAACACACCATGCTTTTTAACTACCTCAAAAAGTTTGAATTAAGCTTTTCAGGCTCTAACCTCGATCCAATGCTTCAAGAAAACTATAACATATTTTACAAACAAATTCACCAAATATTTAAAGAATTATTCTAGCCATTAAAAATATGATTTTGTCATCTGAAGATCCACCCAGTGGCGGCTCCACAAGGGGTCTGGAGGCCCGTGCCCCTATTGGGTGTCTTCCCCCCCAGTGGCCCCTCCTGTTGGGACCTATACTTAATACTACATACCTAACAACAAATGGTTGGCTCCCACATGATTAGAAGTTTCCACCCCAACGGCCTCCAACTTGCCAAATCCTGGAGCCGCCACTGGATCCACCTTATATGACACCTTCGATTGAACTCAAATTGCGTGGGGAATATAAACTTATCTTATGGGTGCTAGGCCCTAGTAGAATAGAAGAAGCCATTGCTTTACTGCAGAGAATTGCAATAGAAGTGACAATCTATGTATCTTCTTGCTAATATAGGTAAGAAAGCAAATCCTTAGGATTTCTGGGAAGCTGCTCTTTAGATATCAAATAAAGATAAAGATACTTTTATTCCAGATAATATTACAGCAGAAAATTTAAATGAATGGTTTGCAGAAGTCTCAAAGGCTAAGCATTGCAAAGAACCGTTAACGAAACTAACTGACAATGAGAGAAATATAGAATATCATAATATTATTGAAAATAATGGGGGTTGATGTTTATTGTACTAAATTAAGAATGCAGCTACAGGTTTAGATTGCTTACTAAATTAGTTGTTGAGATTATGTGCACCTCTCCTTTTCATACCTCTAACTTATATATTTAACCTATCATTAACTACTTGAAAAGTCCCTAGTCAATGGGAAACATCTTATACATGTATTAAACCTAAGCCTAAATTCAAAAATTAATCACCCCATAACGCAATCGAACTACCGACCTATATCAGTCACTCTTATTCGTTCTAGGTTAATAGAACGCTTGACTGTTCGTCAACATATTTATCCAGCCATTGAAGAACCCTCAATATTAAATTTACAGACCACTATGGCTTTATTCCAACTAAATCATAGCCGTAGCGTGAGTATTTCGCACCTGGGCAAGGTATAAATTTTCGCCCCACATTTAACATGAGTGAATGTGAATGGCGATGATGACCTTAATTCGCTTTGCTGACTTTTGACCGGTTTGAATTGAAAAGGAGTAAATTAGAAAGTAGGAACGTTAGCACCGATGATCTTTTTTGCTTGTTATTTTCTGGGGCAATGCCTTTGCGGGTGTTTTTAGCTTTTTAACTGGGAAAATCCCGTAGTGAATAAAAATCAAGGCATGGATTCTGGCGCTGCCCAAGACTGCGGCCGGGGCAGCTGGTATCCCTGCCCCCTATAAGTACGGCTCTGAAGTGGATGTACAACAGCTTTTAGTATAGTAGGCTATTACTTCATATAGTCACTCATCAAGAAATTGAACAATTTGTAGTAGTTATTACATTAGACGTTTCCAAACTATTGATACTTTCGAAGTTATAGTATATTAGAAAAATTATCAAAATTAACATAGGCCTATATAATTGGCTTGTAAATTATACCTCTTTATGGGTAGATATCATTTAACAAGATTTAATGAACATAGTTCTGCTATTAAAAATATCAACGCTGGTGTATTTCATGGGTCAGAAATTGGACCAGCAATATATTGATAGCAGCTGGAGACCTAAACACCCATAAATAATTTTAATTCGTTAATAAAATATGCATATAGATGGTATGTGAAGAATTATTGAACATTAAAAGTTGGACTATTACAAATAACTGTCCATTGTATGGTCCGAAGGAGAAGATGTCAACGCAGTCAACGTGGGAGATTGCGTATCAATGTCTCGTAACTCAATATTTGGTCGGCAAAATCTTCGTTAACGAGTTTTAGTCTTAAATAAGCCTAGCTCAGAAGGTATTTTGAGTGCGAAGCTTCGTTCAAATGACAGTTATCGTTGATATTGCGATCAATTGGCTAGCAGTCAATTGTCTTGCGACCAACTGACCACGCGATCAATTTTGAGCGGTCAATTTGCGTCGATCAATTGGCGTGCGAACAATTGACCCGACACCCTCTTAGAGCACAAGGAAGAAGTAGTTACATACATACATACATACATACATACAAAAAGTTCATTTACTAGGCGCAGTTATTACAAATAAATGCGCCTCGATTGCCAAGCCAAACATACAGTATATGTTTTAAGTCGGGCGAGAAAAGTGTAACGGTTGAAAATTCCATCTCTGAGAGGAGGCGGATGCTGATTCCAGAGTGATGGACCAATCACTCTGAACGCACGCTCTCCCATTCTGGTACGAGTGCCTGGCACGGATAATGTCCTGGCGAAATTGGAACGTGTGACCATCGTTCGAGTGAGAGCTGTTAATCCCTTCATAGTCAATTGAATGCAATAGTGAGATATAAACTTATATACTGTATGCTTCCCCTGCCCAGAAACGCGTTCCTAACGCTAGAGAAAAGCAAAGAAGCGAAGCAGACATCCAAAGTGTAATAAATCAACTAATCTTTCTTCTAGTTGCATTCCGAACTTTAAATACATGACAAATCAAATAGACCACAATTTATTTCAGGCAGTGGAAGACAATGTGCTGCACATCATTCAAAAATTCCTTACACCGAAAGCAACCTCTCAACAGAGCTACACTCTTAGACCGCGAACCTGGAAATTCTTAACTGGATTAATTACGATTTATTTACAGAAAAAACTTTGTTATAAGATTATTATATTGAGGACGCAAATGAAAAAATCAATTTTAATTTTCAATAATTTTTACCTGTATTTGATAATAAGGTATGTGTTATTATGTACAGTATTATAGGCCTATGCATTATGTTTTGTGCGCTTTGCCAAGGTTTACATAATAAATAGATTAATTCTTATTATTAATTATTATTAATTTAATTTTATCGTCCGTTTCAAACACATAGGTGTTCATCGGGGACGCCTCAGACCACAAACCGCAGTGCTAATCGGCAGAGCAGACTGTAGCTGAGGAGGGTCGGTTCGGTCCAGGTCAAAAACCAAAACTCAGTCAGGACTATACCAAGACTTAAGGAGGAAATAAATAAGTTTTAAGGTGACGCCTAAAAATATCTAGAGAAGAGGCCATCCGAATATCAAAGGGAAGGGAGTTCAAAACATATGGAGATGCATAACTAAAGGCCCTACACCCAGATTTAGTGCGACGAAAGGCAATTTCAAGAAGGCATTTATTTGCAGACCTCGTGGATATATATGGCTGATGATACAATAACATTTCTCGAAGATAAGTAGGATGCTGATTTCTTAGTATCTTAAAAGTGAGGGTAGCAATTTGGTAATGTGATCAAATTTCCCCGTTGGAATTACAATTCTCGCAACAGCATTCTGAATAGTCTGGAGACGTGGGAGAGAACACTTCGGCAACCCGAAAAAAGCGAATTACAATAGTCGATTTTAGACGAAATAAATGCATTAGCTAAGGTTATTGAAGACCTTGTGTCCAATGTCTTACGAATCCGTCTAAAGTGACGCATGAATGCGAAACAAGACTGACAATTTAGAAAAATGTGACTTGAACGATAAATCGGTATCAAATAATATACCTAAGTTACGAACAGATTTAAGTGGAACCAAGACTGCATCTCCAAAAGATAATTCTAGGGAGTTTTTTGGTAGCTTCGTCGTTAGGGGTTGAGTACCTAGAATCATGAATTCAGTTTTTGAAGGATTGATGAAGAGACGATTAGAAATAAACCAGTCGCGGGCTGTAGTTCTGCAATTTCAGCGTTCAATTCATAAAATTCATTGTTCAGAATTCAAGCGAACTTTCTCATTTAATATAATAGGCTATCTCGATTAGCACCTAAAATATTTTGAATCAGATTTTGCACACTCGAAGCCAGCAGATTTAAATCTTTAATTAATATAGCGTTATGATGTTGCATTCGTCAAAGGTGGCTTCACACAGATCATATGGCAGTTCACAACATGTCACAAAAGTCGCAGAAAGAACACTAGGTTTCTAAATTATAAATGAATAAATATGTCTTATAACTGCTATAGGCCTAATAGAGAAACATACGAAACATAAAAAAACAACGGTAGAACATACAAAATAAATGCATAATCACAAAATGTAAAAGAACATTGTCTCAAGGAATACAAAATTTTCAATTTTTTTATTAAGTCTTTTTTATTCAAGTCTTCCCTCTGACAATTCTAAAAATATATTCAACACAGAATAAAGATATTAGCATCAAACTTTATAAGTCAGTGAATATCTAAGGCATTTCGGTTGATCGATGCCCAATGAATATGTAAGTAAGATATGTAAATAAGTCAGTCCGCTGAACACTGTTGTTGCCGCCCGCCAGACTTACAGTACTGGCCAAATTATTATGGATTTGGTTTCCAACAGTTGATTTCTGTAGTTATATTAGTAAAAAAGCTAAAATAAAGTGACGCGATGGCAAAAGTGCAACTTTAGTGAATAGCTTAAAGTGTCTGCGGCCAAAGTAAGTCGGTCTTGAGCTGATTCAGTACTTTGCCCATCCGCCACGTGCCTTAGGGACAGCAGCTACCTGATCAGGCATCTGCAATATCAATTACCTGGCATGATCCTTCAGCTGCTGGTCATGGAATCATACGTGAAGAAGCCTCTCGGTGAGTTGGCGCTTGTTTGTAGAGACTGCTTCTTCGTTCTTCTTGTCTTTAATCATCTTCTAAACATTTTCAATTGGGTTCATGTCGGCTCTGTTCGCCGGCCAGTCAAGCAACCGTAATCTTTGCCTCTTGACGAATTCCTTCACTTTCCTGGCAGTGTGGCGTGGTTCATTGTCCTGCTGGTAGGTCACATCTGCATTTCTAGTGCCAAACCATGCACGTATCTGATGAGATAAGAATAAAGTAGTGTGCAGTACCTTCGACCAGTCAGCTGCAATCCAAGACAGATGCTCTTTAACCCACTGGAGCCTCTTCTTCATCATCGATGTCTTCAGCAGAGGCTTCTTTAGAGGGTACTATGATCGAACAACCAGATGACTTGATCGACCAGCATCGAACAAACGTCTACGCACCGTTCTACTACTGCTTGTAGCTGTCCCACTCACAACTCACGACTCACAACTGTCTAGCGGTTGCCCTGCGGTTGGACAAACTGACCAGTTTCCTGTCGTTTCTTGCACTCGATAGACGTCGTCTGTCACATCTTCCCCTTCGCCTCGGAGACAATATCAGGCCAAACATCACACTTTTTGCAATAACACTCACAACTTGGGGTGAAACCTTCATTTTCTCAGCAATATCTGGCTGTGTCAAAGATGTCTCCTCCAGAAGAACACGAATCTGGCCCTTCTTCCTCGGGCTAAGATCAGACTTCTTTCCCATTACATGGCTATGATATGTCGCCGAA
Source organism: Metaphire vulgaris (assembly GCA_018105865.1). Classification (NCBI taxonomy): domain Eukaryota; kingdom Metazoa; phylum Annelida; class Clitellata; order Crassiclitellata; family Megascolecidae; genus Metaphire; species Metaphire vulgaris. Next base: position 1,626,274 of record CM030863.1, on the reverse strand, counting down.
GAAATTACTGCATAGTATCGGCTAAATAGGCCTATGCAAAAGGCCCACTAATTGCAAATTGACTTATAAAATTAACTTAGAAGTGAAACTATGGCGCGTGAAGATTAACGAAATATCTTCACAAAATAGGCATTTTATTCAAAATTACTGTCGACAAAAATAAAGCAGTAATCTATAGCAAATGATATATAATATAATAATTTTATATAAATTTATATTCAATTTTATAGCATTAGAACAGCAAAGTGCCTTTCAAGAAGGATAATGTTATGACATTTTTGAGAAGGCCAACATATAATAAGCGACAAAGACATGCAATTAATCTAAGTTCTCACTCGGAGAGAGTATTTAGGATTGTTGTAATAATAAATTTTTATATATAATAGAAGAAGACTGTATAGTTTAAACGATTGAATAATAAGTAGCGAACTGTAAAATAAAACAAATTAAGAAGACTGTTAGATTTGGTGGCTATCTGCGAATCAGAGAAGGCCAACGCAAGGCGAATCTTGATTGACAGATAGCCGCTGGATATAAGCTAGGAAAGTGACAGAGGCGGGACTCTCGCTGGGAACCGTCAAAAGAGACACTTGAAAGGAACGACGGAGCGAGAAGTCGGAGATGGAACGTGAAATCGAAATTGACATCTAAGAAATGTGTTCGAAATACGAACTTGCAAGGAAAAGAGCTTGTTAACATCTGGTAGGGAAGAGAAATTGTGCGTGATTATCTGTTTCGTCGTTTATTAAACCTGCGGGAAAATCCAGTTGGAGGGTGTTTGATTCGTGACGTCGAGCGAACTCATCGCGTGCCCCCCGAAGAGCGCGATTTCAGCCAGGCCACTCGGACATTTTACAACATTTTAGCACCGCTACCACCATGATGTCGAAAAGGAATGTACGACAACAAACTTTTCACATTACAGATAATCACCACCAGGAGAAATAAACAGACTAGCAGCTATTAGCATCAAATTAGTGATGAAAAGGTCAAAATCCATAATAATTTGGCCAGTACTGCATGTCAGCGTTGATCTCGTACAATGATCTTAGCTGCAGACACAATAATAACCCTGTTCCAGCTGCAAAATATCTTGGATTTACTTTTGACTCTTCCATAAATTTCGAAGCTTACATATCCCAACTATCGAAAACCTGTTATGCTCACATTCGAGATCTACGCCGCCTTCGTCCCTATACCTTAGTATTAAAACTGCTTCCACTATCGCCGCTTCAATAGTTCACTCTAAATTAGACTACTGCAGCTGACTGCTTCACAACCTTCCAAAAGCCTCCATTTGGAAACTCCAAATGATTCAGAATGCTTTAACTCATGCAGTTACCAAATCACCAAAATTCTGTCATATCACACCATAGCTCAAATCTCTACACTGGCTGAAAATAGCAGAACGCATTAAATATAAAATTATATCGGTGACTTACAACTCACTTCATACCAATATTCGACCGTATGTATTATAGGCCTACGTATATTATTTCCAATGATATTACAACTTTAATACGCGTACGGTAAAAGTTCCGTGCGTTAAAAATTCGTTGCCTAAAATAAGAGAACTTAAATGTTAAAATTCAGCTGGAAATCTAACTCGGCGATGGATGAAAGCGCATTGAATAATCTCATAATCAACTTCTATAAACATCCAGTAATTTCAGAATACTTTGCACCAGACATCAGATGGCTTCGGCTTCTCAATTACCGAGAATATCTGGTAACCGGGATCTGCGACAACCTCTATCTATCTATACGTGACGATTTATACAGCGCCGTAGTCATGACGAAAAACCAAAAACAAAAGCGCTTTACAGTCAACTAGCTAAATTGTACGAGGTCTTAAATAAGTGCGTCTTAAGCATGCATGCAAAAGTCCCAGCCGAGGTGGCCTTTGTCACATGCATTCTGTATTCTGCAACCTGTATTCTGTGAAGGGCAGTGGAGTGACAGTCTTGTTCTTACCGAGTTTATCCTTGGTTGCAGTAGATGAGGAACTGTCTCTATAGACTGTCAGTCTACCATTAACGATTAGAGGCAGCCCAGGACATGCAATCAATAGTGGGTGTTACGAATGGAATTGACTTCTGGCTGGCCGATAATTAAGTCAACGTCGAACGTAAGTCTACAGTGGCTATTTTATTGGAACACTGATTTATAACAAATTATTTATAAGTCCTGGTTGACATGTTGCGCTCATTCCGCAAAATTGATGACAATTCTGGTAATTCACGTCATTTTGAGAAATTCGTGGCAAAAGACAAATATTACGAAAATTCACGGCTTCTGTGACTTCGTGAAATTCTACAGGCCCTATGTATAGATAATAGGTAACCATAGAAGTACGTCCAAGCTCGACGCCACGGCCAACGTAGTTTTACATATAAATACGCGTATAATATATTTGGAGTTATTATACGTATGATACGATATTTTACCAGGGGACGTAACGTACGGTTGAATCTTGCTTCATACATCAAAACCAGTCTACCTACGAAATCAGATAATCCCACAACATCCTCGATCCACTCGATCTTCCTCTCATGCCACTCTCCTTCGTCCTCTGAATCAATCATCTTTGGCAACCGCGCTTTTTCATGTGCCGCGTCAGACTTTGGAACTCAATTCCAATATCCCTCCGCTGTCTACACCATGGTCAAATAACAAATTTCGAGTAGCAATTTCCTTCCCTTCTTGCAAAATCTCCTCAAGTTTTTCTTTCTAAACTCAAATCATTTCTCTTTGAAATGATTTCTACCATACAGTACTGTAGCCGTAACGTTCCAACCACAATTTTGACGAATTAAAATTGAACATAGGGCTATAACGGGTACGATGGCCTTTAAGACAGGACGGATCAAATGGACCCATTAGTAATATATATTTTTATTACTACTACTAACCACTTTTACAAAAATTATTCAATAATAATACTAACGACGATGATTATAACTATAAAAAGAATAATTAATATTATTGTAGTTACCAACGCAACTTGTATAGCGCTGTAACAGGGCAAAAAGGGCCAAAGTCGAAAGCGCTGATGAGAGCGTTGATATATCAGTGACAATGGGAAGAAGACCATCTTAAAATCCCATTGAAATGGTGAAGAGGGATCTCCCTCGGCGACGAAGTCAGAATTGTCCATGAGTTGGGTTAACCTATGGGTTGGGTTTATATTCGGTCACAATTATCCATTGTTATGGTGGGTTGGGTTGGTTCAGAAAATAAGTCATGGATTAAGAAATTGCAATGTATTGCATGGGGTTGGGTTGGGTCAAGTAACCCTATTGACGGCATGGGTTGGGTTGGAAACTTTATGGCCTGTGTTGGGATGGGTTCTAAAAAATGGACCCATGAACATCTCTGGATGAAGTCCTGCAATGAATTCTTGACAAAGCGGTCTTAGAGATAAAATACTCTCCCCACATTGATAAGTCAGCGACGGAGATGTAAATTTTTGCGAATTATTATTATTATTATTATTCGACGATTTGTGAAGCGCCGTAACATGGCCATGGGCCAAAACCAAAAGCGCTGTACAGTCAAACAGTCAACTGTACGATATGGTGAACAAATGCGTTTTCAGCTCTTTAGCAAACGTTTCAGGTGAAGTAATCCCGGCCAGCGCATCAGGGAGCGCGTTCCACAGACGTGGGTTACCGCGAGTCATACATGTAGAACGCTCGCCAAACTTCGGAGTCCTGGTCGGAGGAGGAACGTACAGCCGGTGGCGGTTGGTAGATCTCAGCTGGAGACGGCACACAGTCGTCGTTTGTCGTCGTACTAGGCATGCCAAGTAATCGGGACAGGCTGGGTCCCGAAGAGCACGAAAAGTTAACCAACACCGCTTGTAAACTATACGCTCCGGGACCCGAAGCCAGTGGAGCTTGTCCCTTAGCACAGGTGTCACATGGTCGTGCCACCTCAAGCCGAAAATAATCCGAGCCGAGGCATTGATGACTGCCTGAAGTCTACTGAGCTGGTTCCCAGGTAGTCCGAGAAGGAGACTGTTGCTATAGTCCAGTCTTGAGAGTACCAGAGCACGGACAAGATGAATAGCGGCCGGTATTGTTATATAACGACGAACTTCCCGAATTTGCCGGAGTTGGAAGAAGCAGGAGCGGGTCACGGCGCTAAGGTGCCCGACGAGGGTCAGCGAGGAGTCGATGAGCACCCCCAGGAGGCGAAGCTCATTGGATGGAGCCACTTCTTTGCCGCCTATCTCGAACGGTGTTGGGTCGATAAGGTGGCCCCTCCTCGGAGTGCTCAGCCACAGCAGCTCCGTCTTGTCAGGATACTGGAGCGATAGCTATGTATAGTCGTTCGGAGTCGTGTGATGACTAGGCGGTGATGATGATGGTGGTGGTGGTGATAATGATGATTACGATGATGATGATGATGATGATGATGATGATGATGAAGATCATGTGGTTTGTACCTTTATAGCAGTAACATCAAGAGCTACAACATCAATGTGTAATACAACTAACGGAACTTGTTTCCTGTAGAATTATTGAACGAGGAAAGCTACAAGGAGACTCGTCAGCATGACAAAAGAATCGACACCGTCTCTTTCCAGTCCTGTAAAAAGAAGCACATTTCAGAATTATGTAACTCCTTTATCTACTCAGAGACATTGCATGGCGAGTCAAAATGTACTTTTTGCTATGCTTTCGCACTGTAAAGATCATATAGCAACAGGGTTTTAAGTGGATCAGTATGATCTGTCCTGAGTTATAAACCACACTCTTTCACGCATCCCTCTATTCCCTTCTGCCTGTAGATCCTGTTATAACTGTGGTTTATGAGTCTGCATCATAAAAGAAACAAAGATTTGCATTATATCATTTTTAAAGCAATTTTGTGTCACGTTCACGAATACTAGGATACTGGTGAAAAGTTTCATATTGCAATCCCACTTTATTCGGCAGTAGTTTCTGTTTTCTCTATTTAACTATAAGGTCTCCTTTTCTTTTTCTCAAGGTAATCAATCCACAGTGCTTTAGCCATTCTCTGTGACTTAATTTTCGACATAGGCCTACCCTTATTTATTTAGTTGCTCTGCGTTGAAATTTTTGCACTTTTATTGTTTTGCTAGGTGTCCTAAGAGCGGTTTGTACAACATGCCACCTTATTCAGTTCATAATCTATAATATTAAGATTCTTATCTGTATGTCTCTCTGTCTGTTACCTTCAAGCGTTCTGATTGGTTGACTATTGGTAGACGGTTTAGACCGTTTAGTCCTTACGTCGCGATGCGTTGGTGGGCGAGCGTTGACTATTGGTAGACCGTTTAGTCCTTACGTCGCGATGCGTTGGTGGGCGAGCGTTGACTATTGGTAGACCGTTTAGTCCTTACGTCGCGATGCGTTGGTGGGCGAGCGTTGACTATTGGTAGACCGTTTAGTCCTTACGTCGCGATGCGTTGGTGGGCGAGCGTTGACTATTGGTAGACCGTTTAGTCCTTACGTCGCGATGCGTTGGTGGGCGAGCGTTGACTATTGGTAGACGGTTTAGTCCTTACGTCGCGATGCGTTGGTGGACGATGCTCGAAGACGACGTTGCTATTAGTAACAATTGTTCGTAGAACCGGTTTAGTCGAGTCATTGCAGCGTCAGAGGGCTGGGCGTGCGACGACGTTGCTATTGGTAACAATTGTTCGCAGCCTGAGGTAGTTGCGCAATTTTAACGTACATTTTAGCGTACACAAAAAATACGTGTACAGCGTCACAAATGGCCACAGTTGCGTGATTTTAACGTACATAGGCCTAATTATTACGTGGCGCAGAGCTTGGCTAGGTGGCGATCATTGAAATGTTGTTCAGCATGAATTCAATGATTGGGTATTAGGTATAGGTATTGGATTAGTATTATCCTGCACTGCGAGCGAAGCGAGCATCTCTCTAGTAATAATAATAATAATAATAATAATAATAATAATAATAATAATAATAATAATAATAATAATAATAATAATAATAATAATAATAATAATTATTATTATTATTATTATTATTAGTGTTATTATTATTATTATTATTATTATTATTATTATTACTATTATTCTTCTTCTTATTATTATTATTATTATTATTATTTTCATTACTCAGATTTGATTGCCTTTTAAAGCATATTTTGCAGTATTGTCTAGTTGGGTTTAGCAACAATGATGGCAAAAATCGTCGATCGATCGACTCACTGGCATTGGAGACGCGAAATCTCGTTGTTGTTGTTCTTCTTTCAACAGCCTTTGCCGCTAGTAGGCCTCCTTGAGGGTCCTCGGCATTAATGTCCTCACCTGAATAGACAAGACAAGAATTTTGTCGTCTGACAAAGGGAATTCATTTTAGACCAAGCGGTGTTCCCCATTTGGGCGTTTGAAGGGGCAACGTGAGGTCTCTTAGCCCAAACATTTTTAGTAATGTTACAGTTACGCCACGCATCATTTTACAAGAACTGCAAGACAGAGAGTTATCGAGAATCACCATTGCAGAGAGGTGCAAATATGCTTTGCATATAACAATGAATAACCAGCTTCGTCAGCATCTCTGCTAACAAGAAACTCAAATAGTGATTAAGATTAACTCACTGGAAGTGGTGGTTACAATGGGTATAATCGTTCCCATTGCTCTATTCTTAGCGAATAATTTCTCTAAACAGACAAAAACAGACAAAACAAGGCATTCATTTGTTGAGAAAGAAATCACATTAATTCCATCGGTGGTCCCATTTGGACGTTAGAGGGAACATCGTGAGACCCCTTATAACGAAGATTTCGAGTAATATTACATTTACGCAGCGCAATATTTTTCAAAAACACAAAGACAAGTTATCAACAATCAGAATTACAGAGCGTTGCAAATATGCTTTGCATGTAACAATGAGTAACCAGCTTCGTCATCATCTCTGCTAACAAGAAAGTCAGACAGTGATTAAAATTCATTTACTCACTGGCAGGGACGGTTTCAATGGCTTCAAACGTCACTAAACAGACAAAACAAGACATCTATCGTCTGACAAAAAAATCTCCTTAATTAACCCATATAAATACACAGTCCCATATTGGGAACAGTCACATAAGTACTCACACAGACAAGACAGTGTGTTGCGAATAAAACCTTGCTAGTTACCTATTTTAACAGGTTATGACTGGTAACATTTAAAGAGGAGTTTTAGCTGCCAATGTGGTTTGAATTAAGGGTTATATTTTCGATATCAAAAATTCTTACTGAAAAAAGCTTTACTAAATTATATTTATTTGCAAGATCCACAAATTTTGTTTGCATAAATTAGTTAGCTGTTATATATGTTATATATGTTATTAGTGTCTTAAAAAGTTTGGAAGTGAATATAATATTTCTAACAATTTTTTATATTGAAACTCGCTCCCGTATATGGGGCTGAGGGAACGTACGGGTGAGGCAAGATAATGTGCATATAAGTACTTAAAATGTTTAGCTAAAATATGCCAAAACTATAAACAGACAATACCTGTTGCAAACAGGTAATTGTATACATCATACTGACTCTCTTCTGCCATTCCATGTCTTTGTCATTCCTTTTTCTAAAATCATATCCTCCATAGCTGTAACAACCTAGCCTCACTGCCCTTTGGATGTTGACTATTGCCTGGCTGATAATATACCTTCCCCATAGCTATTTTAAGAGAGGCTGAGCGCTTAAGATTAAGCAGCTACTGTTGTGCTGCTTTACAAGGCGCTATAGAAATCTACGAGATTTTACTTACTTACTTACTTTCTTACTTACTTTGTCTTGGACTGAATAGTTTATGTTAGCGCTTATTTTCAGATTTACATATGTATTCTGCTATCGTTGTTTAGTAATCTGACCATCTTCATTATATTTTCAGATCTTATAACATTCGTGGAATTTTAAAATTCTGGAATAGTCAGATGAATGGCTGATACATATAGGTTCTTATATATATATAGGTTCTTATAGATATAGGTTCATATATATATAATATATATAGGCTCTTTAAGATTACATATAATCAGTCGAGGATACGAAAAAAGTGATGCTGAGGAATGTGACCTTTCCCTAATGATACACAATATGTCAGACGGTCAACTTCTTGTATTGGTTACAGCTACAGACCGGACTCGCAATACCAGAAAGAATCTGGCGGGGACAATATTAATGATAGCAAAAAGTCATTTTGACGTTTTCGGAATTGTATCTGAATCCCCAAGGAGTGGGATCAGTCCTGGAAGGACAAGACAGCAAAGATGGAAATCAGTCGAAAGATGCAACTAGCCATATAGGTCAAGCAGGTCAAGAAGAGGAATGGCCAAATGGAAAAGATCTTCTAGATGGTCATAGAGTTGCACGCCCGTGCAAGCCTGTTGTCAAGAAATAGCAGACGGATAATCCAACACCTTTGTTTAAAATGTTTTATGACAGTGATCTGATTGACATGATTGCAAGAGAGACAACGAGCTATGGAGGCCATAAGTCCAACTATGACTTCAACGCCTCAAGATTAAGAGAAGAGAAACAGGTTTTCACTGCCATTCTAAGACTCAGTGCTACTGCTACAAAAAATGTTCTGGGAGGTAGCGCCTGAAATCACAAACTCATTTGCTGGTCAATACCATTCGAAGCAACCTATTCAATTATATCTTGCAATATAATCATCTGACAATGCCAATTTGAGTAAATCCAAGCTGGTTTAAGCTTTTCCATGTCTGAACCAACGAAATGAGAAGTTATTATTGTTACAACGTGCTGATTATTGTGGTAACTCGTCCTATAAGAACTGCATGAACACATTACAAAGAATCACACAAGAATTACACAAGAAATCACGAGTAGCTCCTGCGGAATAGCCAGGTTTTAAGTTTCTCTTTGAAAGGTGTTGAGCGATGGAGAGAGTTGCACAGATGGAGGTAGACAGTTCTACGCTCTCGACGCGGCCACACGGAATGCGCGTTCTTTAGAGGCGAAAAGGTGTTCAAGGTGTGTGTTGCCGGTTGTGAGACAACGTGGTGCATTGGCTTGCCGAGAGTACCACCCAACGTTCCTGTGAATATTATACTGGAAAACAACGAATTGTCTGCTTGAAGTGCAACATTGCTTTCGCATTTCATTCTTCGCGAATATATCATACGCGTTGAAGAGCTAACCATGATTCTTGTGACACATAAGAAAATATAGGTCGCCAGTCTTTCGTTGTGGATCTACTATACTGTTTCTTACTGCGTGGAGTCTTGTTATTTTTCAAAGGAAATCCTTGATCTTGCTGAAAATTAGTTACTAACTCACTAGAAGCTATTATGATCGCATAGGATCATCGTGTAATTGAATTATGGGTTAAGCGCTAATAATGAAAATGCCCAATCCGACGATCCCACAGTCACATAATGTAAATGGGATACCTTGAAAACCCGGGTAAACCACTTAAATATATCATAACAGATCTAGCAATGCTCTAATTTTAGTGCATGTACTGCAAACATTGGAGCCAGTGTCTACTCTAGGCCCTTTTTGGGGGATTTCCCCCCAAGTTTGAAAATTCCCCTCCCCACAATTTCTATATGTTGCATTGGGGGGATGGAAATACCCCCCCCCCAAAGTGTGACGAGAGGTTTTTTTTTATTTAGGAGAGGGGAAAACCATAAAGATATAAGTTCATGACCATATTCAGGAGAGCATTAGGGCATGTTGAGTAGATGTGATGACCTTTTTTGCTTGTCGCCACTTCGGACGGAGAAAAAATCTAATATCAGAATAGGATGACTGACCTTTTATTGCTCGTCAAGGTTTTTTGGCAGAGAAGCCTTCTCCCCCCCAAACATTTCAAACTCCCCCAATGTCAAGGTGGCTAGAATAAACACTGATTGGAGCAAATAGAATTTTGAATGCCAGACTAAAAGTTGGATTTCTATGGGTTAAACTAAGCGGTGGTCCCACTTGGGCGTTACAAGGAGCATCGTGAGGTCTCGTAGCCAAAACATTTTGCGTTATATTACATTTGCGCCACGCAGTATTTTACAAAAACAAAGACAGGTTATCAACAATCAGCATTACAGAGAGTTGCAATTGCGCCTTGCATGTACTGTAACGACTAACGATGAGTAACCAGCTTCGTCAACAGCTAACAGGAAACTCAGACAGTGAATATATAAATTCCTGCTAACAGGAAACTCAGACAGTGATTAAGATTCATTTACTCACTGGCAGGGGAGGTTTCAGTGGCTTTAACCGTCACTATTGCTCTTTCGGTAGCCGCGGTTTTCACTAAAAAGACAAAGCAGGACATTTATAGTACGACAAAAGATCATCTCAAACTCAACGTTGGTCCCATTTGGGCGTTAGAAGGAGCATCGTGATGCCCCATAGCCAGAAGATTTTAAGAGGGGCAAATTCGCCTTGCGTGTAACAGTTAGTAACCAGCGTCGTCCAGAATTGTCCATGTGATTTTTTAACCCAAACCCAATCCCCAACTTCCCAACCCAATCCAATACAACCCACATAAAATTCCTGTCTGCGGACCCAATCCAACAAATCCCACCCGACCAGACGAAAACGTGAAAGTACAATCGCCGTTTTAAAACATATATATATATATATATATATTCAATTTAATGTCTGGCAAATGCCCAACGTTCAATTTTCGGGTAACCAAAGTTTTCAAAATGAATTTCATTCAAGCATAATATGAAGTGTTTATTTAGACTTACTACTGCAGCAATCCTGTACGCTCAACTTTGTGCTTGCCATTGCCATTTTCGAGTGTATAATGTACTGAATTATAATACCAAGAATTATGAAATTCCACGAAAAGATACCAGAAACCTCGTCTTCGGACAGTCATGGGGCAACGAGCCTTCTCGTGCGCTGGACCCCATGCCTGGAACGCCCTTCCACCAGCGCTACGGAGCATAAAGTCGCCCGTCGCTTTTTGTAAACAGTTGAAGATACATCTGTTTAATTGTGCTTATAATAATTGACATTAATTGTAATGCGCTTGCTAACATTAATTGATTAGGCGCAATATAAATAGCTAATTACATTACATTACATAGGTTAACTCAACCCATGGGCATCTCTGGCTTCGACAGCATCTTTGCTAACAAGATAATCAGACATTATTAAGATTAACTCACTGACAGTAGATGTTTCAGGAGCTTTAACCGTCACAATTGCTTTTTCAGTAGTCGTGGTTTTCGCTAAACAGACAAAACAAGACATTTATCGTCTGACAAAAAATTCATCTTAAACTCAGCGTTAGTCCCATTTGTGCGTTGGAAGTATCATCGTGAGGTCTCGTAGCCAGAAAATATTGAGTTATATTACATTTGCGCCACGCATTATTTTACAAAAACAAAGACAGGTTATCAACAATCAGCATTACAGAGAGTTGCAAATGCACCTTGCATGTACTGTAACGACTAACGATGAGTAACCAGCTTCGTCAACAGCTAACAGGAAACTCAGGCAGTGAATATATAAATTCCTGCTAACAGAAAACTCGGACTGTGATTAAGATGCTTGAAAAGATCTTACTATCATGCCTATTGCCAACCAGCCGTGACCGGTTCAAGGAATGTGTTCAGAGTCAATAACAGGGGTCCGCGTGACTTGCTCAATCTGAATTGTAATGGTCCAGTGTGTACAGACTATTGAATGCGTTGTTTACGATGGAATCTAGGCCAGCTTACATGGCGCATGCAATCATATGTCATTATTCAGGAATTTATTAAAACTGTAAACGAAAATCTATATTTCACGTGGTTAACAGGTATAGACGCCCGAGACCCAACCCAGCCCATAATGTTTTACAAAATCTGCACCCAACCTAACTCAATCCAACCCAACCCAAACTATGTACGCTGATGTTCTGTGCACGGAATGGTCCTTGTCCGACCTATCTAGCGGTTGATGTTGGCTGGAGTACCAGCCAACATCAACCGCTATTGGTAGACCAGGACTAGGATTAGCCTCTACCAGCCAATACCAGAAACCAAGTCTTCGGACTGTCATGGGGCAACGAGCCTTCTCATACGATGGACCCCATGCCTGGAACGCCCTTCCACCAGCGCTACGGAACATAAAGTCGCCCGTCGTTTTTCGTAAACAGTTGAAGACACATCTGTTTAATTGTGCTTATAATAATTGACATTAATTGTAATGCGCTTGCTAACATTAATTGATTAGGCGCAATATAAATAGCTAATTACATTACATTACATAGGTTAACCCAACCCATGGGCATCTCTGGCTTCGACAGCATCTTTGCTAACAGGATAATGATAATCAGACATTAATTAAGATTAACTCACTGACAGTAGATGTTTCAGTAGCTTTAACCGTCACAATTGCTTTTTCAGTAGTCGTGGTTTTCGCTAAACAGACAAAACAAGACATTTATCGTCTGACAAAAAATTCATCTTGAACTCAGCGTTAGTCCCATTTGAGCGTTGGAAGTAGCATCGTGAGGTCCCTTATTTAGAATATTTTGATAGGTGCAAATACGCGCTGCATGTAACAATGAGTAACCAGGTTCGTCAATATCTCTGCTATAAAGAAATTCAGGCATTAATTAAGATTTACGTAATTTCTCGTATTATCGTTAAAAAAATTCTTTGCTATTATTATTATTATTACATTAAAATTAAGATTGCTGTGGTAACTAATCCAGAAGGACTACTTGAACACATTACAGTGTCAAAACAGAATCATAACTAGTTCGAAATAGCCAGGTCTTTAAGCGCTTCTTAAACGTATCTAGTGATGGTGAGAGTTGAATGGCCAGTGGTAAACCATTTCAGACCCGCGGTGCCGCCACGGGAAATTCGCGATCACCCACGGTGGAAAGACGCATTCGCGGGACGAGTAGCGCTGCAGTGGAGGCCGATCTCAGACGTTGTCGACCATTGAGATCTGATACACCATACAGTTCTGTCTTTAGGTATGCCGGGCCCATGCCATTCAGATACCAGAACACCAGCAACACCAGTTTGTATTTGATACGTTCTGGCACTGAAAGCCAGTGTATGTCTACCAGTAGAGGTGTTATGTGGTCGCTCCGTCCAGATCGGTGACTCAAACGCGCGGCAGCGTTCATCACTGTCTGAAGACGATTGAAGAGATAACTGGGAGTCCCTGCGAGGGTGGCGTTGCCATAGTCCAGTCCTGTCAGCACTAAAGCACTGACCAGCGACTAAAGGACTGTAGTGGAGACGGATCGTCGGATGCTCCGTATCAATCGCAGAGCAGCGAAACTTCCGGCGACGCTATTGGCCACGTGTTGTTTCATCGATACTGTACGGTCTAAGTAAACGCCTAGATTCCGCACCGAGGTAGTCGGCTGAAGTTCATGCTATATAGTTGCCTATAATCTCAAAAACTTTCGCTGGCCAGATTGATCGCCATTCTGGCGGAACTGAGTTCGAAAGGTAGTGAGTACTCGATAAAGGACCCTCTTAGACAGAACCCCATTCTGAAAAGTTGTCAGTTTCGCTGAAGGCATCCCATTGAATCAGTCTTTAAGACGACTGATTGACTGCAAATGCCAAAGGACCCACTCCTCCCGCTGTGGAAACGGCCCATTTGCTCCGGAACACCAATTAACATCGGACTATCGCCTAGTCTTGAGCTTGTTAAAATTATACAATAATAATGTAACAGATTTTTATGTCTGAAAGCCGTGAAGTTCACCTTTCGTCGTTATCGCCCAGTTACTATCAGAGTACTTGCATTCAAGTGCATTAGGCGATTGAATGGTTATTTTTTCGACACACAGAGATTCCCTCGGACCCTCATCAATGTCATCACAATGCCTCGTGAAGCTGGCAGCGCAGATGTAAGGATTGGTTGTTGGAAATGATTTTCCTCCATCCAACGGCATAGTGATGACGGTCGCATTGTCCATGAATCCAGCAAACTTGGACGCCACTACCATTCCAGTCGGATTTTTCATTTCGAGTTTAATTTCCAGATATTGAAACATTTCCGAAGTGTTCCTATATGCGCTGTGCCACAGCGTGCAGGAAAGTACCTTTTCACGCTCCTCGCATTTCAAAGGGGACTCTGAAAAAGACGACTGTTCAATATTCAAACAGATATATGACATTTGATCACCAATTCGCCAGGTGGCAACAGAAGCGACGAAAGTACCTACTGTAGATGACATGACGCAATATTAACAGATAAAACTCCATAATATTCAATATTATTATACCAGCTATGTGGACATTAATCGTTTAAATATTGTATGAACCTAAATATTATGGACTTTTATCTGTTAATATTGTATCATGTGTCATGTCATTTATCAACAGTTCCTTTGATCCATTGTCCCATGACCGATGACCAAAGTGCACTGAAAACTAGTGACCAATCGTTCCATTACCGATTGTTCTATGAGCAAAAGTCCCAAATTTAATCTAAAGCAGCTATTTCTGAATCATTTATCTCCACATTTGTGTCAGTTGTCTTATATATTTCCGTTTATGGCGCCGTCACGGCTGCCAGCACGTGTTTGTACGTGCCACGGTTTAGTCGCCGTTCTCGGCATTTTCCGACGTTATGCGCTTGGATTTTACGCCAATCGCGAGGACTGCGTTCTACTCGTCAGTTTTCCGACAAGTCTCTTGCCGTCCTCCTCTTTTCCACGTCGTTTTGAAATGTTTTAAGTCGGTCGCCGCCGCCGCTGAGTCGATCGTCATTGTCCGCAATCAATATGGCCGCCACGTGGAGCTCAACGGGACCGCGGCTCACGGTCGTTCCAGACTTCGTTGGAGCCTCCATCTTCGTCGGATTTGCCGATTTCGGCAACGAACTATACTCTCACGGAAGACCGCTACTCTGGATTCACCGCCGGATCTTACCATGCGGAGAACGCCTACGACCAACTCGCGGACCTCTAACATCAACTTCTGTTCTTCGCTGACGTGTCAATGTTGCAGTTTTCTTGTGAAGCACCGCTTCCTAAGGACTCGGCACCGGATTTCGTCACGGCATCAAGTTCTTTCTATCATCAGAGTGGATTTACGACGTCACTGCCATCCGACCTTCATTGGCATGTCAGCGCTGTCAAAGCGCTTTTGATTTTGGTTTTTAACTATGCTACAACGCTATATATCTATGGCGCCTTCCTATGGCTGCCTTGCATGCGTTTTGTGCATGCCACGTTTCGTCGTCGTTCGACGCAATTTCTGATGCTCCGTGCGTGAATCTTGCGCCGGAAATGAGGATTTCTTCGAGTCCGTCGGTCTGCTGAGGAGTTTTGGCTGTCCTCTACTGTTTCGCGTCGTTTCGGAAGCCTCGAGTCGGTCTCACCGCCTGTGCAGGACGTCGCCATGTTGGCTATTGTTATAGCGCCATGCGATGATCGACGGTCGTTCCTGGTTCTCACACAGGGCAGTCCCTACTGAACCACTTTAAACCTTGTCATATTATTATATTATTATTATTAAATCCATTCAAGTTCAATGTACTCCAATGGAAATCGAGGACATTCTACGGGCTTTATGTTCTCCGCTGTTTTGTAAATTTGTCAGCGGAAACAAAAATGCAAAAAGTTTACGAATCTTGTTATGTATTTTACCTAGGTATAGCAAGATCGCTTGTGCCTTGTTTTCTGGGTCGGTTATGTCGACCCAATCTTCACACATGTAAGTCATGGAAATGCCATAAGAATATGCTTGAGCTGTTGCCTTGACAGTCAGATCACAGCTGTAAAGAGGCGGATCATGGGAAGAGTCGAAGGAATATCTGACATCGAAATTTCTTTTGTCTTCGTTTACACATTTTCCCTTTACTGTCCGGTTCATGATCTGTGCACTACTCTTAAATTCGGACCAGCTCAAAATTTCATTGTCTGAGCCGCACTTGAAAGTCACACGTGAGCGTTTAATGGCGATCATATGCGACGGCTTCACAAATAGCTCTCCATCTGTGCCTGCGACAGAAACAAACGACTGAATTATATACTCAAAGAGGTCACGAAGCGACTGAATTGATATTTTAACAAATCAGTTGTAATCATGGAGTTATTATTAGAGGAGACGGCATTACGTCATTTGGCTGAAGCCAACTATTTGGGAAATTCCCAAACGGCAGCCACATTGGTAGACCCAAAACATCATCAGCTGAGCCATGGAGAATAGCTGCGGGAATGTTTTACCAATGTTCTAAGAACTTTTTATTAGTATGTATTGAAAATGGAGATTCAGATCAGTGGAGGTTCCAGGATTTGGTAAGTGGGGGGGGGGGGCGTTGGGGTGGCAGCCTCTAATCACGTGGGCCTACCGCTTGTTGTTAACTTAGGTATGTAGTATTAAGTATAGGGTCCCAACAGGGAGGCCACTGGGGGCCGGGCACTCAATAGGGGGCACGGACCCACCCTGGGCCCAGTGGCGGCTCCAGGATTTGGCAAGTGGGGGGGGGGTGTTGGGGTGGCAACTTCTAATCATGGGGCCTACCGTTTGTTATTAGGCATGTGGTATTAAGTATAGAGTCCCAACACGGGGGCCACTAGGGGCCAGGCACTCAATAAGGGGCACGGACCCAACCTGGGCCCAGTGGCGGCTCCAGGATTTGGCAAGTGGGGAGGGGGGCGTTGGGGTGGCAACTTCTAATCATGGGGGCCTACCGTTTGTTGTTAGGTATGTAGTATTAAGTATAGGGTCCCAACAGGGGGTCACTGGTGGGCCAGGCACTCAATAGGGGCACGCTCCCCCGGCTCCCCTGTGGAGCCGCTACTGATTAAGATGCTATTGTTCGACATTTGTGTTTGAAAATAGCAAGTGGACAGTATATTGGATGGCATCAATCGTGTTTCTCAATAAGAGGCTGTCCATTAATTATGTCAACAATTTTTTGGCAATTTTTGACCCCTCCCAGGGATATTTTTACACCCTCCTAACACCCCCCATTTGAGATCGACACCCCCAAACATGCACTGTGACAATGGTATGTATACAAAATGAATACTAATTAGCTCAGACCCCCCCCCAATGGAGGACACCCCTCCCTTTAACTTTTATTGTCGGATGACCTATTTTGTCAGCCTTTTCGGGAGAGACTTAAAAATTCCGACACCCCCGATTTCCCGTTCCCCAATTCAAAATCCTAGAAATAGCACTGGCCCTCCCCCTTGTCATCAACTGTCAACTTTCAATTACCACCCTCCCAATAATCATGTCAAAAACTCCCCCCTCCCCAGATGAATGACAGGTCCCAATAACAAAGTTATTATTTATAATTTTATAAAAAAAGGGAATGATATAACTCTGACTTAATACTTCTGTATTCGTCCAATTCAACCACAATGGCCGCTAACAATGGAGGTGATATTTTTAGCCTACGCGCTACTGGCTTCACGCAGTCTGGTTAGAAATGACGTAATGCCGTCTCCTCTAATAATAACTCCATGGTTGTAATAGATTCAATCTGGACAGGGTTTTTGTATCAATTGGATCAACCATTTGAAGGGACTCAGAGTTACAAAAATTGAAGTTCGACTCTCGTTCCCCAAAATTCCGGGCTTCTCTTTATTTATTTCATCTCTCTCGTGTCCCATTTCTTTTATCATCAGAATCTGAGATGTAATTCTTGATCCCCCCCAAAGCAACATTGGCATCTAAAATCATCGGGTGGAGGATATAATCAATTTTCCAAGAAATCAATGAAAGTTCGAAATTCTTTCACCCTAAAATTGTGATGTTCAGCGGAGGTCCGACATCTAAACCGGAATCGACCAATTTGTGAAAATTCTCGCAATCCCCGGAAAATCAAATACTGCATGCAGTTAATGTGATATTTTTCGTCTCCAAATCACGAGGGATTGGATTTTGATTATACTAAGATGCCTTGAGAAAAACAGTAAGAATGTTGTCGAGAGAATAGAAAGAGGCACGTCTAACTTTTTTTCCAAAAACCCCATAGACTCTTTGTACGGGGCGGGAAGATGGCAAATTGGTAACACTCTAGAGCGGCACGCTGTCGGAACGGATTCGATTGCCACAGGAGCCCCCGAAATCAACTCAGCCCTCATTCGCTAGAGGGCGAACGTAAATGAGTAGAAGCTGTGGCTGCGAAGGTAAAACGTGGGTCTAAGAAGAGAACGAAGCAATGGCAAACTACTCTAGATTAATGGCGCAAGCGGCCTGCGTCGCTGCTTGCCTGAACTCGATCAACGCCGGGCCAAACGTATGGACGAACCTTTTTAGACTCTCAGTGACCTTGGGCCTTTGGGGGTCATTTATGATTTCCCATGCCGGCCCCAAACCCGGATAAAGGAGGAGGGTTGGGTGACTGGATGCAGATTCAGCCACCCGTAAAAAGGATGCAGAAAGACGACTCTGTCGACAAGCCTAATAAGCCGGATGGAGGAACCTACGTGCTTATAAAAACAGAAGAAAGTCTCGAAACGGACTGATCTCTCGAAAAAAGACCCGGTGTAGTGAACTAAAATGAATCCCATATAAAAATGAACCCCCTCATTATTGCAAGTAGACTAGTGAACCCCACCTCGTTATTATACATATAATAATTAATGAATACCTGTAAAGAATTTCTACTCTGCGTATGCTACTTGGCTAGTTAGACAGACGAAAAGTTAAGGTGGGGGGGATAATGTGACATCGTTGGACAACACATTTGCATGCGAAATGTATACGTTTGCAAATCCTTATATTAAATGATTTTGATTAATACTTTTTCTGCACTTACATAAACGTTACTCTCGGAGTCTCAGTGCATGTGTAATTACTGTATTTCACTTACGTAACTTCATCTCTTGTACTTTTGCTGTGTTGTGCTTTCCTGTATTATGATTTGTGTCATCGATTGCAGTGTCTTCGACGATTTTCTTTCTCCGAGTTAATGATGTTACAAGTGTATATCTCATGAAATAATTTTATTAATTATACTTCACATCACCATAGAGGAATTACAATAATACAGAGGAAGTTAATATTCTGCATATAATAATGAAAGGGAGTCTTTGTTACACGCATAAAATGACTTGGGGATTTCATCTTTCAGGGGATCCATTTAAACTCTCTATACCCGAACGAAACTGAACACTGACTGAGTGAGGTTTGTGACTTTAAATATAGGAACACTAAAAAATAAAGAAGAAAAACTAGTACAATGATACTGATGATAGAAAGAAAAATCGATAGGGGCCTATCCTAGGATTATGTAAAACCCGGATGAAAGAACATGGCAGAAAGATTATCCACGAAGATCATGTCCTAGTGTACTCAGGACAAAGAAACACCAGACACGGAGTGGCAATCATAGCCTTGCCAGCCATAGATGTTGCAAACGTTTTTTACGTTTTTTCTCGCCAACAAAAAACGCGTTCTTTACGTTTTTTAAAAAAAAATTACGTTTTTTAATTTATTGCATTTTCAGTGTCTTTTTGCAATATGGTATTTACATTATTTTAAGATCATAGGTTAGACAAGCGGTGAATCAAATTTTTCAAATATTAATCAAGGCGTTACACAATTTCAATAACGTGAAGTTTAGCGCCAAAACGCGGCAATATTGAAAAGTCGTAAAACAGTCCACATTGAGTTGAATTCTCTTGTTTTTGTTGTAAATTGTACGAAATTTATACGAAAAGGTGCGGTGTATTTAAAAATATTATCGACAATTGCTTATAATTCTTTAGAATATGAGTTTAACCAGCTTTGAAGGTGATACGTTTACCGTAAACCTAAGATAATCGCTTCGTGTCTTGACTGTCTATGGTTTATAGATGAGTTTTTTAATGTGGCGCCAGGACAATGTTATTATTATTTATTCAAAAAGGCTATTAACAAATTGTCACAATAAATGAATAGGCCTACATATAGCGTTTTCTGCATTAGGCCTAGGCCTACTAATGAGTGTTTCTCGTTGTCTTGCCTTTCTTAGTTTAAAAACTAATTACGCCACAACAGTAAAAAAATTAATATGTCAATTTTAGTGTTGGCTAAAAAGTAAATGAACGTTTTCTCAACGTTTTTAACGTTTTTTATATTTTCAGAAAAGCGCGTTTTTTACGTTTTTTATTTCTGATTTTACGTTTGCAACATCTATGTTGCCAGCAATAGGACCCAGGATACAAGAAGTAATCTACACCAACGAAAGGATAATAGGAGTCTCTATGGAACTCGGAAACGAAAACCTCGATGGTGTGCAGGTCTACTGTCCTCAGCGAGGAAGTTCTGGCTAAGAAAAAGAAAACTTCTACGATACGCTACAGAACACAATCGACAAAATGCCACACAGAAATAACCTGCTTGTTATCTGAGATATCAACGGACATATTGGCACAGATCGAACTGGATGTGCATTGTGCATTTGTCGTAGGTGCTTTCAGTGTCGGAGAGAGAAACCCTGAAGGAACAAGAGTCATCATCGACTTTTGCTTAAAGAAGCAATTGTTCATCATGGACGCATTCTTCAAGCACAAAGAACACAAATGGACATGGTACAGACGGAATAGTACAGCACAGAACTATATTGATAAATCCATGATTGATCTAGTGTTAGCATCCAAAAAGGCCTCGGTAAAAGATGTTAGAGCTCTTCCACCAGTCTCACTGGGTGCGGATCACAGATTGGTACTTACAAAGTGAGAAATAGCAAAATAGATGCGACAAAGACACAAAAGGGAAAGAATAAAAGCATAGGCACTGAAAGATGAAGACACGAGACAAAAAGTGGCACACAAAATTGAAGCAGCATATGAGCATATTTCTGAAAATAACAACGTAGATGAGGAATGTCAACATTTTAAAAGAAGAAATGACTACCATAATGAAAGAAGTGGGAGCCAAAACAATTGGCGGAACAACAAGAAAAAGAACCCCTTACTGTAATAGAGATCTGAAAGAAGCTGTGAAGACAAAAAATAAACTCTTCAGACAATGGATGAAACTCAGGACACCCGAAACCAGGAAAACATGTGTTGATCAGCGAAAAAAGTCAACAAACTACAAGAAAAAGCTAAACAATAGAGAGTGTTGGATACAGCTAGGAAAAGATCTAGAAGAAGATGCGCGAGGTAACAAAGAATTATTATACAGCCTGGTAAAACGTTACCGAGAAAAGAGACCCGATACACAAACTACAATAAAGACCAAGATGGCAACCTATTAGTGAACAATACAAATATCGAAGCGGGAAGGAAACAGCATACCTTGAACCATGGGCACCCGCACATAAGGGCAAGAGGGGGCACTTGCCCCCTTGAAAATATAAATACCAATATTTCACATTGAAATTATAAAACCTTGCTAAAATATTAACCGTTACCATTGTATTGAAATGTGTTTCGCCCCTTCTGGAAAAATTTATCAAAGTTTGTTGAAGATTTTTAGATTTTTAAATATTGGTGAGTTTTCTTTGTTTTGCCTGTCACGTTAAAAATCTGGCGATGACCTATTTTTGCTTGTCACGTTAAAAATCTTGTCGCCGATTTTACCATTGTGTTTTGCCCCTCCTTCGAAAATTTCTGCGGGCGCCCATGCCTTGTACAACTTTAAAATATAGAGGATATAGATAATCTATAGATAATCTCGCAGGCTCCACACATATAGCACACGCACTACTGAGCAAAGTAAAGAGATTCCAGATTCAGAAGAAGATATCAGTTTGGAAGAAGTGAAGTGGAAAGAGCAATAAAGCGCATGAAAAACGGCAAATACTCAGGATATAACGTAATCCCAAGTGAGATGTTTAAAAATATTGGTATAGGCCTACAAACAAAAATGTTGCTACACCAAATATTCAAGTCTGCTTGGAAAGAAAGCAAAGTACCAATAGAATGGGTAAGAGCCATCATTTGCCCAAATTACAAAAAGAATATAAAACAGACCGTAATAACTATCGAGGAATATCCTTGATTCCGCACATTACTATAATATATGAAATGATCCTGTGATCCTGGAACGCCGTCTAAGAAAACATATGGAAGATAAACTAGGAGAATGGCCACACGTTTTCCGACCAAATCCCAGTACAACAGACGCTGCTCTGTCTCGAAATGATTCTTGAAAAATCATGCGAATTTGATGACAACTGCAATCTAGCCTTTCCAGATCTGGAAAAAGCTTTTGACAGAGTGCCAAAACGACACTTGTGGAACTTGATGCGAATGGTTGAATATCAGGTCCCACGAAAACTACTGAGCGCTATTGTTGGCATGTATGCGGTAAGCCGAAGCTGTGTCAGATCAAACGGTCGCCATTGGACCATGGTTTGAGGTGAAGACATGAGTGAGACAAGGCAGGGTGCTATCGCCTCTGCTGTTCATCTTACTCATGTGACCATATACTGAAACAAGTGACAAAACGCCAAATGGAAGACGAAGAACAAAAAGATGATCGACGTCTAACATTTGCCTATGCAGACGATGTAGGACTGGCGGCTGGTCCACCTATAAAACTACGAAATCAACCGACACCTTCTGCTGACAGAAAATGGCCTGCATCTGAATGCCACAAAATCAGAGGCGATGCAGGCATCCAGAATGCCTGAAGAACAAGGTTTACACTTATGGACAAATGGCAGAGAACTGACAGGGGTGAAACAATTCATATACCTGGGAACAACACTCTTTGATAGTTCGGCCTCAAACAACACAGCCATCAATGACAGAATTATTCAGTACAGTAGAAATGTTGGCCTGCTATACTCACTCCTGAAAGACAGACAAACTCGTATTGCTGTCATAATCAGTATTTATAAAACTATTCTCAGACCACTACTAACCTATGGATGCTGGACACTGACATCGGCCACCAAAAACAAAATACAAGCAGCATAGATGAAACTCTTAAGGCTTATTAAATTAATAATTATTAAAATTAATAATAATTATGATTAGTTTATTGCTAAAGAGCCCACATTAAGAGATAGGAAGAAAAACGTCCTAATCATAGTACAGCTAGGTATAAAAAGTATCATGCAGCTTATAAAGGAGAGCCAACTGAGATGGCATGGTCACGTCAAGAGAATGGAAAAGAAGATATGCCATTACAGGTGCTGCTGTGTTACTGTTATTGTACTGGACAACTTCTATAGCGCCGTAGCATCGCGAGGGCCAAAGTCCAATGCCCTGTCGACACCGTTGACAAATCAACAAGGAACGGAAGATGTTGGTAGAAACAAACCCACTCAGAGTCTCAGATGGTACGAGGGAGTTCGCTATCGTTGCGATATCGGGTGGTGAACCCGAAAGAAGGCGTTCTTCCACAAGACGTTCCATTGAAGAGTCAGCGAAACGAAAGGATGTTGAAGGACCGCATATATGTTGAGAAATTCTCCGCGTCTCGAAATCAGACGGTCAATTTCTGAGGGCGGTCTTCTACAAGACAGTGATCCATCGCTGAACTTGACAGAACCGACCAGAGATGGAACTCAGCGCGAGGACCGGAACCGTCGTTGCCCAACGTAGCCTGCTAAAACTACGTCAACATGCTGGCGGCTTAGATAAAATGGCGGACCAACCACCCGACACCCAGCGACATAAATCCGATCCGTTCAGCGCAGAGACGGTCGCCGACCTCTTCGAAAACTAAAAGTAGGCGACAATCCGCGCGATTAGCGCAACACTTAAGCGCAAGACGTCGGTAAAACTGTCAAGAAACGGCGATATTCCGAGGAACGTACAAACGCGTGCAAGCAGCCAAAATGGCGCTACCGGAAGTGGCACCCACCGACCGCCAGACCAAAAGGACGGCCGAGAAATCGATCGATGGACATCAGTGAAGCGCTAGAGTCCAGAGTAACATCACTGAAGCAAGTGGAAGAAACTAAAATCTAAATGGACAGAGACGCGCGGAAAGGCTACTTCGCAGACAGACCACAAGTCTAACTGCACCGGGGTGCAAGGTACCAGGGGCGCCCACACAAGGGGGGAAAGATAGATACAAGTGAAAATATGAAACGATGCATCTTATTTTCAAGCTGTTTATCAAATGCGTGGGCAGAAACGACAAATTATATCCTTCTATTTAACATATTCGAAGTCAGTATTCAATTTTCTATCTACTCTCGAGTATAACTTGTTCAATATGGGCAAATTACTTTAAATCTCATCGTCCGACCAATTGCCTCTTTTCTAAACTGCGTTGTTCAAAGTAAAAAACCTACAGATTGGTTAAGTGCTATCGTTCGATAACTTCGACACAAACCTGTGACGGAAAACAACCACACGATGAGGGAGACGAAGACTCGCATTTCTCTTTATCAAACGGGAGTCTTCGGTCTACCGAAGCTTTTTACTACAGTGGTTTTCACACAGGCTTACTTAGCCTCCTAAACCACTTAAAATCACATTATTATTTTGGCTGTCATTATTAATTAACGTCACTTCTAGTCAACATCTTTACGTCACAGACGCGGTTAAATTTTAAATCAAGAGCTTTGTTTCGTGACGTCTCATCATTGTAATAGTTAAAAGCTTGAAACCGGGTACGATTTATTATTATTATTATTTCTAGACAATTTCTCCAGCGCAGTAAACAAGGCTAAGGCCTACGACAAAAGCGCTTTAACATAATTCTATCAATAAAATCCGATATTAAATAAGTGTGTTTTTAAGTTCCTAAGAAAGGATTCCGCAGAGACAGCTTCCGACACAACGTCAGGTAACGAATTCCAAAGTAACGGATTCCCTTTGGAGAATGACCTTTCTCCAAACTTGGAGGTCTTTGACGGAGGAGGGACAAGCAGCAGGACTCGACGACTCGACCGAAGCTTCATTCTCGACTCATTTGACGTCGTTCCCTGCACCAGCGCACTCAGATATTCTGATTTATATATATATATATATATATATATATATATATATATTTAGATTTAGTTGAATGCTCTTCAGTTTCGTCCTTCTTGGACCATTATTTGGTGTAAGTACACTGTAGGACTCGTGTTTCTAATTCATCGGCTTGGTTTTTAATGATTTTATTTCGACGAAACAAATATGACACGGTCTAGTCAGTGGGGTGCAGAGAATGGTGGGCACCCGTGGCCAAAGTTGATTTGGACGCTCCATCATCTGGTGGATACCCGCTTTTGACAAGAAAAAAAGGTCGCCGAGTCAAATTTTACGCCGCCCTCTAAGGTGCGCCCGGGGCCAAATTGATAGTTTATAGGATTTTACTGTAAAATAGTGTTGACAAGCAAAAAGGTCGTCGGGTCAATTTTATACTCCCCTCTGGTGTGCGCCTGGGACCACCGTCCCCCTCTGAACGCTACTGAGTCTAATTTGCAGAAAAAGACGTTTAGCGATCTTCTCATAGAAAGTTCTTAACATGTCTTATTCTCCAATTTTCTAATCTGCTGACTCCCTTCCGCCTGACCTGTTACGTTTCCTTCTTCAGCGTTTACGAGTGAAAACCCCTCTTAGTTTTTCATTTAATTCGTTTATTTAAAGACGCATCCGTAACAAAGACGATGAGCAACTGCCAAACTATGTAGAGTTCCGCAGGTTTAGGACCCGGGTCAACTAAAGTCTATCTGTACAGTGATCGTATTTACAGAGTTCGTCTATATGTTACAGTCAAAGTGTGAAATCAGGGAATGTTGACATTGCCTGAAATTTGTAGGCAATGTCGACATAAGCCGTTTCACTCGGGCAATGTGGACATTGGCTGAAATTGTTAGGCATTGTTTAACAATGCCTGAAATTTGCTCAGATTTTCTACACACTTTGCCTGAAATCTTTATCTGTGATGGAATAGCAGCAGGTAAATGTCGGCATATGTCGAAATTGCCTAAAAATTTCAGGCAATGTCAACATTGCCAGATTTCATACTTTGACTGTAACATGTGTGTGTTATTATTGTTGTAGAACTGTTTTATATTACTACTTGTTCCTTTATTTCATTTGAACTTAATAAAGTTTTTGGCAGTTATTAATGTTTGAGACAGTGGCGGCTCCAGGATTTGGCAAGTGGGGGGGCGTTGGGGTGGGAACTTCTAATCATGGGGACCAACCATTTGTTGCTACGTATGTAGTATTAAGTATAGGGTTTCTACAGGGGGCCACTGGGGGCCAGTGACACATACAACAGAAACACTACTGAGATGTGCTCAACCCTTGCATGTTTTTAGAACTCTTAGAGCACAAGGAAGGAGTAGTTAATCCCGTCATAGTCCATTGAATGCAATAGTGAGATATAAACTTATATACTGTATGCTTCCCCTGCCTAGAAAGGCGTTCCTAACGCTAGAGAAAAGCAAAGAAGCGAAGCAGACATCCAAAGTGTAATAAATCAACTAATCTTTCTTCTAGTTGCATTCCGAACTTTAAATACATGACAAATCAAATAGACCACAATTTATTTCAGGCAGCGGAAGACAATGTTCTGCATATCATTCCAAAATTCCTTACACCGAAATCAACCTCTCAACAGAGCTACACTCTTAGACCGCGAACCTGGAAATTCTTAACTGGATTAATTACGATTTATTTACTGAAAAAACTTTGTTATAAGATTATTATGCTGAGGACGAAAATGTAAAAGTCAATTTTAATTTCCAATAATTTTTACCTGTATTTGATAATAAGGTATGTGTTATTATGTACAGTATTATAGGCCTATGCATCATGTAATGTGCGCTTTGCCAAGGTTTATATAATAAATAGATTAATTTTGCAATTTTCAGCGTTCAATTCATAACATTCATTGTTCAGAATTCAAGCGAACTTTCTCATTTAATATAATAGACTATCTCGATTAGCACCTAAAATATTTTGAATCACAGATTTTGCACACTCGAAGCCAGCAGATTTATATCTTTAATTAATATAGCGTTATGATGTTGCATTCGTCAAAGGTGGCTTCACACAGATCATATGGCAGTTCACAACATGTCACAAAAGTCGCAGAAAGAACACTAGGTTTCTAAATTATAAATGAATAAAATTTCAAATGACACTTCTGCTACAACGTCATTACCGCAGTGTTTGCTTAATGCCGCCGTATCAATGACTGATAACTGCTATAGGCCTAATAGAGAAACATACGAAACGTAAAAAAAACAACGGTAGAACATACAAAATAAATGCATAATCACAAAATGTAAAAGAACATTGTCTCAAGGAATACAACATTTTCAATTTTTTTATTAAGTCTTTTTTATTCAAGTCTTCCCTCTGACAATTCTAAAAATATATTCAACACAGAACAAAGATATTAGCATCAAACTTTATAAGTCAGTGAATATCTAAGGCATTTTCGGTATGATTGAGGCCCAATAGATATGTAAGATATGTAAGTAAGTAAGTCCGCCGAACGCAGTTGTTGCCGCCCGCCAGACTTATGTCAGCGTTGATATCCTACAATGATCTTAGCCGCAGACACAATAATAACCCTGTTCCAGCTGCAAAATATCTTGGATTTACTTTTGACTCTTCCATAAATTTCGAAGCTTACATGTCTCAACTATCGAAAACCTGTTATGCTCACATTCGAGATCTACGCCGCCTTCATCCCTGCCTTTGTATTAAAACTGCTTCCACTATCGCCGCTTCAATAGTTCACTCTAAATTAGACTACTGCAGCTCACTGCTTCACAATCTATCGAAAGCTTCCATAAGCAAACTCCAATTGATTCATGTAACTCGTGCAGTTACGAAATCACCAAGCTTCTGCCATATCACACCATTACTCAAATCTCTACACTGGCTGAAAATAGCAGAACGCATTAATTATAAAATTATATCGGTGACTTACAACTCACTTCATACCAATATTCGACCGTATGTATTATAGGCCTACGTATATTATTTCGAATGATATTACAACTTTAATACGCGTACGGTAAAAGTTCCGTGCGTTAAAAATT
This sequence comes from Metaphire vulgaris, assembly GCA_018105865.1. Lineage (NCBI taxonomy): Eukaryota > Metazoa > Annelida > Clitellata > Crassiclitellata > Megascolecidae > Metaphire > Metaphire vulgaris. Next base: position 1,598,437 of record CM030863.1, on the reverse strand, counting down.
CGTTGCCTAAAATAAGAGAGCTTAAATGTTAAAATTCAGCTGGAAATCTAACTCGGCGATGGATGAAAACGCATTGAATAATCTCATAATAAACTTCTATAAACATCCAGTAATTTCAGAATACTTTGCACCAGACATCAGATGGCTTCGGCTTCTCAATTACCGAGAATATCTGGTAACCGGGATCTGCGACAACCTCTATCTATCTATACGTGACGATTTATACAGCGCCGTAGTCATGACGAAAAACCAAAAACAAAAGCGCTTTACAGTCAACTAGCTAAATTGTACGAGGTCTTAAATAAGTGCGTCTTAAGCATGCATGCAAAAGTCCCAGCCGAGGTGGCCTTTGTCACATGCATTCTGTATTCTGCAACCTTGATTCTGTGACGGGCAGTGGAGTGACACTCTTGTTCTTCCCGAGTTTATCCTTGGTTGCAGTAGATAAGGAGCTGTCTCTATAGACTGTCAGTCTACCATTAACGATTACAGGCAACCCAGGACTTGCAATCAATAATGGGTGTTACGAATGGAATTGACTTCTGGCTGGCCGATAATTAAGTCAACGTCGAACGTAAGTCTACAGTGGCTATTTTATTGGAACACTGATTTATAACAAATTATTTATAAGTCCTGGTTGACATGTTGCGCTCATTCCGCAAAATTGATGACAATTCTGGTAATTCACGTCATTTTGAGGAATTCGTGGCAACAGACAAAAATCACGGAATTCACGGCTTCTGTGACTTCGTGAAATTCTACAGGCCCTATGTATAGATAATAGGTAACCATAGAAGTACGTCCAAGCTCGACGCCACGGCCAACGTAGTTTTACATATAAATACGCGTATAATATATTTGGAGTTATTATACGTATGATACGATATTTTACCAGAGGACGTAACGTACGGTTGAATCTTGCTTCATACATCAAAACCAGTCTACCTACGAAATCAGATAATCCCACAACATCCTCGATCCACTCGATCTTCCTCTTATGCCACTCTCCTTCGTCCTCTGAATCAATCATCTTTGGCAACCGCGCTTTTTCATGTGCCGCGTCAGACTTTGGAACTCAATTCCAATATCCCTCCGCTGTCTACACCATGGTCAAATAACAAATTTCGAGTAGCAATTTCCTTCCCTCTTGCAAAATCTCCTCAAGTTCTTCTTTCTAAACTCAACCCATTTCTCTTTGAAATGATTTCCACAATACAGTACTGTAGCCGTAACGTTCCAACCACAATTTTGACGAATTAAAATTGAACATAGAGCTTTAACGGGTACGATGGCCTTTAAGACAGGACGGATCAAATGGGCCCATAAGTGACAATGGAAAGAAGACCGTCTTAAAACCCCATTGAAATGGTGAAAAGGGATCTCCCTCGGCGACGAAGTCAGAATTGTCCATGAGTTGGGTTAACCTATGGGTTGGGTTGATATTGGGTAACAATTTTCATATTAATTGTGGGTTGAGTTGGGTCAGAGAATAAGTCATGGTTTAAGAAATTCCAGTATATTACATGGGGTTGGGTTGGGTCAAGTAACCCTATTGACGGCATGGGTTGGTTTGGAAACTTATGACTTGGGTTGGGATGGGTTCTAAAAAATGGACCTATGGACATCTCTGGATGAAGTCCGGCAATACATTTTTGACAAAGTGGTCTTGGAGATAAAATACTCTCCCCACATTGATAAGTCAGCGACGGAGATGTATATTTCTGCGAATACTGGAGCGATAGCCATGTATAATTAATCGTTCGGAGTCGTGTGATGACTAGGCGGTGATGATGATGATGATGATGATGATGATGACGATGATGATGATGATGATGCTGATGATGATGAATATCATGTGGTTTGTACCTTTATAGCAGTAACATCGAGAGCTACAACATCAATCTGTAATACAACTAACGGAACTTGTTTCCTGTAGAATTATTGAACGAGGAAAGCTACAAGGAGACTCGTCAGCATGACAAAAGAATCGACACCGTCTCTTTCCAGTCCTGTAAAAAGAAGCACATTTCAGAATTATGTAACTCCTTTATCTACTCAGAGACATTGCATGGCGAGTCAAAATGTACTTTTTGCTATGCTTTCGCACTGTAAAGATCATATAGCAACAGGGTTTTAAGTGGATCAGTATGGTCTGTCCTGAGTTATAAACCACACTCTTTCACGCATCCCTCTATTCCCTTCTGCCTGTAGATCCTGCTATAACTGTGGTTTATGAGTCTGCATCATAAAAGAATCAAAGATTTGGATTAAATAATTTTTAAAGCAATTTTGTGTCACGTTCACGAATACTAGGATACTGGTGAAAAGTTTCATATTGCAATCCCACTTTATTCGGCAGTAGCTTCTGTTTTCTCTATTTAACTATAAGGTCTCCTTTTCTTTTTCTCAAGGTAATCAATCCACAGTGCTTTAGCCATTCTCTGTGACTTAATTTTCGACATACCCTTATTATCTTAGTTGCTCTGCGTTGAAATTTTTGCACTTTTATTGTTTTGCTAGGTGTCTTAAGAGCGGTTTGTACAACATGCCACCTTATTCAGTTCATTATAATAATAATAATAATAATAATAATAATAATAATAATAATAATTATTATTATTATTATTATTATTATTATTATCGTTATTACTACTACTACTACTACTATTATTATTATTATTATTATTATTATTATTATTACTACTACTACTACTACTACTACTACTACTATTCTTATTATTATTATTATTATTATTATTATTATTATTATTATTATTTTCATTACTCAGATTTGATTGCCTTTTAAAGCATATTTTGCAGTATTGTCTTATTGGGTTTAGCAGCAATGATGGCAAAAATCGTCGATCGATCGACTCACTGGCATTGGAGACGCGAAATCTCGTTGTTGTTGTTCTTCTTTCAACAGCCTTTGCCGCTAGTAGGCCTCCTTCAGGGTCCTCGGCATTAATGTCCTCACCTGAATAGACAAGACAAGAATTTTGTCGTCTGACAAAGGGAATTCATTTTAGACCAAGCGGTGTTCCCCATTTGGGCGTTTGAAGGGGCAACGTGAGGTCTCTTAGCCCAAACATTTTTAGTAATGTTACAGTTACGCCACGCATCATTTTACAAGAACTGCAAGACAGAGAGTTATCGAGAATCACCATTGCAGAGAGGTGCAAATATGCTTTGCATATAACAATGAATAACCAGCTTCGTCAGCATCTCTGCTAACAAGAAACTCAAATAATGTTTAAGATTCACTCACTGGAAGTGGTGGTTACAATGGGTATAATCGTTCCCATTGCTCTATACTTAGCGAAGAATTTCTCTAAACAGACAAAAACAGACAAAACAAGACATTCGTTTCTTGAGAAAACAATTAACTTTAATCCCAGCGGTGGTCCCATTTGGACGTTAGAGGGAACATCGTGAGACCCCTTATAACGAAGATTTCGAGTAATATTACATTTACGCAGCGCAATATTTTTCAAAAACACAAAGACAAGTTATCAACAATCAGAATTACAGAGCGTTGCAAATATGCTTTGCATGTAACAATGAGTAACCAGCTTCGTCATCATCTCTGCTAACAAGAAAGTCAGACAGTGATTAAAATTCATTTACTCACTGGCAGGGACGGTTTCAATGGCTTCAAACGTCACTAAACAGACAAAACAAGACATCTATCGTCTGACAAAAAAAATCTCCTTAATTAACCCATATAAATACACAGTCCCATATTGGGGACAGTCATATAAGTACTCACACAGACAAGACAGTGTGTTGCGAATAAAACCTTGCTAGTTACCTATTTTTACAGGTTATGACTGGTAACATTTAAAGAGGAGTTTTAGCTGCCAATGTGGTTTGAACTAAGAGTTATATTTTCGATATCAGAAATTCTTACTGAAAAAAGCTTTAATAAATTATATTTATTTGTAAGATCCACAAATTTTGTTTGCATAAATTAGTTAGCTGTTATATGTGTTACAGTATAGCCTATATATTAGTGTCTTAAAAAGTTGGGAAGTGGATATACTATTTCCAACAATTTTTTATATTGAAACTCGCTTCCGTATATGGGGCTGTGAGATCGTACGGGTGAGGCAAGATAATGTGCATATAAGTACTTAAAGTGTTTAACTAAAATATGCCAAAACTATAAACAGACAATACCTGTTGCAAACAGGGAATTCTATACATCATACTGACTCTCTTCTGCCATTCCATGTCTTTGTCATTCCTTTTTCTAAAATCATATCCTCCATAGCTGTAACAACCTAGCCTCACTGCCCTTTGGATGTTGACTATTGCCTGGCTGATAATACGCACTTCTATAGCACCATTTCTAATACTCAAGGGTATCAATCGATGGTAATTACAATACAATAACAACATACAATAATATACCTTCCCCATAGCTATTTTTAAGAGAGGCTGAGCGCTTAAGATTAAGCAGCTACTGTTGTGCTGCTTTACAAGGCGCTATAGAAATCCACGAGATTTTACTTACTTACTTACTTACTTACTTACTTTGTCTTGGACTGAATAGTTTATGTTAGCACTTATTTTCAGATTTACATTAATATGTATTCTGTTATCGCTGTTTAGTAATCTGACCATCTTCACTATATTTTCAGATCTTATAACATTCGTGGAATTTTAAAATTCTGGAATAGTCAGATGAATGGCTTTTATACACACACACACACGCACACACATACACACATATATATATATGTATATATATATAGGCTTTTGAAGATGACATCAATCAGTCGAGGATACGAAGAAAGTGATGATGAGGAATGTGACCTTTCCCTGATGATACACAATATGTCAGACGGTCAACTTCTTGTATTGGTTACAGCTACAGACCGGACTCGCAATACTAGAAAGAATCTGGCGGGAACAATATTGATGATAGCAAAATAGTCATTTTGACGTTTCTCAAATTGTATCTGAATCCCCAAGAAGTGGGATCAGTCCTGAAAGGACAAGACAGCAAAGATGGAAATCAGTCGAAAGATGCAACTAGCCATATAGGTCAAGCAGGTCAAGAAGAAGAATGACCAAATGGAAAAGATCTTCTAGATGGTCATAGAGTTGCACGCCCGTGCAAGCCTGTTGTCAAGAAATAGCAGACTGATAATCCAACACCTTTGTTTAAAATGTTTTCTGACAGTGATCTGATTGACATGATTGCAAGAGAGACAACGAGCTATGGAGGCCATAAGTCTAACTATGACTTCAACGCCTCAAGAGAAGAGATACAGGTTTTTACTGCCATTCCAAGACTCAGTGCTACTGCTACAAACATTTTCTGGGTGGTAGCGGCTGAAGGTTCCCGGAACATTCGGTACCGGTGAATTCGGCACCAAAATTTTACTTGCGGAAGATTCGGTACCGGATAAATCGGTACATGTTCGACATACAAATCAGTAGCCATAACCCTAATCCTAACCCTAACCCTAAAACCGTATAAATCGGTAAAATGAATATAATTCTAAATAATAAACCTACCTAAATTCTACTTAAATATTTTACCTATATATATATATATATATATATATATATATATATATATATATATATCATAAGTATAGACACCACCGGCCCAAAACCAGAGAGAGGTACCATGGGATTGGAATTGGAGAGGGGAGGCGGGGTGGGAGAGGTAGAGCCAGTGCCTAACACATGCAACCGAATTTGACATCCTGAAAATACCGTTCCTAATGTTCCGGTACCGAATTTTCCGAAATTTTGCAGTTTTAGATGGGTGCGGGATAACGAGCTGAACTCGACATCTTGAGCGAAGTCGCGAGCGTGAGGGTCGATGTACCAGTCTCGAAAGATACTGCGGACAGCACGAGTCGTGCAGAGCCCTGAACGTAAGCTAACAACGTTTGAAAGTTAGCCGTTCATGGATCCGAAGCCAATGAAGGCAATCTCGCAGTAATGCTGTGACATGTTCAGTCCACCTGACTCCAAATATAAGTCGCGCAGAAACGTTAAGTACTGATTGAAGACGGTTTAGCAGGTTGTCCGGAAGTCCGAGTAGTAGACTGTTACAATAATCCACACGAGTCAGGACAAGAGCACGATATGCTTGCTATCGTTAGCAAGCACTTTGTTGCTTTATAGTTGCCTATAATGTCAAAAACTTTCGCTGGCCAGATTGATCGCCATTCTGGCGGAACTGAGTTCGAAAGGTAGTGAGTACTCGATAAAGGACCCTCTTAGACAGAACCCCATTCTGAAAAGTAGTCAGTTTCGCTGAAGACATCCCATTGAATCAGTCTTTAGGACGACTGATTGACTGCAAATGTCAGAGGGCCCACTCCTCCCGCACTGGAAACGACCCATTTGCTCCGGAACGCCAACTAACATCGGGCTATCGCCTATTCTTGAGCTTGTTAAAATTATAAAGTAAAGTAAAGTAAGTAAGTAAAGTAAAATTTCGTGTATTTCTATAGCGCCTTGGAGAGCAGCACAACAGTAGTTGCATATTCTTTGGCGCTCAGCCTCTCTTAAAATAGTTATGGGAAGGTATGTTATCAGCCAGGCAATAGTCAACATCCAAAGGGCAGTGAGGCTAGGTTGTTACAGCTATGGAGGATATGATTTTAGAAAAAAGAATGATTTAAGCTTGGACCTGAAGACTTGAGGAGATAATGCAGGAATTATAGGAAATGAGGATTCAGATTTTATTGTTTGAAAGTGTCCAATTCTGCGAAGGGAAGCTGGGATCGAGTTCCAAAGTTCAGGTGAGGCGTATGAGAAGGCACGGTTGCAAATTTCATGGATGACTGATTCAGTGGGCGTGACAGAGTGAGGTAAGATGATGAACGTGTGGGTCGAGGAGGCTGAAGGGTTAATATAGTGATATTAGGTAGACAGGTTTTGATGACTGAAGTGAGCTACTGTATATGTAAGTGTTATTATCTTATATTGGATACGTTCAGTTATTTTAAGCCAATGTAGGCCTAATGATTTTAGTATTGGTGAAATATGGGAGAATTTAGGTGACTTAGTAACAGCGCGTGCAAGTGCATTTTGTATTGATTGCAATTTGTTGATAAAGGCTTTGGGAAGGTTATAGTAGAAGGAGTTACGATAATCTAATTTGGAGTGGACTATTGAGGTGGCAATTGTGGAGGCAGTTTTAGTATCTAGGCAAGGGCGTAGGCGGCGAAGGTCACGAATATGAACATAGCAAGCTTTTGATAGTTGAGAGATTTGTGATTGTATACAACAATAATGCAACAGGTTTTTATGTCTGAAAGCCGTGAAGTTCACCTTTCGTCGTTGTCGCCCGGTAACTATCAGAGTACTTGCATTTAGTTGCACTAGGCAATTGAATGATTATTTCTGTGGCACATTGCTCCAAATTATTGTCATCACAATGCCTCGTGAAGCTGGCAGTGCAGGTGTATGGTTTGGTTGATGAAACTGGTTTTCCTCCATCCAATTGCACACTGATGACGACCGCATTGTCCATTAATCCAGCAGACTTGGACGCCACTACCTTTCCAGTCGGATTTTTCATTTCGAGTTTAATATCCAGATATTGAAACATCTGCGTAATGTTCCTATATGCGCTGTACCGCAGCGTGCAGAAAAGTACCCTTTCACGCTCCTCGCATTTCAAAGGGGACTCTGAAAAAGACGACTGTTCAATATTCAAACAGACATATGACACATTTGATCAGCATCCATTCGCCAGGTGGCAACATAAGCGACGAAAGTACCTACTGTACTGTAGATAACACATAGACCTCTTAAGTGAAGGACTGGCGGCTGGCGGCTGGCGGCTGGCGCCCTCGGGTCCGTGAACTTGGGTCCATTGAATGTTTGACACCGCAGCATCTATTGCATGCCGGAAGTTGATGACATCATTATTTATTTAATTAACAAATTAACAAATTTATGTGTGGCCATTGCGTTGCTAATGCAGTAGCGTCTATTACATGCTGCAACTGGAGTTTGCACAATGATACAGCTAATAATACATGCTATGGTGTTAACAACTCAATGGATACACGTTAATTTGTTAATTTTTGAATGAATTAAGTCATGACGTCATCAACTTCCGGTTACCTGGGATGGGTAGAGAGTTCATTTCTGAGCATGTTTACCAAGTTTCATAGCTGCAAACTCCAGTTTGCAACGTAGAATAGATGATATTGCATTAGCAACTCAATGGATACACGTTAATTTGCTATTTTATTAATTAAATAAGTAATGACATCATCAACTTCCGGTTACGTGAAATGCGTAGTGAGTTCATTACTGAGTGTGACTACCAGGTTTCATGGCTGCCATAGCTTCATCATTGTGCAAACTCCAGTTGCAGTATGTAATAGATGCTATTGCATTAGCAACGCAATGGACACACACTAATTTGTAAATTTGTTAATTAAACAAATAATGACGTCATCAACTTCCGGTTGCTTGGTTCCGAGAGCGCCAGCTGCCAGTCCTTCACTTAAGGGGTCTATGAGATGACATGGCGCAATATTAACAGATAAAAACTCCATAATATTCAATATTCCTATAACAGCAATGTGGACATTTATCGTTTAAATATTGTATGAACCTAAATATTATGGACTTTTACCTGTTTTTATTGTATCATATGTCATGTCACCTATCAACAGTTCCTGTGATCCATTGTCCCATGACCGGTGACCAAAGTGCACTGAAAACTAGTGACCAATCGTTCTATGACCAATTGTTCTATGAGCAAAAGTCTCAAATCTAATCTAAAGCAACTATTTCTGAATCATTTATCTCCACATGTGTGTCAGTTGTTTTATATATTTCCGGTTTCGGCGCCGTTGTCGTATTAAATAAGTTCTGCCATAAAATAAGTTCCTGGGCGGAGCCTACGGTTGCTACGGAACTGAAATTATGCGGCTTACGTATAAAATAAGTTCCGCCATGAAATAAGTTCCTGAGCGATGTAGATGGGTAGGATATAAATTTATGACCTACCTTGAATTTGCAGTGATGACCAAAGATGTAGATGGCTAGGATATAAATTTATGACCTAGGATATAAATTTATGACCTAGGGTATAAATTTATGACCTACCTTGAATATCAGAGTTATGACCAAAGGTGTAGATGGCTAGGATATAAATTTATGACCTAGGGTATAAATTTATGACCTACCTAACATTTCAGTCTCGGCCAAAGTAAGGCTATATGTGTAGATGGGTAGGATATAAATTTATGACCTACCTCAAACTTCTTGCTTGATAAATTTATGATATAAGATATAAATTTATGACCTCCCGTAAATTTTCCTGCGATCATCTATAATTTCAAAAATTTCCTAGGGGTTACTCCCCCGGGTCTCATAAATAATTGGGAGGGGAAGGGATAAAGGTGGAAAGCGATAAATTCTTCTTTAAAAGGTCCCTGGTACTTTATGTCATGCCGATTTCGATTGAATACAAAAAGCGGCACTTTCAAGGGTTTAATTTGGGGCTGTAAAATACTTAATAAAACTCATGGGCATTTCAAATGTTAAAAAAATTTCTGATGGTTAAACCCCGGACACCCAGACCCAGCTTCTAATTTACTGTTCCAGACCCCGTTGACTCCAGTTGAGTTAAAAACCACACTTTGCAAAGGCTGGCTACGCCACTGTTTGGTGGGTAGGTTGCCTGCCAAGAATTCCCAAGTAGGAACCAAAATTATGGTACGCGTTGCTATGGACGGGGCGGTTCTAATGTTGATTGACAGGCTATCCGCCGACCAATCAAAATTTGATCAGGAACTTATTTTATGGCGGAACTTATTTTATATGACACCGTCACGACTGCCAATTACTGGTATTTACTGCTCTAAAATAGACGCCATATATCCAGTTAGATTCAGGCCTTTTATTAGCAAGAAACTCAATTATCTGGTCCAAATGCCTTCTTCACTCCCCGAGGCAATGTCCGCTTTACACAATGGAAGCCTTGTCAATGCAAGCAACATAATTACATGTTAGCAGGAAATCTCCGGGTCTACAGTTTGCATTGAACAGAGGACGTCTCGTTCGTCACTTCAAGCTGATAGTCCAACAGTTTGAATGCGCGATTTAAACCGATTTTCTTGTTTAATTCCATGGTGTGAGGGCTTGGCCCCGAGTACAAGGCCAAGGACTTTACTCCCGAGGCCAAGGCCATCAGGTCCGAGGCCAAGGCCAAGGCCGAGGACTTGTATCCAGAAGCCAAGGCCAAGGCCGAGGTCTTGTATCCCGATGTCAAGGCCGAGGACTTGTATCCCGATGCCAAGGCCAAGACCGAAGACAGCGTCACTTGACCTCGAGGCGCCTCGAGGCCAAGGCCAAGGCCTCGAGAATTCCAAGTCTGCGTATGATACGATATTTTTCCAGGGGACGTAACGTACGGTTGAATCTTGCTTCATACATCAAAACCAGTCTACCTACGAAATCAGATAATCCCACAACATCCTCTATCCATTCGATCTTCCTCTCATGCCACTCTCCTTCGTCCTCTGAATCGATCATCTTTGGCAACCGCGCTTTTTCATGTGCCGCGTCAGATTTTGGAACTCAATTCCAATATCCCTCCGCTGTCTACACCATGGTCAAATAACAAATTTCGAGTAGCAATGTCCTTCCCTCTTGCAAAATCTCATCAAGTTTTTCGTTCTAAACTCAAACCATTTCTCTTTTAAATAATTTCAGCCATACAGTACTGTAGCTGTAACGTTCCAGCCACAATTTTGACGAATTAAAATTGAAACATAGGGCTATAACGGGTACGATGGCCTTTAAGACAGGACGGATCAAATGGACCCATTAGTGACAATGGAAAGAAGACCATCTTAAAACCCCATTGAAATGGTGAAAAGGGATCTCCATCGGCGACGAAGTCAGAATCATTTATCTCCACATATGTGTCAGTAGTCTTATATATTTCCGTTTATGGCGCCGTCACGGCTGCCAGCACGTGTTTGTACGTGCCACGGTTTGGTCGCCGTTCTCGGCATTTTCCGACGTTAGGCGCTTGGACTTTACGCCAATCGCGAGGACTGCGTTCTACTCGTCAGTTTTCCGAAGAGTCTCTTGCCGTCCTCCTCTTTTCCACGTCGTTTTGAAATGTTTTAAGTCGGTCGCCGTCGCCGTCGCCGTCGCCGTCGCCGTCGCCGTCGCCGTCGCCGTCGCCGTCGCCGTCGCCGTCGCCGTCGCCGTCGCCGTCGCCGTCGCCGTCGCCGTCGCCGTCGCCGTCGCCGTCGCCGTCGCCGTCGCCGTCGCCGTCGCCGTCGCCGTCGCCGTCGCCGTCGCCGTCGCCGTCGCCGTCGCCGTCGCCGTCGCCGTCGCCGTCGCCGTCGCCGTCGCCGTCGCCGTCGCCGCTGATTGGACCGCCATTGTCGGCCATTAAAATGGCCGCCGCGTGGAGCTCAATGGGACCGCGGCTCACGGTCGTTCCGGACTTCGTTGGAGCCTCCATCTTCGTCGCATTTGCCGATTTCGGTGACGAACTATACTCTCACGGAAGACCGCTACTTTGGATTCACCGCCGGATCTTACCATGCTGAGGACGCCTACCACCAACTCGCGGAGCTCTATCATCATCTTCCGTTCCTCACTGACGTGTCAATGTTGCAGTTTTCTTGTGTAGGACCGCTTCTTAAGGACTCGGCACCGGATTTCGTCACGGCATCGAGTTCTTTCTTTCATCAGAGTGGATTTACGACGTCACTGCCTTTCGACCTTCATTGGCATGTCAGCGCTGTCAAAGCGCTTTTGATTTTGGCTTGTAACTTTGTTACAGCGCTATATAAATCGTCCTGGATAAAAATAATAATATAACTTTATACCGTATAAATTAACATTCCATCTGCACTCTGAACCCAGCAGGGTTTAATCTAGGCCGTTTTCGGGGGAAATTGCCCTTTTCCTCCGACGGAAATTTCAAATTCCCTCGGAAATTTTGGCATAATACATCAACTAACAGCAGCCCCCTTGCTGACTTGCTCCCAGCTTTGTCAGTTCTCCCCTCCGGAGTCCAGAGTCTAGATTAAACACTGGAACCCAGGTCCTAATTTATGATTTGAAATTTTTTAGTCACATGCATTCAAAATAATATCTGTTTTAAAGTTGCAATTATTGTATTTTGAATAATTCATGGGGAAAACAGTCTTTATACAGAGATTGTTTCTCTTCCTCTGCTTCTTCCCTTTAGTTTCGTAATTCTTCCTTACAACATGCAATGTACCGAACCATGATTTGTATCAAAATATGACTTGGTGCCAATACATAGTGTAAATTATGGTTTATTTTAAATACTGTAATTGCATCACCGTGCTATTTTAAATATTCATTATATATATTTTCTATTTCTGAAATTAAGATGATTCCGAATTAACCGTGCATTATCAGATTAATAAGCCCAATTTGTTTCTTAAATCCATTCAAGTTCAATGTACTCCAATGGAAATCGATGACATTCTACGGGCTTTATGTCATCCGCTGTTTTGTAAACTTGTCAGCGGAAACAAAATGCAAAAATTTTACGAATCTAGTTATGTATTTTACCGAGGTGTAGCAGGATCGCGTATATAGTGTCTTCTTTGTTGTTTTCGTCAAAGTAATCTTCACATATGAAACTCGTGGTAAGGCCGTCGGAATATACTTGAGCTGCTGGCTTGACAATCAGATCACACCTGTAAAGATCTTGGGAACGGTCTTTAAAAGAGCTGACATCGAAATTGTTCTTGTCTTGGTTATCACAGTTTTCCCCTACTATCAGAACCCTGCTCCCTTCGGGATATTTAAATTGGAACCATTTCGATAGGGGTCTGCCTGAGGTGCACGTGAAAGTCACAGATGTGCTTTTCATGGCGATCATATGCGACGGCTTCACAGTTAGAAATCCATCTGTGCCTGCGACAGAAACAAACGACTGAATTATACCTGTATACTCAAAGAGGTCACGAAGCGACTGAATTGATATTTTAACAAATCAGTTGTAATAGGTTGAATCTGGACAGGGTTTTTGTTTCAATTGGATCAACCATTTGAAGGGGCTCAAAGTTTCAAAAATTCAAGTTCGACTCTCGTTCCTCAAAATTCCGGGCTTCTCTTTATTTATTTCATCTCTCTCGTGTTCCACTTCTTTTATCAGCAGAATCTGAGATGCAATTCTTGATTTTTCCCCAAAAAAGCAACATTGGCATCTAAAATCATCGGGTGGAGGATATAATCAATTTTCCAAGAAATCAATGAAAGTTCGAAATTCTTTCACCCTAAAATTGTGATGTTCAGCGGAGGTCCGACATCTAAACCGGTATAATGAATTAAAATGACTCTCCCGAAAGATGAATCCCCAGTCATTTTTCTACGTGTAATAAAGACTCCCCACCTCTTTATTCTACGAAGAATATATTAACTCCCTCTGAATTATAATAACTCCCCTATAGTGATATGCAGTAAAATACGAATTAATGTGGATCACCTCATTATAACAGGTGGAATAATGAACTCCACCTGAGTATTACACGTATAATAAAGAATCCCTTTGTAGATTTTCAGGAAACCTTACTCCCGTTTCCGAAATCAACAAATAAAAAACGATGTAGAAAAGGCAGAGTCAAGAAAATAGAACTACCTATGTGAACATTAGTAGACGTAGGCATGCAAATATTATATACAAACACACGACGCATATGCATAAATACTGTATTCGTTATCAAATTCTTATATGTTATGTTATATGTCATTACATTATATGTTTTTATAAATTTTACTGTATATTCCTACACTGGCATAATACTGTCTGCGTTAACAAATCCTTATATTATATGTTATATGTCATGACATTATGTCCTTTTATACATTTTACTGCATATCCCTACACTTGCATAAATACTGTCTTCGTTAACAAATCCTCATATTATAGGCCTATGACATATAAAATATATACTTTGATCTATACTTGCCTTCGTCTTCTTTCCTCAATACGGGCAAATCTTTAGACAGGCAGACAGACAGACAACAAGGGAGACGGACAGTCAGACAGACATTCTAGAACAGTGAGGTACCTTCTACCTTACAGATGCTATTTGTATGATTTGTCCCAAACATGGGATTTCTAACATTATTCAGAAATCGGGTGTAGAAGGTTTACAGGAATACTCGAATCTCCAATTTATATGAAGTTGATAGTCAACTTTCGACATTTGGGGCAAAAAATTTAGAGGAGTAGAAAATCTACAAAGGGATTCTTTATTATACTTGTAATACTGAGGTGGAGTTCATTATTCCACGTGTAATAATGGGGTGATTCACATTAATTCGTATTTTACTGCATATCACTATAGGGGAGTTAATATAATTCAGAGGGAGTTAATATTCTTCGTAGAATAAAGAGGTGGAGAGTCTTTATTACACGTAGAAAAATGACTGGGGATTCATCTTTCGGGGGAGTCATTTTAATTCGTTACACCGGTATCGACCAATTTGTGAAAATCCTCGCAATCCCCGGAAAATCAAATACTGCATGCAGTTAATGTGATATTTTTTCGTCTCCAAATCACGAGGGATTGGATTTTGATTATACTAAGATGCCTTGAGAAAAACAGTAAGAATGTTGTCGAGAGAATAGAAAGAGGCACGTCTAACTACTGTATTTTGTCAAAAATCCCAATTGTACTGTGTTCCATAGACTCTTTGTACGGGGCGGGAAGATGGCAAATTGGTAACACTCTAGAGCGGCACGCTGTCGGAACGGATTCGATTGCCACAGGAGCCCCCGAGATCAACTCAGCCCTCATTCGCTAGAGGGCGAACGTAAATGAGTAGCAGCTGTGGCTGCGAAGGTAAAACGTGGGTCTAAGAAGAGAACGAAGCAATGCAAACTACTCTAGATTAATGGCGCAAGCGGCCTGCGTCGCTGCTTGCCTGAACTCGATCAACGCCGGGACAAACGTATGGACGAACCTTTTTAGACTCTCAGTGACCTTGGGGTCATTTATGATTTCCCATACCGGCCCGAAACCCGGATAAAAGAGGAGGATTGGGTGACTGGATGCAGATTCAGCCACCCGAGAAAAGCACGCAGAAAGACGACACCCAGCGACATAAATCCGATCCGTTCAGCGCAGAGACGGTCGCCGACCTCTTCGAAAACTAAAAGCAGGCGACAATCCGCGCGATTAGCGCAACTCTTAAGCGCTAAACGTCGTCGGTAAAACTGTCAAGAAACGGCGGTTCTTGTCGGTTAATTCACCGCCAATAGTTTATTCAATAGGGTTTAGTATTAGTGTTAGGGTTTGGGTTAGGGTTAGTATTAGTGTTAGGGTTTGGATTAGTGTTAGGGTTTGGGTTAGGGTTAGGGTTAAGTTGGCTGTGATTGAACCGAAAATCCCTTACATTTACCCCGGATCAGGACAATTGGGTAACGCCGATTGTGCCCCGGACAACTGGGCCCGCCAACTGGGTGACGGGACATCTGGGTAACGGGACATCTGGGACCCGCACCATCGAACTGGACTTACGCCTAATAATAAATGAGGGTTTGTTGTAAAACTTTGGGTGGTCTTCTTTTAGCCTGTCATCGGCTACAAATTGAGTACAAATTCTTAATGGGAGGTGCTGAACTAGCTGCATGGAAAACAGAACAACCTATAGTTACTACAGGCTTATATGGGCTTAAGAAGAACTGAGACTCCGCTGCATCCCTGCAGGCATTTATGATGTTAAAGCATAAAACCGGCAAACCAAATTAGTCGTTGCCTATTCTGATTTTGATAGCACAACTAGAAACAGTTTACTAATTCTAACGTTAGTATATACATTACAAGTATGGCGGAAAACGATCGGAAAGAAGTAATGTCGCAAAGAAATAAGAAAATGTTATAGACGATGGAGGTTTTCTATTTACTTTCCAAAAGTATAACTGTGACGGTAACGTTAAGTTCTGGAGATGTCGTAATAGCAGGAACGGATGCAAAGGCAGACTTTACACGCATCTTCACGACGTCATACTTACGATGAGCGGCGTTCATACGCACGGAAGCAACGCAGCTGGAGTGGCGTACGTGGAGAGGGTGAAGACTTCGCTGAAGAGACCTTGGAACAACCTTCTCAGATAGTTATCAATGCCATCCAGAGTAGTGACCAAGCAACGATATGGGCCAGATGCCAAATAAGGATGCAGCACGAAAACTAACACAGCGAGTTAGAAATCGGAATTCGATATGTCTCCACCAACACCGAAAGATCTGGCAGAACTATGGAGAATCCGCAGCGATACAAATTGTACAAAACAACCGAGGGTCAGGATGAACTGTTTCTGCTCGGAGATACAGGCCGAGAGGACCTTAATAGGATTCTTCTCTTTGGTCGTGATAGGCTGATAGCTATAGAACATGGACTCACCTGATGTCGGAAGTTTTCATGGATGGGACTTTTAGTTTATCACCATCTCTCTTCGAACAAGTTTACGCTATTCTTTGTAGGCGCGAGAATTACGTCTTTGCCGTGCTTTAGGCTCTGCTTCCAAACAAGCAACGGAACACATACAACGCACTCTTTAACCTCATAAAGGAAATCTGGCCGGAGTTTAACCCTGCCTACAATTTCATCGATTTTGAAAAGGCAGTCATTAATGCTGCTAACGAAGCGTTTCGCAGTGCAGGCCTCAAGGGATGTCTATTTCATCTTATGAAGAACTTTAGACGACACGTGGCGGATTCTGGCTTATCGCATCGCTATAATAGTGAAGCAGCTTTTTAGCTTCAGGCTCGAATGATTGTGTCACTAGCGTGACTAGCGTGTGTTCCTATTGCCGGTCTGGATGCTGCTTTCGATGCTCTAACTGAAACACTTCCAGCTGAATTGAAAACCATTACTGACGTGGTTCGAGGACTGTTACATTGGAACACCTTTCGAGGAAGAAATCGACGCCGTCGACCTGCTTTATTTCCGCCGGAAATTTCGAATGTTTGCGACCGGGTTATAAATGAACAGTGCCGAACTAATAGTCATGCTGCAGCAGCGGCGCATCGACGTCTTTAGACGGAATTTGAGGTGAATCATCCGTCGATTTGGCGTTTCATCGATGGGTTGCGAGCAATTCAGAAGGGCCGGGATTTACAGTTTGAACAATTCGTAGCAGGTGCACCGGCGCCACAAAAAAACAAGGCAATGTCGGATTATATCGCCCGGCCGATGAACGCATTTTGAACATTGTCCGTATGTATGCAGATAGAGAAATTATTGACTACCTTCGAGGTCTATCTCATAACTTTCTTATGGAATAAAATCTAACCAAAATATACATTTAGTGTAATCAGACTTTATGCTTTGTCAAATGACTATTACAAGAAACTTTTAATACATCTATTTACGTTTATGTACGTTATACGCGTAGGGTCCTTTATTGCATTTAATGTTGTTGCCCTAGTATTTTTTTCGTTATTTTGCTATTGTCCTTTTATTATTATTTATTATTATCTCGACAATTTCTATAGCGCTATGACTAAGCTTGATGCCAAAAGCAAGAGCACTTTACATAAATTGAAATGAAATGCTAAATAGATATGTCTTCAGTTCAACTGAAAACCGTTCAAAGGAGGTAGCAGATGTCACTGTATATATATATATATATATATATATATATATATATATATATATATTAAATCGGGGTCAGGGACGGCCATGGACCCGCTTGCCTAGGGCGCCAGAAACTGACGAGCCGGCCTCGTATGTATGTATGTTTGTATATATATATATATATATATATATATATATATATATATATATATATATATATATATATATATATATAAATGCATCAACACCATTCATCAACACCATTCTCTCTTTCTCTATTGTACGGGGCTCAGATGTCCCGTTACCCAGTTGGCGGGCCCAGTTGTCCGGGGCCCAATCGGCGGTACCCAGTTGTCGCGAACCGCATTTACCCAATGTTGGCGGTGAATTAACCGACAAGTACCGAAACGGCGATATTCCGAGGCACGTACAAACGCGTGCAAGCAGCCAAAATGGCGCTACCGGAAGTGGCACCCACCGACCGCCAGACCAAAAGGACGGCCGAGAAAACGATCGATGGGCATCAGTGAAGCGCTAGAGTCCAGAGTAACATCACTGAAGCAAGTGGAAGAAACTAAAATCTACATGGACAGAGACGCGCGGAAAGGCTACTTCGCAGACAGACCACAAGTCTAACTGCACGGGGTACAAGGCACAATGGGTCGTCCATAAATTACGTCACGCGGTTAGGATTTATTTATGAACGACCCCCAAGTGAAAATATGAAACGATGCATCTTATTTTCAAGCTGTTTATCAAATGCGTGGGCAGAAACGACAAATTATATCCTTCTAATTAACATATTCGAAGTCAGTATTCAATTTTCTATTTACTGTCGAGTATAACTTGTTCAACAACGAGGGCAAACTACTTTAATTTTCATCGTCCGACCAATTGCCTCTTTTCTAAACTGCGTTGTTCAAAGTAATTAACCTACAGATTGGTTAAGTGCTATCGTTCGATAACTTCGACACAAACCTGTGACGGAAAACAGCCACACGATGAGGGAGACGAAGACTCGCATTTCTCTTTATCAAACGGGAGTCTTAGGCCGAAACTTTTGGCAGTCATTATTAATTAACGCCACTTCTCGTCAACATCTTTACGTCACAGACGCGGTTAAATTTTAAATCAAGATCTTTGTTTTGGTGACGTTCATAATTGTAATGTTTAAAAGCCGGGCGCGATTTAGTTGAATGCTTCTCAGTTTCGTCCTTCTTAGACGGGGCACAAACATTCTCCCCCTGGACATTCTCCCCCGGACATTATCTCCCCTGGACATATCCCCCCGGCAAAGAAGTAATGAACAATGTAAATCAATATCATAGATCTTAATTTTAATAAGGTAATTATCGGTTATCTGATGCCATGGCTGCCGTCAGTATCGTTTAGGGTTAGTGTTTCGTGTCTGGTGTATGGTGTGGGTAATGATTACATGACCCCGTACGGGTGCAATACACAGCTTTTCGTCAAAGCCCATAGAGTAAACAAAGGGGGGATTATGTCCGACAGTGCCATATCAAAGGGTGTACCGGGGGGGGGGGGTAATCTCCAGGGGATTATGTCCAGGGGAGAATGTCCTACACCCTTCTTGGACCATTATTTGGTGTACGTACACTGTAGGACTCGTGTTTCTAATTCATCGGCTTGGTTTTTAATGATTTTATTTTGACGAAACAAATATTACACGGTCTAGTCAGTGGGGTGCAGAGAATGGTGGGCACCCGTGGCCAAAGTTGATTTGGACGCTCCATCATCTGGTGGATACCCGCTTTTGACAAGTAAAAAAGGTCGCCGAGTCAAATTTTACGCCGCCCTCTGGGGTGCGCCCGGGGCCAAATTGATATTTTATAGGATTTTACTGTAAAATAGTGTTGACAAGCAAAAAGGTCGTCGGGTCAATTTTATACTCCCCTCTGGTGTGCGCCCGGGACCACCGTCCCTCTCTGAACGCTACTGAGTCTAATTTGCAGAGTAAGACGTTTAGCGATCTTCTCATAGAAAGTTCTTAACATGTCTTATTCTCCAATTTTCTAATCTGCTGACTCCCTTCTTAGTTTTTCATTTAATTCGTTTATTTAAAGACATACGTAACAAAGACGATGAGCAACTGCTAAACTATGTAGAGTTCCGCATGTTTAGGACCCGGGTCAACTAAAGTCTATCTGTACAGTGATCGTATTTACAGAGTTCGTCTATACAACGTTCATGGCTTCAGGCTTCTATTTGTAGTCGCCGCTGCCCGTTGGTAAACTCCCTCGAGTTCCAATAGATTCGCTGCAGTAGCGTGCATGTGGGGGCCAGTTCCCCGGGCATCCACCAGCTGGGGGTATCCACAGTACGGAACGAAATATTTCTTTAATGTGACAAAATATGTTACAAATAGCGTTCTTAATAAGGACTTTCAATAAATATAAACTGATGTCGTCTGGCGGGCCCTCTCACGAGGTCTCCTTCGTTTCCCCTTTTCCCGCTAATATTATACTCCGGCTGGCGGTGTTAATATAGGACTATATCTAGAATATTATTATGTAGCTTTAGTATATTATGTCTTATGATTTATATAAAGTTTTATTAATGTTATTGGTGAATAATTTGAGCACAAAGACTGTTAATGCTAAAACTATATGAAGTGCTACTGAATATTTTGGGAGGCTCTCGCGGACACCCGCCATATCCTCCACGGACCCCCTTCGGTCCGCGGAACACAGTTTGGGAACCGCTGATCTAAAACACTGCATGAAGAAAATCTATTGTTCAGAAGTCATTCAATAGCCTTTCCTATTTCGATAATTATCTTCAAAAATATTTTAAATCACAGTCTTTGCACACGTGTCGCCAGCAGATTTAAGTCTTTAATTCATATGGCTCTGTGATTTGGCAATTGTTAGAGGTGGCCTCAGGCAGACCATATGAAAGTTCACAACACGTCACAAAAGACGCAGAAATAACACGATACAGCAATTATTTCTAACTTATAAAGGAATAGCATTTCAAATGACACTTCTACTATACAACGCCATTACCACAATGTTTGCTTATTGCCGCCCGTTTCAATGTCCGAAAACTGATATAGCCTAATAGAGAAACATATGAAACATAAAAAACAGTATAACATACAAATATAACATACAAATATATGCAGGATCACGAAATATAAAAGAACACCATTGCCTGAAGGAATACATAATTTCGCTCTTTAATTTAGGGCTGGTGAAGTATTCCCGCTGACAATAATTCTAAAAATATATTCAACACAGAACAAAGCTATTAGCATCAAACCTTAGAAATCAGTACAAATTTAAGGCTTTTTGGGCATGATCAAGGCCTAACGGACTTGTATGCCATTAAATGTTCGTTCGATGGAAGACAAGAGCAAAAGTCTAATTCTAACGAATGGAAATTGAGATAAAAAGCTACAAGTAGCCTATAACGAGTGCTTTTTCGGCACAGGAGCGATCAAATGAACACAATTACAATAAAAAATATAATTATTGATAATTCTGTCATAATTATTTATTAATAATGCTGACGACGATGATTATAGCAATAGCAATAGCAATAATAATTATTGTAATCTCAATCATTAGCGCAACATGTATAACGCTGTAGCAGGCAAAAAGGGCCAAAGTCGAAATCGCTGTTGATTATGTCGCGGAGGATCGAAAGATGACGATTTTTAAAGACCCATTCAGGCGGAGAAAAGAAGTTCCCTGAGGTGACGATGTCCGGCGATGAATCCTTGAACGAGAGGTATTCAGGATAAATTGCCTTCCCAACATTGATTCGTCAGCGATGGAGATATAAATTCCAGCAAAGACTAGAGCGATAGTCGATCGAAGCCATGCTGACTAGACAAGTTGCCGGCCATTATGGCGGAGGACAAGATGGCGGACCAGGCAACATAATAATATGAAGTATCGACTGATAACTTCCAGAGCAGCGCTTAAACTGCAGAGGACGCCGAGTGGAACGCAGTTCTAGCGATTGGAACAAAATCCAAGAGCAAGACGTCGGTATCTCCCACTAACGGCTTCTATCCGAGGCACGCGGAAAACACCTGCGCAGCAGGAAAGTGCCAGTCGGAAGACAGAACGCTATAAACTTATAGTAAAGATGTAAGTGTACCTATCCAGCAGCAGCAACATCAACATCCAACCTGTGATGCAAACAATCTCACTTGTATTCCGTACAATCAGTGAACGAGGAGTGCTGCCAGGAGACTAAGCAGCATAGCAATGGCATCGACATTGTCTCTTACCAGTTCTGTGAAAAGAAGCAAAATCGAACGCAAGTTTCAAGATTATGCAATGCCTTTATCTGGTCAACAAACAAATTGTTAGTCTCAACTGTGTTCAGATGGGGAAAAACCCAGTGAGAGGATGGCAGGAAGCATCTCATGCAGCAGCAGCACGTCACGGTAGCAGACGTTGTTCACCTTGACATTCGGCTCAATCAACACTAAACAGGTGCCGTCCAGTTTGGATACAGCAATGCAAACCATTCCTGACTTTCTGAACGTTTTGCTTCTGCAAAACAGTCTCTCATCTGTAATATTACGTTTCTTGACTGTAATCGGAGCGTAAATTCGGTCATTTTGTGGGCTATCTGGTGGTGCCACTGTGAAGAATTCTGTCTGGCGAATACATGTTTACGACGATCTGCATTTGAAGAGCCTGGATAAGCGTCGTGCATAAGGGTTGACTGCAGCCAATCGCCTTGGTCGTTTAACGCGATCAAAAGAGTTGCTGCACGACTTCTCGTCTTCTACAGAAGGTGACTTTATTTTCTTCAGTGACGAGAGAGAGAGGGTCAGGTCTTCCACGTGACTTGCTGCTGCTGTAGGAGATGCTTCCTGCCATCCGCTCACTGTGGTCACTGCTGCCAAAATTATGTGAATGAATAATTACGTTGTGCCCTGTTTCATGGCATACAGTTGCTACAAATAAAACATGCTGCGAACAACCGATATATATATATATATATATAATTTATTTATATTATATATATTTAGGCTTGTCTGTAATTATATAGTTTTGTGTGAGTATATATACATTTATGTGTGTGTGCATACGTGCGTGAGTATGTGTGCGTGTGTGTGTTGGGGGTTCTTTCAGCTACATTCCTACCTAGTTTTATCAGGTTGGTCGAAATTTGACAAAGTTATTACCAAAATAAAGAATGCTTTGAAATTTATTGCATCACAGTGGGCCTTGTGGTCCAGTCACCTATATTGGACCCCACTGATGACTTTCTCCTATTCGGAATACTAACCTCTGATATCTGCCTTCTATTTTCTGTCCCTTGACCAGCTTTTTGTAAAATCCATTCTAGATTGGAGCAAACCTTTCGGCATGCAGAATAGGAGGAAATGTTCTTTCTCTTATGTCACATGCCTCTGAGTTTATTTCAATCTAGAAGGAGGTATCTTGTCGAATGCCTGGGTAAAGTTTTAGTGTAAATATCTCAGTTGCTTTAGGCCTCATCATCAAAATCGCATAGCCATTTTGACGATGAGGCCTACATTAATCTAATTTATCATAAAACTCTTCCAAACATCTAATATATTCTTTTAGCATGATTGTCCTTAAATAGATCCATCCTGACCAACTTCTAGGTGATCTCCCAACTTATTTTTGAAACATAGTTCGGATAATGACCCTTTTCTACGTCGTCCTCAACCTTTACATTATCTCTCATCGACTTATGAGCTGGCAGAATGCAACTATGATGACGACGATGATGATGACGACGATGACGACGACGATGACGGTGATGATGAATCTTCATTACTATATTCAAAGATCGATCGATCGTGTGGTAGTTTCGCCTTTCGTCTCTTGGTCAACATCAAATCACGCCTTGGTTGTTGTGTAGGCCTATCCGGATCTCCGTTTGACGTACAGTATATCACTCTGGAGTAGGGGTCATTCCATCACTCATTCCGTTTGTTTGAAAATCGGTCATCGAATTCAATTTTGCAACTGAACACGTGTTATTTCGAAGATTAGGACGATTACAGAAGTGTGGGTCTAAGTGAAATATGGGTAACAAGAGTGTCATTTAAAAATCGTCGATCGATCTACTCACTGGCATTGGAGGTTCGGTTGAGGTAGGGTATTCGAATTTTCTTTGGAAATTCAATAGCATCTTTCTCTTTCGACACCTCATGTTCTTGCCCTTCCTCATCTAAACAGACAAGACAAGGTTATCGCCTAAGAAAACTGCTACCTTAAACTCAGAAGCGGTTTCGTTTGGGTGTTTGGAGGAGCGTCGTGAGGTCTTTCGACCAGAACATTTTTTGAGTAAATATTTATTACTATTAATTAATTAATTAATTATCATTATTTATTAATTACTTATTACGATTTATTTATTACTATTACATTTACGACACATATCATTTTATAATAACTGCAAGGCAGGCAATTATCGACAATCGCCATCACAAAGCGGCGCAAATACACTTTGCATGTACCAACGAGTAACCAGCTACGTCGATCGTCATCTTTTCTTGCAGGAGCCTCAGGTAGTGAATAAGAGGTGCCTCAGATTTTGTTGTGTTTTCGTGAATGAACTCTCTATTGTTTTATATTCGCCTTATGTTTTATGTTCTTGAAAACTTCTACTGAATCGCCAATTTGGCAGAACAGGCAAAAGGCAGCGTGTAATCGATAGAGGACCTTTTAAGACAGAACCTCATTCGGGTCGAGGCGGGAAGATAGATGAGCGGTAATATCACTGGGCAGGCACGCCGACGGAATGGATTCAATCCCGTAGGAGCCCCTAAGGTCGACTCAGCCTTAATCGCTAGAGGGCGGTAGAAACATTAAATGAGTAGCAATGGCAACATTGCGAAAGTAACCATAGGTTTGGCGGAAGAGACTGGCCACCGTCTGCCGATGCATGGCCTAGCCACCTATGGGCTGTTGGCTACAAAATACGGGGATCAGCACCGGACCCTACGGGCATTGAGCCTACGGGTGAAACCTTTACTTTACATTCGGGTCAAAACTCAAAAGTCCATATCGCTGAAGACATACCATCGAATCAGCCTTTCAGGCGGCTTATTGGCTGCAACATGGTAGAGAACCCACTCACTCAGTCACTCAGTCACTCACTCACTCATTCACTCACTCACTCACTCACGAGAAACGACCTCTCCCCCCCAGAATACCAGTTAACATCTGTCTATTCTTGAGTTTATTAGAATAGTGTAACAGTCTTTTATTTCTGAAGGGCGAGAGGTTCTCCTTGCTTCCTACCGTCATACGGTATGTCGTCATGGAACTGACATTGAACTGCTTCCGGCGAAACTATGGTTATGTCAGTGACACACCTTTCTCCGTAACCAGGGTCACAATACGCCTCGAAGATGGCAGAGCACACGTAAGGATCGGCTGGTGGCGATGTTTCTCTCCCGTCAACCTCTGCAGTGAGAACGGTCTTATTGTCCGTGAATCCAGCAGATTTAGTCGACACTACGCCTCCAGTCGGACCTTTCAATACGAGTACGATCTTCAGATATTGTAGCATAGCCGTAACGTTCTTGTATGCGCTGTGCCGCAGCGTACAGGAAAGTTCATTGTATTGCGCCTCGCATTTCAGTGGAGACACTAAAACAAATGACGTCTATTAGAACATTGCTCAACATTCAGGCAGAAATGCTACGCGTTTGCTCAATTTCCATTCGCCAAGTGGCAGAAGAAGCGTCTATAGTAGTAGTAGTAGTAGTAGTAGTAGTAGTAGTAGTAGTAGCAGTAGCAGTAGCAGCAGCAGCAGTAGCAGCAGTGGCAGCAGTGGCAGCAGTGGCAGTGGCAGCAGTGGCAGCAGCAGTAGCAGTTGTTGTTGCAGCAGTGGCAGTGGCAGTAGTGGCAGTGGCAGTGGCAGTGGCAGTGGTGGTGGCAGCAGCAGCAGCAGCAGCAGCAGCAGCAGCAGCAGCAGCAGCAGCAGCAGCAGCAGCAGCAGCAGTGGCAGTGGTGGCAGTGGTGGCAGCAGTGGCAGTAGTGGTGGTTGTTGTGCCAGTGGTGGTGGTGGTGGCAGTGGTGGTGGTGGTGGTGGTGGTGGTGGTGGTGGCAGTGGTGGTGGTGGTGGTGGTGGTGGTGGCAGCAGCAGCAGCAGTGGTGGTGGCAGCAGCAGCAGCAGCAGTGGTGGTGGTGGCAGCAGCAGTGGCAGCAGTGGTGGCAGCAGCAGCAGCAGCAGTGGTGGCAGCAGCAGCAGCAGCAGCAGCAGCAGCAGCAGCAGCAGCAGCAGGTGGTGCAGCAGCAGCAGCAGCAGCAGCAGCAGGTGGTGCAGCAGGTGCAGCAGCAGCAGCAGCAGCAGCAGCAGCAGCAGCAGCAGCAGCAGCAGCAGCAGCAGCAGCAGCAGCAGCAGCAGCAGCAGCAGCAGCAGCAGCAGCAGCAGCAGCAGCAGCAGCAGCAGCAGTGGCAGCAGCAGCAGCAGCAGCAGCAGCAGCAGCAGCAGCAGCAGCAGCAGTGGCAGTGGTGGCAGCAGCAGCAGCAGCAGCAGCAGCAGCAGCAGCAGCAGCAGTAGAGGTAGTAGTGGTGGGGTAGTAGTAGTAGTAGTAGTAGTAGTAGTAGTAGTAGTAGTAGTAGTAGTAGTAGTAGTAGTATTAGTAACAATATTAATAATATTTAAAGTGGTTTATGAGGCTAAGTGGCGTCTGTTCTACACAAGTCGCGCTTTGGATCTAAGACACTGCACGGTAATTAACTAATCTCCGATTATTTCGTAATTATTGAAGGCGCATAAATGGAAATTGAAGCGTGATCTACAGTTTAAGTCTTGTTTAATAACGGGAGATTCATTTCAAAGCGCAATTTAGAGGATTTGAAACTAACTGTGCATTTTCAGACGAATAAACCAAAATTGTCGTTTAATTCCATTATGCTCAATGTACCAGCATGACCATCGTGGACATTCTATTGGGCTTTATGTTCCCCGATATCTTGTAAGGCAGAGTTTAATTCACGCCGTTTCCGGGGGAAATTGCCCTTCCCCCAGAAATTTAAAATTCACCCCGGAAATTTTGGCATATACATCAACTAACAGCAGCCCCCTAGCAGAATTCCCTCCGGTTTTGTCAGTTCCCCCGCCCCCGGAGTTCAGGAGTCTAGATTAAACACTGTTGTATGGCTGACCAACGGAACAATCTGATTTACGGCTTCATATGAGAATTCCAGTGGCGTAGCCACGGGGAGGTTGGGGGTTAAACCCCTTTGGACGGCGGAAAAATTTTTTTTAATGTATTCCCATGCAATTTTTATTTTTTGAGGCGATTTTTGGCAATTTTTTGGGTGAACTCCCCCCTTTGGCGGCTATTGACGAAATTTTTTTTCAAACCCCCCTTCCGGAAATCCTGGCTACGCTACTGGAGAATTCTGTAAGATAATTATGATTTACCGAGATATAGCAAGACCGCCTGAGCGTAAGAATAATCTGTTCCGCTGGTGTCGGTGATATCGGTACACGTGTGCCTAGCAGTGTGATCATCATAATATAGCAGAGCTGTTGGCTTGATGGTCAGATCACACGTGAACCGAGATGGCTCCTGGATGTTCGTCACGCTGTAGGATAGTCTATCTCGGACCATACAGTTTTCGTCTACTACATCAATCCTACTGTCTCTAGACCAATCGTCTTGCTTCCAGGTCGGATAGGATTTGTTCGAGCTGCACCTGATCGTCGCAACCGTACCATTCACAAGGACAAGATGCGACGGTCTCACGATTAGATATCCATCTGTTCCTGCGTTAGAAATATAACTGAAAATTTAGAAAATAGTAATAGACTGAATTATCCTCAAAGATTCCACAATACCGTTGCCTGAGAGTGAGACGATCGATCCTGTTAACCCATAATTAATCAGTGGCGGTTCCGAGAATTCTTGGTGGGGATGCAAGACATTTTTAGGAAGTTGGTGGGTGGGGATGCAAATTTCATGCAATAAATTTCTAGGAAGTTGGTGGGGCTGAAAAGAAATCCCGTAAAAGGTTGACAAGCAAAAAAGGTCATTAACAGTGTTTTGCCGGGCAAATGTAGATAAAACTTAACGAAAAAAGACAGGCAAGCAAAAAGAGGTCATCAGCTCTTTATTTTGCGTGCAAATGCCCGGCGGACATGTAGCAGCGTAACGACTCGGACCGGTAAAACCCCTCGAAACCCTGACAAGCAAAAAAAGCTCGGTGGGGGATGCATCCCCAGTCATCCCCAACGTGAAACTACCCCTGCCCATAATGCTTTCGTATCGTATCGTTCGCATACACAATGAGATTTGAGAATCGTGTCAGTGGGGATGCAGATCAGTGGGAGACCTCTTATTTGTTTCATGATCATGATACATCCGCGTGCTATGGACAGAGTGGAGGGAGTCAATAAGCAGTGACCATGTAACTCCTTCTTCGCCCTACAAATGTCACACTGGGAAAACCTTATCAAGGGGTGGGTAGGGCAATTGCCGATAAGTTTGCCTATTTTCAGAGAGGCCTAATATTATCTGTTTAAGGTCAAACGAATAGATTCAACATACAGTAGGGCCTATACAGTTGAGCCTAAAGGTTCTTCCCTAAGAACTTGCTATCCCTGTCTCAGGAAAAGGCATCCGACTTTGTTCCCTCATAATTCTGAGCCTTCTCTATTTGTTTTCTGTCATTCGTATCCTATGACTTTTTAATGTTCAAAACTTTGGACGTAGCTCATGAATTTTTTTCAAAAACCAACATTGGCGGAATGTGTTCAGTTTTCTTTAAAATATTCGAAATCAGTATTCCAATTCACGTCTACTGCTGAATTATATAACTTCTCTACTGCGGGCAGAAAATTTTAATTCTCATCGTCCAACCTCTTATCCCTTTACCAAATTTAGTACTGTTCAAAGTAATTAACCAGCAGATCAGTTAAGTGCCATCGTTCAATAACTTCGACACAAACCTCTAATGAAAAACATCCACACGATGAGGGAGACGAAGACTCGCATTTCTCACGACATGACTTTCGACTTCGTCAAACTGGAGATTTCCATCGAAGACTGAAACTTCTTAGAAGCTTCTGAACACTTTGAAACTTCTTCTGAGATTGCAAACGCATAACTGGCCAATCCCATCATTAACTGTCGTTGGTGGTCATTATCAACTGTCGCTTATTTCTCGTCACCATTGGTTACGTTTCAGACGCAACTAAATTTAGACCGAATTTCGTAATAAACGCATAAGGTAAATGTAGGTCCCGTAGGCTACTCGAGTCCGAGCGTTGGGTTCCGGCGCTTATCTCCGGTCTAGGCAATCAGCGACGTGGTTGGTATATAGGCCATTAATCTGGGGTAGGTTGCCATTACTTTCTCTCAGACCCACCTTTTACCTCGCAGCTTAACACTGCTCCTCACTTTGCCACCGCCCTCTATAGCGAGCAAGGCTGAGTGGACCTAATTATGGCTCCTGCGGGAATTGAACCCGTGACCTTCAGCTCCATCGTCCACGGTCCAGCGTTGTTACCACTCTTCTAATTTCCCGCCCAATAAACACATAACAAACATTAATATACCTCTGAGATATGGTGTCATATACTCTGACAAATGTAAACCAAGGGGCCGTCCATAAATTACGTCACGCGGTTAGGGGTCCGGCCATTTGTGACGAAGTGTGACGAGGGGGTTCCGTAAATGGGACGTCACGCAAAAAAATTAGGTCATGACCTTTGACCTTTTTTGCTTGTCTGGCCTTTTTTGCTTGTCAGAGATTTTGGAGAGGCAGAGATACAATTATGACCTATTTTTGCTGGTCAGGGCTTTTCGAGAGGAAAAAATACAAGGATGGCGTTTTTTGCTTGTCAAGACTTTTCGGAAGACGAAAAAGGGGGGTCGGCCCGTCGTTACGTAGAGGGGTCCAAAAATGCCAAATTCGCGTGACGTAATTTATGGACGACTCCCAACTCTCAAGATTTTAACCAAATATCAACCCTAAATAACCCTGAATTTTTCGATTGGGGTTCAGCCCAGACCCCGTTGATGGAGTTCAGCGTGCTCTTTATTCGGGACTGGACTTGACGGTCTGTAGAAGCATTGGTACCCACCCTATCTCAAAACCCTGGCTGCGCCAATGACTGCCATTTGTACAGCTGCTGCTATTACTGCCATTGGTTGGTTGCAGAACTAAGGTCACTGTCAAACCAGGCACGAACTGCACATGTTAAAACATTGCAAGCACAACAAAGAACACCAATACTGTATTTTTCATTAATGATACTATTCTACGATTGATGTACAGAAGGCGATAGATATGCAAAAATTTAGAAAAGTGTTGAAATTAATTTCTCGTGTATTATGATGTACATGTGCATTTGCATAGGCATTGACTTCTACAGTATTAGGCTTCTAGACTCTAGCCCCTCCCCACTTTTTGAGAGGTTGACACGGGGAAGGCATGGGGGTTGGGCTCCACTTTTTCATCCAAGTTTAGGCCAATGTTTATTTGTATAACACCAGTGGCGACTCTTCATGGGGGTGTGCCCCTTTTGGGACCCTATACTTACTACTACATACCTATCAACAAGTGGCCGGCCCCATGCTTAGAAGTTGCCACCCAAACGGCCCCCACTTGCCAAATCCTGGAGCCGCCAATGTATAGCACCTTTGTTTGTACTCAGAGGATCTCCCGGCTTTTTAGTTGCATGATCTAAAAAAGGCGAAATTTAAGCCTGTTAATCGAACGGAGTCTGGGAATAACATTGGCGTAAACTTGGATGAGAGTGCAGTCCAACCCCTAGTCCTCCCCCTTCCCTATTGTAGACCTCAAAAAGTGGGGGTTCGAGCCTAGAGGCGTATGGGGAGTAAGAAGTTCAGCGCAAGTATATGGAGTCAATGCATGCAAGTCACTCTGAATGCTCGACGCCGAGTAAAGACAGTGCATAATCTAGCATGAACATCTCTTCGCGATACTGTAATTAGGAGTGGAGCAAGTACTTTACAGTAAAAGAGGCCGTTCGAATAAGTGCTGGAGTTTCATTCGAAACTCCAGCACTTATTCAAACTAACTGGGACTAACTTCACCCACCATACACTGACTCGGTTGGGTGGTTTCATCGCCCCAATGGTCAGGGTCATCACTGACCAATGGGGTAACATTTTGCTTCTTAACCATCCAATCCACCGCTGGGAAAGAAAAAATGCCTTTGAAAAATTGAATCTTCCAGATCAATTTAGTCGAGGAAACGTGACACTGCATAAGAATTTGCGGTAGCATCAAAGTGAAACAATAAATTTGTTATAAAGTTTTTTTTAAATTAATCACAGTATTAAAAACACAGGAAAAATCAACAGACGATCACTCATTCTCAATGTTCACATCATAAAAACATCTGCAAATCCAGCGACCGCGTCAAAATACATCACAAAGTTCAGACACAACAACGGTATCACGACTCAATGTTGTCGTACACCCTCACTACCTCCTCCACAGCTTCAAGACCGTCCAACATCCTAGAGGCAATCCCTAAGCACGCCTCGTCTAGCTTTGTGAAGACGTGCGGTATGTACTCGAGCCGGGCAGCGTCCGGTTTGAAGCCACGACCTTCAAGCGCCTTTTTAACCGCGTGCAGCTGCTTTGGATCGCAGATGAGCTGGAAAGAAAAACTACAATATTTGCAATGACCATATATTCTGCTTACTTAGTTACTTATTTATGTACAACTCTGGCAGTTGAAGAAATGTGTCAATAATGTGATGCAGTATCTTTTTGTTTTTCCATTTCTGATCATCACCATTTCCTTCGATGCTACAAATAATTCCGTATCAAGTTTTAGACATCCACTCAAAACTCATCTTTTGGTCTGAGTTAATCCACCAGAGACTCTGGATTCATACGCATGTCTGACCCTTAACCCCTTAACTGTGTATTTAACTGTAACTCAATGTAAAATGGACGGATATATCCGGGATTCCCAGTTAAGGGGTTAAGTCTGGATTTAGACATGTTTCTTCTGCCATTTGGATTTGGCACACTATCAGATATGGTGCTCTGTACATTAGGGTCAGTTTGGCAGCTGGAGCATGAACTATGTTATAAAATAGGCAGTGGCGTAGCCAGCTTATGCAAAGTGGGGTTGTTAACTGGAGGCGCTATGCAACTGAATACTAAAGCCGTGGTCGACCCTTCCCCCCTACCACTCCTTCAACCAAAAGTCAACAAATTTACATAAATACGTGTCGGTCATCGGTCATACTTTTAGAAATGGGGTTGTTTGAACAACCCCAAACAACCCCGTATGGGCTACACCACTGCAAACAGGAAAAGTACACAAAAAGTCCATTAGAATATGGATGCAACATATGTATAATTCACGCTGTGTGAACATCGTACAAGGGCTCAATGGTTCACATGAACATTATAAATGGAAGATCCCTATGCTGAATACCTAGTAGGCTTAATTCAGATAAGTAAAATCTGAGTACCTGATAAGTATCCTGTCCATCGTCATTCAGTCCTTGCATCACATCCTCCGCCCCCACTTCAATGGCAACTTCAAAGGCCTCATCCTCGGACATTGGCTTCTCCTGATCCTTGACCAGATAGACGATGCCTTTGAAGTTGAAGCTGTGGGCCGATGTTCCCGCTTCACCAATACGACCGCTAAACCACAATTACAACACCAAACAAATAAACAACCAAGAAACCTAGTAAAAATGGAAGGGTGCATGGAAAATTGCATGCTAAAGTGAACGAAAATTACATAACTAACAGAACAGTGCAAAGTAAGTTAGCAATATGAGCATCCTGTGAAATAAATGGCACAGTATACTGACCCATAGGGCACGATTTGTAGGGGGAAAGGGGATTCCCCCCACTGCCCAACTGCATCCCCCTACTGCTACACCCCCCAACCACTACATCCCCCCACTGCTACACTTTCCCAACCAAATAGACAATGCCTTTGAAGTTGAAACTGTGGGCGATGTTCCTGCTTCATCACCCCAAGCTTGACATATTCCCCCTCCCACTGCTCCAGGTCACAAATCACACCCTGCTGCCCCATACACATACAGTAAGTGTAAATAACTGGCACAGTATACTGACCCATACTATGAAAATACTGGCACACTTACCCATACTGTTTCATGACATGTTGGACTTCCTGTCGTATCCACTTTGGACGATCTGTGTATGTCTCAACAATAACCATGCAATTTCCAATTCCAATCGCTTCAATAAACACTGTTGCACCTTTCATATCTTTTCCCTTTTCCTGCAACAGTGAAAAATTTTATTTCATAAACAGCACAAGAACACTTCACAGAAAAATATTAAACAAGAATACATAAAATATATAAAAGCATTCTCATCTATATCATTTACAAGCAACTCTTGGCCTCTTCTCTAGATATTTTTAGGCATCATCTTAAAACATATTTGTTTCCTCCTTAAGTCCTGGTGTTGCCCTGACTGATTTTTTCGGTTTTTGACTTGGACCGAATCGACCCTCCTCGGCTACAGTCTGCTCTGTCGATAGGCACTGCAGGTTTGTGGTCTGAGGCGTCCCCGATGAACACCTATGTGTTTGAAATGGACGATAAAATTAATTTGAATTTGAACTCTATTGTAGAATGCTTCCTAATCAGTTATTTATTCGAAATTTTCATCAAAACACTGTCGAACTTATAAAAACTTCCAGCACAGTATACTGGCCAATACTGTAAAACAACTGGCACAGTATACTTACCCATAATGTGAAACAGAGTAACTTTATGCAACATAATGTAATGTAAAGTAACATTATGTAATGTAGACCTTACAGAATGCTTCTTCTATTTCTACCCAAAGTCCCTCTATGACATGCAAGAACAGCTGCGTAAATAGTCACCAGGGGCCAGATTCTCAAAACATCTTACATGTTGTTGCTGCGTCAAACAAATTATGATTCCTCTTAAACTTTTGGTCCCATAAGGCCGATATTTTGGTTTCATAACATAATGGTTGCACAGATTGCCACGACAGAAGGGTCAAGATTATATCAGACCATCCTAAGTCCAAAACTAATGACAAACTTATGATCATCTTGAGATCATCATGAAACAGTTTTTCGCGAATCTGGTGCCAGACATTCAAGAATTTCTTAGAAAGTTCCAAATATCGAAACCTTGACTCAGTTAACACCTTAGCTACAAAGAAACTAAATGTCCATCATCTCAGAAAAGCCTTCAAAGCAGGGATACTCAACTGAATTTTAAGAAGGGTCACATTTTTCACGACTGATGTCTAAGGGCCAGGTATGTCTATTTCTTATTTGTCTATTTCTTAGTTACAAAAATATAGTTCTTAAGTAATAGAAAACAGGCACGTTGAAAACAAGACATTAACAAATATTTAGTAGGCATTAGAAAAAGTTATTGATCGTTTCAGCATCTTCGTGGGCCATTTCGCATTCCTTGTCGGGCCAGATCTGGCCCACGGGCCACCCAATGAATACCCTTACTGATTTAAAGAGTTAAACAAAATAGAAAAAGTGCAAGCAATAAAGCAGAATATTTTAACAAAGACAAAAGCAAAGTACCATCCGTTTGAGAACTTCCATCATAGTAACATTAGAAACATCTCTTGCTTTTCCCTCTTCTAAAACCCTCGCTAATCTGGAGTTCAGTTTTGGATTTACGCTACCGCCTTCTACAAAAACACACAAGTAAACGGAGATATATAAAATAGACACACTTTAATCGACAGGATTGAATTCAACTCTTTCATGCAGATTTCATGAAGGGTCCAGGAAGAATAATAAGAAATTATGCACTTCCATAGCACCAGGTCTAATACTCTAAAGGTATCAAATTATCAATCGATGGTACTTCAAATCTGTCTGCAAAAAACCAGGTCATTTCAGAGGTCAGTCAGCGAGA
This sequence comes from Metaphire vulgaris, assembly GCA_018105865.1. Taxonomy (NCBI): domain Eukaryota; kingdom Metazoa; phylum Annelida; class Clitellata; order Crassiclitellata; family Megascolecidae; genus Metaphire; species Metaphire vulgaris. The sequence continues at coordinate 1,563,975 of CM030863.1, read as the reverse complement.
AACAGCAAGGCAGAGCCATGGAGGATACGCCAATTTAAAGAAATGGGGTTTAAGCGTGGATCAGAAAATACTCAATTCTTTAGAAGATCTGACAGCCAAGGGAGGGAATTTCATGTTTTTGGCCCAGAAATAGAGAAAGCTCTCTTACTAATTTCAATGTTGGCCTTGGGTATATTTAACAATGAATTAGCGAATCTTGTTGAATGAGAATGATTTGGGTGGTCTAGCATAAAGAGTCATTTAGATTGGTTCCTTGTGAACAACAACATGTCTGGACAAGCAAGACAAGCAGCCAGTTAGAGCCACCAATGATAAATATGAAGCTTGATGGCCCAGCACAGGATTGTCAAGGCAGAATTCAAGACGGCCTGTCGCCCAAAAATTGGCACACGATATTCCGCTAGAAAAGCAACAACAGACTTATAAAGATAAGGTCTTCGTCATTATCCATGCAAATGATATCCAAAATAATAAAACATCAGGTAGCTGAAGGAAAAACTCCAAAATGCAAACAAATTTACCATCCATGATAAGCTAAGCATATAAGTACTGTGAACGGGGTAGCCTGGTCATGTGATCGTCACATAATCAAATCACCTTGGCAACGATGGCTTAGCAAACGAGAAAAAGACGCTAGTGTACTTTAGACAAATATACTAAAAGGTTTATTCATCAAATCAATTCAACAGAATATCACAGAAAATACATTAAAGAGTGGATACATCAAACTAATGCCAGCGCCACGCATTTTCTCAGGACACACCAAGTGCCTGTTCCACGTTTTAAGTCAGTTCCCTCCTGGTGATCCAGACCCATCCCACAGGACATAGTTTTATTTCAGCTAGGTGTTGGTGTGCCATTACCTGATGCAACACAGGTGTCATGGTAGTGTGTCGTCTATGTCAACTGACTCATTACTAATCAACAATTGTAATAGTAGTTTGGCCTACACTGTTTAGGACATGTGACTCACCCTGCACTTATGATTCCTCCCCTATTGCAGTGGTTCTTAACCATTTTGTGATTATGCCCCCCTGAACAAGCATAAGAGAGCAAAATACCCCCTACCAGTCTACAGTATCTTATATGAGGACAACAGTGTATGGTTTGTGATATATCTAAAAATCATAAACTGCAAAGTACTTCTTTCACAGATTGTGCACAAGCCAGAAAGAGGAATGTTTCTTTTACAATTTCTAATTTATTACAAACATTTCTACAGTGTATGTAGGCATACAGTGTACACTAGGATTGCCAGATGTCCAAAGTTGAAATACGGGAGATTGTTTCCATGATCAATGCGCCCACTGCACGATCCAGTTCATCGTGAATTATCATGACTAGAGCTATAATACACTACAGTACTGTAGAGTATAGGCTAGGAAAAAGCAATAAACACTGTTCAATGCAATGCATCATCTGCATGTAGTGTATCAATATTACAAACAAGTTATAAGGAGGCGCAAGACTGGGGTTGAAATACGGGAGCTCCCGTAAAATACGGAGATCTGGCAACCATAGTGTAGTCTTTAAAACAGACTTTATTTCCGGATCATTCTGCATAGTCCCCCACCCCCAACATCCCTCAAGTACTCCCGAAGGGTTCAAGTACCACTGGATAAGAACCACTGCCTTAGTAAATGACTTAATGTGCGTTAACAACCATGTAACAATAATAAATTATTATTATTATCATTATTTGAATAATAATAATAATAATTTAAGAAAATGGAAATAACTGACAATGTCAGAGCCTAACCTCGAGCGGCCAATTTAATTTTCCGCACAACATCCTGGGAGGTCTTCTGTTTCAGCGCATCCTTTGATTCCTTGACGTGCCGTATGTTGTGCCAATGACTGTGACCGGCAGATCGCGCTAACGTCAACGAAGGCGTGAACGTGATACTCGGCATGCGGCACAATACATTGGGTTTTGACCGAGAAATTGAGAAAGGTAAGTAAAAGCTACTTCTAGCACCTGAATCAAGAGTTCCAAACGAACGGCAGATTGACAAGTCATCATACACTGGTTTCAGCTTGCACAAAGAATTTGCGAAGTAAAAACTACCACACTTGAAGCTACATCCTGTGATCGTCCGTATAATTTGAGACATCCCGTTGGTTACGACCCTTGTTCACGCATGGACAACAAATCTAAACCAACAAAACAAGCTAAGCACTTTTGCTATATAAAAAAACAAACTGGTGGTAATGGCAATAGCAAAATGCTGTTACACTACATTACTTTGCAAAAGGAGTCGCTCATCAAGTACGTTACACTCGAAGGGGAGGGTCTAAGAACGTGACAGTTTGTAACAGAGGAAGGGGATAAGGACCAGCATGACATCACACTTTCAGCACTAAATAATACCTTAAATATACCTGATAGGAGGTACAGCAAAAGACGTTTTTATTGCTCATGAAATACCTTTTTTGCTCAAGATACATTAAATTTTAGGTCTCAGTCATATTTATTATCATTGTTGAAAGTTACATAATTGTTTTCCTGCAGAAAATTGAACGAAAAACTCGAATATATTAAATAGAAAACCTGCAGAAAATTGAACGAAAAACTCGAATATATTAAATAGAAAACCTGCGTAACGTAATTAATGGACGACGCTTTAAGGGGGTCCGAGAGTTGAGTTTGTGACGGGGAAGGGGTTGAAATAGCCAAAAATAGCGTGACGTTCTTCATGGGTCGTCCAAACGTTTGACCTGGATTGCGACCTTGACTTGACAAAAGTGAACTGCAACCTTATACCTCGGATATTGCACAGATCATTATAGTAATATGGCCATCGCATTATAATTAAGCGCTATATAAAGCGTCAAACAATAAATATACAGAACTCGAGTCTATCAAAAGACTATAGGGCCTACAACAGCAGAGGGGTCATTATGGTCACTAAGATTCGCATCAATTATGACATATCAAGCGAACCTTTACGTTGCAACGCTCGAAGAAGCAGCAATTAATTCCCAAACACATTAAATATTCTTTAGAAAGGATAACTTAAAAATAATAAATAATGAATAAAATCACGTGTACTGTGACCTTACCGTAACTTCCGGTTTAGACTGTAAGCTGTCTCCTTATCAACAGAGCCGTGCATTCAATCTTGCGCTAAATAATTCTCAGAATGTCAAAGTTCTGTTTATCTGCTAGATGGAAAACTGTTTAGTTGATTAGCAAATTCCAAGCATTTGCCATTTAGATACTTGACTTCATTTCATCTTATCGTTTCTAAGAGCATTCAGCTGGGTTTTCGATTCTTTGACACTTTATACCCGCCCACTCGCCCTTTTGATTAAATGACCCGGCATGAATGACCCCACCTTTGGCTATGGCTACTTCATTTTGAGATTAATCGCATTGGAATAAGGAGCTACTTCGGCGCTTCTTTTGAAAGCGCTATAGAAGTTGACTAGATTTTACTTACTTACTTACTTACTTACTTACTTATACGATGCTGCATTGAAAGAACCATTGGGCGACGTGCATTTTCTTTTACTAGGACAGATATGGTGGTGGATGTTTTAAAAGTTTTAGCGTAACGGCAGTAACAGTTGAAACAATAAATGGATCAATTGCTGTATAAGAAAACCGGGTTTTTGAATGTATGTTGACAATAATTATATTATAGTTGCTATTATTGAGCTCGAATCTGCATTCTCATCAATCTCTGCTTGGATGTCATCTAATCTCCTCGCTCTTAACCCTTTAGTTTCTTTTAATTGGACTACCCCAACAACTTTGACAGCGCCTAAATCTGTTCCAACTGCTAGCAACGGTGCGAATCACAAATTTCCCAATTATCAAAAGCCTGCGTTGGTTTCTTCCCAAAGCCCTATCAACAAATTGCAATCAATACAAAATGCACTTGCTGGCAACTAAAAAGCTTAAAATAACGAACGTATCCAATATAAGTTTAAATGGAAAGAAAGTTTTGAACGGCGAATTTCTAAGTGGAAAATCGTCGATATTTTCGATAAATCGCGTTTTATAGCTTTTCTATCGCCGAGGACTGCGTTAAAGAGCGGTTTAAGTCGATTATTAGCGAGGTAAAAATATTTAAGAATTTTGTCTGTGTTGGCTACCGCTACTGTACTAGGTAAGTTAGTGAGAACCACAGCGCATGCACTATGGTGAGAATAATTTCGTGAATTTATATAGCGCCATGTAGTATTATCGTAATACCCCTATTCTTATTCTTACTAATCCTGCTGCTACTACTGCTGTAAGTAAAGTAATATCTCGTGGATTTATATAGCGCCCTGAAGCAGCAGCACAACAGTAGCTGCTTATTTTTGGGCACTCAGCCTCTCTTAAAATAGCCACAGGAAAAGTATGAGATCAGCCAGGCAATAGTCAACTGCCGAAGGGCAGTGAGGCTAGGTTGTTACAGCTATGGAGGAAATGATTTAAGAAAAAGGAAAGATTTTAGCTTAGACCTGAAGACTTGATGAGATAATGCAGGAATTACAGGAAATGGGGACTCAGATTTTATTGTTTAAAAGTGTTCAAGTGTGTGGAGGGAAGCTGGGATCTATTACTGTACTATTACTGCTTGCTACAACAAAAACAACAACAACTACTACTACTACTATTACTACTGTGACGCCTTCACCAGAAGGGGGGTGAAGGCGTCACACTACTACTACTATTACTACCATTACTACTACTTTGCATGGTATACAATGCAGTTGCAGCTGTCCAACTGCATTTCAGTACTTTTTGTAAATAGTGATGGTGCCATGAATTGAGAAACTTTTGAAGATGGATTTAATGTTTTTGTGAGTATGGTAATAATTAGTTTTGGATATTAGTATTGATTCACTTACAGGCAGTGTTTAATTTGTTTGGGAATTCTGAGGTTTGACCCTTTCTGGTTGCGGACGACCCCATGGGGTCAATATTTTTTTTAACATGTCAACTAAGTCCAACTCTGTTGGTTGAAAATTTCTGCATCTCGCTTCTGTTTTAAAATATCAGATATCATATTGAAATACAGAACAGTGTGAACAAATGTCTAAAATTTAATCTGCTTATTAGTGTTTGCAAGACATAATATCAATCAATCAATCAATTTATTTCTCAAGGAAGATTACACATACAGAGATTAAACATACAAAATTCATTTCTTATCATGTGAAAAAAACATAGTGTGTAAAAATATATAGTTAATTTGAGAAATGGGTTGGCCAAAGGTATAAAACCCATAAGACGGTCAACCTAAAAATATTTGGTTTAGGAATTTATGCCCAAAAAGTTGTCAATGGTTTCTCTTGTTCCTGCCTTCTTATTGTGGTTGGCAGGATTTTGTTTAGTAGAGAGCAGTGTTGATTGATTGATTGACCGATTCATTGACTTTTTGATTAATTGACTTCTTGATTGATTGATTGATCGACTGATTGATTGATTGAGCGAGCGAGTGTACAAATTCTTTTTAGCGTGTGCAAGTTTTTGTTGGCCCTTCTGCATTGCACAGATTTTGAAGAAAGAATTTTTGAACCTTTTCAGAAATATTTAAAAACCTTTGATAAACCTTTCATCTAGGCTGAGATCATGTCCGCCCATCGGCCGCCCACAAGCTCCAATGGTCTCCGACCACTTTCGTCGTCCTATTCCAACTATTCTGGCATTGCTTCCATGCGCCATTCAGCCGATGCAAGGAGGCGCATTGTGAATTCGCATCTAAGAGGCTTCTATTCTGACATTGTTGCAGAAGATGAGACTGACAACAACCTTAATGTAAGATGCAGAAATTTTCGTCAATTTTACGTTATCTTTTTGTGCAAAACTACGACTGATTATGTTAAAATCTATGGTAAACTTTAGTGACTTGTAATCCTAAGAATCAATTTTAGAAGTTTTGTACAGTTGTGTGGTTGGTTAATTGTCAGGGTTTTCAACATGGTCCCAGTTCCAAACATGATGTCCTGTGGCAGGTTGTGACAGAGAAACACACTCCTCTTGGTGAGTTTTTGTGGCATTGTCTTTACTTGATTTATCTGGCTTCACAAAAATTCCATTTGCTAATAATAATACAATAATAACAAGGTTTAAAATGGTTCGGGAGGGTCTGCCCTGTGTGAGAACCACTGTGTTTCACCCATACAGTCTAGTTAGTACCCTTGCAATACTAGAAATGGTTTTAGGCATTTTCAATGAAATATTATAATATTTGCAGCTAATTTTGGATCATGAAAGTAGAAATTTATTTAATTTCTTATGGATATGATTTTCTTTGAGCCAGAGCCCAAATTTCCCTCTGTTTCATATTGATCATCATCATCATCATCATCATCATCATCATCATCATCATCATCATCATCATCATCATCATCATCATCATCATCATCATCATCATCATCATCATCTTCTCCTTGTTCCTTCATGTACTGAAGTTAAGGTGACAGCATGAATTTCTTTCCTCCAACCATGTCGGTCCTCTGTCTTCTTCATATTGATAGAGTTTGCATATTGATAGAGTACAATAATATTGTTGTTGTCTGATTGTAATAAGATTCACATCTTCTTTCTTTTCACCGCATCCTAATGCCACATTTCATCGAAGTATAGAGACACTTTACTGAAATGGCGATGAGACGAATGATTTGAAAATTGATTATCACAGATTACGAAAATTGTGTGTCAATATTGATTCACTAAGTTATGATTTATGGATTGATGTCATCTGGTATCTCTATTGGGGGCAGGGGAGCAGGTAATATTGAACCAAGTGGATGGATTTCAGGGATATTGATGCCACCGGGATGGATACCTCTTCAGTGTAGTCACTGGCGCGTTCATGTCAGGCTTATTGAACGGGGGAGGGGCTTGAACCGAATTGATGCACTGAGGTTATCAGAAAAAGGCAAACAAGTTTATGCCTAACATTTTTGGGGAGCTTGCTTTGCATTTTGGTGACTATGCCACTTCTAGTCCACTTCTAGTCCATTACCACTAGTTCCTGTTGTTGTCAAAAACAAATTGAAATTGAAATTCCCTTTGTTTGTAAAGCTCAAATGAAATTTCTAACCATTTAAAAAGACCAAAGCTTAAAATGGACAAAAAACATGGGCATCCATGGGGGTGCTATTGCATCTCCCTGAAAAAAATTGTGAAGTTATGAAAAATGTGAAATTACTAAAAAAATTAACCTACACAGTGTAGTACTAAGTTAAAATATGATTTTATATACTTTAAGAATCCGATGAACTTTCTTGTAGCACTAAATAATTTCTAATTAGTCCAAGAGATCTTGACAGTCTTGTACAGTACATTTTGTTTCATTTGTCACATGACCCTATTTTGCAACCCCTAGAAAATGTTTTCATTTCTTTCATCACAAGACACTTTTTGCACGTCCTGGAGAAATTTCGGCGGGCACCCATGCAAAGAAGCCAAAACTTATTTGAACTAAATATTGAACTGAAATATAGTAAAACATAAATATTATATAAATATATAAATATAAATATTTCAAACCTAATCATAGCTATTTTTGAAACCTGTGAAAACACCACTCTAACTACTGGTAATTATCTGCTAGATAATAATCATCATTATTTTAGCTTGTAAGCTCTCTCTATTTCAAATGTTCGCTTTAAAGGAATTCTGCCTTACATTGCGTTTTCTTTGTATTTTGTTCTGATTTGCCTGAACTCTCTTTGCAGCGGAATCTTTCCGGTACGATGGCGATAACACCGTAGAAAGCAAGCAGCTACCAGAATACATGAAACACACAACCCAGAGCACTATTCAGTCGGTAAGTAAGATGGCAACATGAGGGCATGAAAGATAACATTTTGCTGCCAATTCACTATAACTGAAACAGACAGTTTTACAGCTGTGTAATTAAAGCATTGTTACTATTCGATTGCATGATTTTAAATTTGCCTAATTGTTAATTGACAAGTTGTCCAATTAATTCAGTTAAGGATTCTGTTAGCATGCGGTACTTTGAATCTTGTTTTAATCTTTCGGAAGAATCTTATCTTTCAATTTGTTGTGAGTTGTTCTAGCAGTTTTTGGTATGATATTCATTTATTTATTTATTTATTTCTAGACAATTTCTCAGCGCATTTAAACAAGGCTAAGGCCTGTGATTGCACTAAGAAAAAAGCGCTTTGACATAATTCTATCAGTAAAATGAAGAATTAAACTATATTAAATAGGTGTGTTTTTAAGTTCCTAAGAAAGTACTAATATTTGAATAAAAATTCTTCGTTTACAAGTAAAAGACAGCAGTCACGAAGTACTCTTAAGTAATGTAACGCCTTCGTTACCGCGCAACACAACGTCAGATTGCATGATTTTAAATTTGCCTAATTGTTAATTGACAAGTTGTCCAATTAATTCAGTTAAGGATTCTGTTAGCATGCGGTACTTTGAATCTTGTTTTTCGGAAGAATCTTATCTTTCAATTTGTTGGAGTTGTTCTAGCAGTTTTTGGAGATATTCATTTATTTATTTAATGACCTTTCTCTATCAAACTTAGGTGTGTTTTTGAGTTCCTAAGAAACGCCAGCATAATCATCATTGTTATTATTATTATTATTATTATTATTATTATTATTATTATTATTATTATTATTATTATTATTATTATTATTATTATTATTATTAACTGTCTTTTTAGTGGAATCTTAGGCAATCTCAGTTTTATAATTAAATTTTTTTACTCATGTTTTCATTTCATAACTGTTCCTCCTCATCTTCTTTTGATCAAACACTGGATGACATCGTAAGCGTTTAACATTATTTAAGGTTAGGGTTGTTTTCTCTTTAGGACTTCTCTGAAAAATCTTTTCAACCCAAAGTATATCTTCCGTACAAGACCACTCCGGGTGGTCGTCCAAGAAAAGTTGAAATTGAGAGGTTGGGAGCTGGGTTTAGACATTTCTTTCTGCATTTCTGGCTTTTGTCATTTTTGTCGATTGCTTCACATAGAATACAGCTAAAGTTGTTTTATCGAGGAATGATTAAAATGTTTGCCAAAGTTTTCACGGGTTGGAGTATAATCCTAAGCACTCAAGGTTAACCCCGGTGGAGTCCAACCCTGCCACTGGAGGTAAATAATTGATGGATGAGTACCGGTATATCTGACCTGCATTGCTTTTTAATAATAGCACTGGTCAGCAACAAAATTGTTTTTAAATATCTTTCCCAAAGCATTGTGCCTGTCACTAATTTGAACATCCTGATTCCAATGTCAAAAGCCATTTTTCTTCTCACATCTAGAAGTGTGATGTTATCTTCTTTCTTCTTCTTTCTTTCCTTCCATTGTTCCTCGTTGGGTTGGACGATGGGTCTGAATGAGGTCCTTCCACTTCTGTCTGTCTCTTGCTGCCCTGATCATTTGTTAATCTTGTTAGTCCATCCAGTTCTTCTTATTATGTCTTCATTGCTTAGTCCATCTTCTGTCAAGTACTGATCCTAGAAGTGATCTTATACCAATTTTAATATTAACCTCTGCATGTGAATGTACAAACGACAAACAATTATTATAATTAATTAATTATTGAATAATTATAATTGAAAACGCTGGCAAACATGGACTTAGAATTATTATTCTTTGAATAATTATAATTGAAAATGCTGGCAAACATGGACATGTGAATTATGGATATATATATATATATATATATATATATATATATATATATATATATATATATATATATATATAGAGTATATATAGATAGAGATATATAGATATAGATATATGCAATTATGCATACACAGATAGATGGATATATGGATATATACACTGTTCGTGGATGTATATTTATTGCTGAACCAGGATCATCTTATGAGAGTGTTTTAGTAGTGAATGCGTATCTAAGATTCTGTGTGTGATTTCGGCCAACCTTTGACCTTGCCTTAATTGTCGCCTTCCGCGTTTCGATTTCAGACGAAGGCGAGCTTTCGACAAGCAGAACATAGACGCTCTCCTCGCGGTCCGCGGCATCGAGACTGCTCGGCTGATGCCGAAGCTTGTGAGGAACGACCGAGCTCTGCTGAACGGCGAGCAGAAGGACCACAATAATCGTTTTCCGGCCTATCTCCAGCTGGAGATCTTTGACAATACGGATTACGACTGCTACAGCCCCGGGGAGTGGCTGTCGCTCGGAGAGGAGGGGCGCGGCGCGAGGAAGCCGGTTCCGGGAAGGGCGCTGCTCCCGATTCGGGACGACATGAGAGACCGTAAGGCTCCATAGAAGCCGTTGTTCTGTTGCTGTATCTCTTGATAATTAATTATCGCCTGGAATCTTCAGGTTTACCTTGCAGGCAGGAGACGTGCTGATGCATAGCAGGACAGAATGGGGAGACAGTGGTAGTGTTTCTGGTTGTTTGGACTTAGGAACTATCTTAGTGTTTATTACTGGTGTGTGTGTGTGTGTGCATGCGTGTGGGTTGGCCTGTTGGGGTTTAATCACTATATACAGGATGGTATACAGGGTGGTGCAAAAAACGGACTATATTAAATGCAAACCTAAATGTGACTAGTCCGGTTTCTTGCACCACCCTGTATATATATATATATATGTATATATATATATATATATATGCATTACCGGTAATAAATCTCTATTATTATCATAATGGCTGTCTGGTTTCAATGCCTCTAGAACCAGTCTTTGACTTTTTTTGGTGAGGGGGAGTTTATGAGTTTAGAAGCATCACTGATTAAGACCAACTCTCATTTTGGGGTAGAAATTTTGCTTTTAGTTGTATGACACCCACTGACGGCATAAGATTTTGGGATGAGTCTTTTTGCCCGCACTGCATTTTCGAAAATTCAACCACTACCTGGATCCTGGAGAAGACCAAAGGCTCATCCTTCATCGTCATCAGATAAATCAGATCCACCTTCTTCCACTGTTCATCGCCTGCTCCGCTCCACTGATCAGAAGAATGTCTATGTCGCCAGATCACGCACTGCTCTTACTTGGAGTCGGGCTTTTGCAGTGACTGGACCCTCCCTCTGGAATGCCTTGAACCCATCCATTTGGGCTTCACTTCTTACTCCCTCGCTCTGCTCAATGCAAAAGCTAAAGTCTCACTGCTTTACCTTGCGACTCCAATGCCAGGAGTGCCTCTGAGTAGAAATAGAAGAGGCGCTATACAAATGACACATTACTATACATTACATAGATGGTTACCTGGTTGTCGGGACTTATATCCTGGATTTGACCTCGATCTTGTGTTATTGTGATTTTGTGTGCAATCGGCTGATGACTCTGTGCGTTCTGAAGTGGTGCTATAGAAGTTTAACACTTTTGCTCACTGCATATTATATATGTACATCGTGAATCGACTGCAATAAAAGTGAGAGGTGTCGCATTTCGAACGCTGTAGAGCAAAATTGAGGCGGGTTGCATTGACTATTCTGGCATTATTTGAAGCAATGAAGATGGGGACAAACGGAAATGTGACTTTTGTCAGAGAATTTGTTCGATATGCTGAAAGTTTTGCATATCCATAGTTATTCCATGCACCTACTGTTCAGAACTCCTTTCATTGGCTTCTGTCACACAGTGAGTCCATGTTGTAATTTTTTTCTTGTCTATAAAACCTGTGATACAATGACCCAGTTATCTTAAGGCCACGGCCTACCTCCATCCATTCAACTTTCCCCTTCGCTCAACATTTTCAAGGAGAGGCTAAAGACCTGGTCGTTCCGCACTGGTCATGAACTTTAACTCTGTAACGTGTCGATGTAGTCCACCTCTGGACGAGGCACCACAATAATCTGAACGTTACTTACTTACTTACTTATGGCTCATCCCTCGACCGGCTTACTTGTCATCAGCAGAACTTTCATCTGTTGCTGTCCCTCGGTCTCGTGTGAAATTGTTTTAAAGTGATAATCTGAACGTTACTTACTTACTTACTTACATTGTTGGTTTGTGAATTTGGTTGTTGGCTTGCAGTGAATCCAAAGGATCCACTGGTTGAGTACAAGTGGCAGGATGTCGGGATGCTGGACTATAATCCCGAGGCAAAGCTGTACCTCGTACAGAAGGTCAACAGGAAAGGTCGCATAGCAGACGAAAAAGGCAATCCCACGATCAACGGTGGCCTTCAAGAAGATGGTGAGTAATTCGTTATCTCTTGTGGAAAATTTTCAGTAGCTTTCCTGTTATGGTGACCCCTTTACTCTTGTGCTCTGGAGACAACATTCATTTGAATTTGTAAAACTGCTGTTCTAAATTTACTGCCTGAAGAGAAGCAAATAGAAAGTTTTGATTAAGAATTGCAAAATTGTCAAGCTTTGTGCTGCTGTTCTAGACAGGGATGGGAAAAACCTAATTGCAAAAAGAGAAGGCAATTCCAAACATTTTCGCACCATTATCATTTCACAGCTTTAGCATGTTTTGCGGGCAAAGGTACGGTCTATGTATCTTTGATAATTAATACGCTACGATTTTAAAAAATAATATCCTTGTCATTAAAGGTTTGATGTCTTGCACCAATTTTCGGTCTTCGTTGCAGGTGGCTTCGTCTTGCAGAAAGACCAGTACTGGATATCTCGCATCCGACTTATGTTCTACGCCGAGAATCCCGAGACGTTTGCCGATCGGGTGGCGGAGGCGTTTCGATCGCGCTCCGAAGTGGAAGCGATGGTGCGTTTCCATCTGTACGTGGATAACATGCCGACCGAAGGGCTTTCCGAGTTGGACCCGGCGTCTCTGGCGAGGATGGTGGAGAGGGCCAGAGGTCCGACCGCACTGAACAAGGACCGGGAGTAAGTAAGATACAACGGTTATTTGAACAGCACATCGAAATGGAATGATATTTATCCGTTGGATGGTACGACGGTAGTGACTACTATCATTAGTGTCAGGTCTTCAGGTCAGGTCTTCGTCCTCCAGCTGTGTCCAGCTATTGACTTCTCCATGACATCTCTCCAAAGTTCTCTGTCCTTTGCTATTTCTTCCAAAGTCACTCGGTGTCTTCCGTCAGTTTTTCCATTGAGATTCAGCCCTGTCACGTGCAGATCCTCTTCCAATCCATCCACCCATCGTCTTTTAGGTCTTCCTTTAGATCTTCTTCCCTCTGGTTATCGTCAGTGTAGATAGTTTTAAAAGAAAACTAAGATTGATGTAGGATAACACCAGATTGGTCTTGTATAAGTTAGAGAGTATATATGATACTAGATTGGTCTTGTATAAGATTAGATATTATATCAGTGATGTAGCCAAGATTCCAGAATATGGGCACAACATTTTTCAATCCAAAAGTTTTGACGAGCAAAAAAGGTCCTCGTCTCGAATGCTTTAAGTCTGCTGTGTGGTGTGTTTTCTTCAATCTCATACAACCCCCCATCCTACCCCGCTACCCCAAACCACTCAATGGTTTTGGATTAATCTCATGATGCTGGTCTCTATCCGAATGGGGGGGCGGGCCCCCGTTCCACTTTGTGGCTGTGCCAATGTAGTATATAGGATACTAGATTGTTCTTGTGTAGGTATTAGACTGTAGAAAAAAAGATATGTTTTGCTTTTTAATCAACAATAAACACATAGGCCTAAGTCTAACGCGTTAAGAACAAACTATGTTCAATACAATCTGTTAAAGAGTGCAAAGCGTCATGCCTTTGCAACTTATTCTGGATCGGTTCTTGTGCATTTCTCAATCTGCGTTCGTTGTATTGGCAATTAAGGTGTCTACAACCCTTTTCATGTCTTCATCTGTGTACCGAACGTCCCATTTGGAATATTTCTTCCGCTTTTTCGCGCGTAACACTGTCGTAGAATAAAGTATTATAGAAGTAGCGAGTACAGTAACTGAATGAGGCATTTATAACGTTGTATACAGTTCCCTTTATCCATGCTATCTAGCTTTTGCTCATTTCTGTTTCAGCTTAGACGATTACGCTCAAGTCTTGGAGAAGGAAATCAACTACGAATATCTTAGAGCGATGAATCGTATAATCTTTGAGAAAACTGTGAAACTTAACCAGCAGACGTTTTCCTTTGTTACGCTTCCATCTCCTTATGTTCAACTTGTCCCCGCCTCTGGTTTGTTTGTCATGAATCTTTTGCTACTTAGTTCTGAATAAAATTTGTTGACTTGTGCCCACAGAAGCTCAAATTTTTATCTGTAAATCTAATAGACTGTATTTTCTTAGATGAAAGTGTGTTCTATGTGTATGTTGAATGACTGAAGATGTGGGCTGATAAGAAATTCTGATTGGTGGGGAAAGTGTTTTCAGTTGATGTGAAAAATGTATACTTATTCTGTTGAATTATATTCAGTCTTCAGTTGATGTGAAAGGCATAGCATTTTGTGTATTTGCATATTTTTACTGTTCCAAGTATAGCTTATGACTTGTTGTATTATAATGTACAATTACAGAATATTTGTATAGCGCCTTTTCTGAAGAATCACTCAGAAGTGCTCCTGATGCATATTGGCAAAAAGTCTCAAAAAGAGGGTTATAGAGTCAGCAGTTGCTAAATAACTTATACTGGGATCAAGAGCATCATTCTGGAGGATAGACTCAGCAATACTCAATGCTAGACTCAGGTATAGACTCAGGTATATGCTCAAGGATTGACTCAAGGATTGACTCAAGGATAGACAGGTATAGACTCAAGGATTGACTCATTGATGGACTCAAGTATAGGCTCAAGTATAGACACAAGGATAGACTCAGGGATAGACTCAAGGATGGACTTAAGTATATACTGTAGAGTGTAGACTCAAGGATTGACTCGGAGACAGACTCAAGTATGGACTTAAGGATAGACTTAAGGATAGACTTTAGGATAAGACAGTGGCGTCATTTCACACTTTTCTTGGGGGGGTGAGAATTTTTTTGCAAATTTTGGACAAATTTTGGCAAATTTTAGGCATTTTTGCATTTTTTTGCAAATTTTTTGCAAATTTTATGCAAATGTTGAGCAATTTTGGCAAATTTAGGGTCAATGTTGGAAAATTTGCAATTTTTGATAATTTTTGGCAATGTTTGCAATTTTTTGCACATTAATATATTATAAATTAATATTTTCATTTCCTTGGGGGCCGTGGCCCCCCTCCAGCCCCCCCAAATGACACCTCTGGGATAAGACCTGGCTAAGAACTGGCTCAAAGCCCGTATTTCTGTGTATCTATTCTTTCAGGGCGCTGGTACAATGTTCCAAGATACGATTTCGACAAGATAATGAAGGATTTCGAGCAGAAATCTCTGTTTGTGCGCTTCGAGGCGTGCAGCGCAATTGCCAAAGTGCGATCGGAGTGCAACGAACTCATGAAGAAGTCGCTGTTTGTCGTGGTGGTCAACAAACACATGAAGCTGGAAGAATTCGAACAGACCCAGTCGCAGACAACGGCACAGGTCAGCCTCACTTTGTTGTCTTGCATCGCCGGTCTTGTTAACCCCTTAACCGTGTATTTAACTGTAACTCAATGTAAAATGGACGGATATATCCGGGATCCCCAGTTAAGGGGTTAACAAGCACCTAAGAAACAAGGCCAAGCACAAGGCCAAGCACCTAAAACACAAGGCCAAGCACAAGTACAAGTACCGGGTATACAACATTCAAGATCAAGTACAAGTCCAAGCACTCATAGTCCAAGGCCAAGGCCAAAGCCAAGCACTTTACATTCAAACACAAGTACCGTAAAACTGAAGCCTGATCCAGACTGCAGTAATACTGACCCAAATACATTTACTTATTTACTCTCTGGCCTCTGCGTATAATTAATAAGCAACACTAATACTTTTGTTTGCAAAATTGGTAACTTTGTTATTAAACGTTGTACTTGCAGGCCTCAACCCTCAAGGCCAAATACAAGTCCAAGTACCCAATCCTCAATGCCAACTACAAGCACAAGTACTCAACCTTCAATGCCAAGCACAAGCACAATCACTTGCTTTTTGGTACTTAAGCACAGTACAAGTCAGAGACGTCATTTGACTGTTTTTCAGGGGAGGGCAAGACACTTTCGACCTGACAAATTACAAATTTGCGAAAAAGTTGACAACCTTTTTTTTTGCTTGTCAGCCATTTTTTGACGGTTAGTTACTTCAGATTACTCAACAACATCAAGCGCTCCTTTAAGACATGTAAAAACTAAATAACAAATAACACAAGAAAAAAATTTCTTTCCTCAAAATTAGGGGGGGGCAAATGCCCCCCTGCTCCTCCCCAAATGACATCCCTGGTAGAAGTCCAAGCACAAGGCCAAGCACTAACAACACTGTGCATCGCCACAAATATTTCCAGACGCGATTCGCGTAACCAGATAAACCTTTCTGGGCAATGTTGAAAATTTCTAATACGGGTATGTATGCAATTTTGAATGTTCATACCTTATCAGGGAGATACAGGTTCACAGTTGCTTAGAAAAGTTGTCCAGCCTGATGTCGTGGATTTTGACTTGGATCTTGTTTTATGTGATTGTCTCAATCAATTGATCAATCAATCAATCAATCAATCAAGCGCACACTTATTTAGCGCCATTATAATAGCACATCTGCACCGGTCCGTGGTTGCTTCAGAGTGAGGATTGTAATCAGAAATCCTCTCTGCAAATATTCTTAGCTGATGAAAGTTCAGAAGTCATGTGATTCTGGTTCTGGTGTGCCGTCGGATGGTGCTTCCATGCAGTTATGAAGTGGCGCTATAGAAGTTAATTAGATTAGATTAGAAAGAAGAGATTTTAATCCTACAGTAGAATCTCATTATATTGATAGCTGCTGTACTGAAAAGTAAGTTGCTACAAAAAGAATTCATCGAGAACGATTCGTCACGATTTTGACTCCTTCTTAGCACCGTGAAGTTCTCTTTTTCGTCGTAGGTGTCACTGTTTTTGCGTGACAGTTGGATAACCTCCTTGCGCACAGTTATCCGAACAAGTCTGCGGGATGCTGGCAAGGGATGGTTCAACATCTACGACAAGAACTGGGAAGGATACCAACAGTCAAAACTGAAGAAGCTCATGAACTACATCAGATACAACATGGAGGTCTGTACAGTTATGCACAGGCAAAGTGTTTTTACCTCATGATGCCAACTAAAGACCTTTTTATCATGCTCGTGAATATAATTCGATCTTTAAGCCTTTGACTGCAATGCCATCTTTAGCCAGACAGACGGCCATTTTCTCAGTACAGCATTACAATGCTCCAGACACTCGTTGTATATATATATATATATGTGTGTGTGTGTGTGTGTGTGTGTGTGTGTGTGTGTGTGTGTGTGTGTGTATATATATATACACAACAAGTTCATGCATGGGTTGATACAGACCAAAGTGAAATGAAGAAATGTATAGGTTTGATGATGTTGATCAGAATAATTCGTAAACCAACACTAGAAATGTATTACCCCGGTACTTTATCTTGATAAGGTTTGAAAATTTGCAATAAGCATTCGTATTAATGGTTGCCAATGATTTTAGAAAGTTTACCAAAAATTGGAAGTTATTATGTGTATCTAATGCTTTTATTGCTTTTAAATCTTGTTTAATGTCTCTTAATAATTTTTATTTGTTTTATAGTATCTACAAATTTTCAGGCCAGTAAATGAAATGAAAAAATTAAATTATAAAATTTCATGATATTTGCATGTGGCGTCAGGATTATTTTGGCAAAGCGGTTAACACTTAACAGGAGACTTGTTCATGCAGTAATGATCACCAACTTATATTCACATCACATGTTTGTAGTATGTTAGTTTTTTTTTGGTAGTAAGCACAATATTGATTGATTACCGGTAGTAAATGACTTTTAGTAGGCTTCTTTTAGGGCATTACTGTAAGTTTTTGATTGGCAGAGTTTTAGTAGTACATGTATGATTGATTGAATGATTGACCTGTTGATTGATTACTGTGATTTTTTAGGCCTCTCTGAGGCACTTGGTGCAGGATTCTCTAAGGAATTTTGTGGGAATGATTTTTGACGCCTGTCAATCGACTCTCGAGTGTCATGATGACATGATTTGGGGAGATGACATCAACAACAGTGATTACAAGTGAGATATATGATCTTTTTTTAGCAACCCCTTAATCGTTAGCATAATTTTGCCAATTGAATTACATGGCTTTCTTAAAATCATGCACTTGAAAAATGAGCACTGCTATCTGCATGACTGTCTATCTACCTGTCTGTGTGTGTGTGTGTGTGTGTGTGTGTGTGTGTCTGCCTGTATCTCTATCTAGTAGACAGTCTAAATTACATGTTCTTTCATTATGACTTGTAGGGCTTTATTCTCAAATGAATTTCCAAATGTTATTTTTATCACAATACTTGTATATGTGAAGAAATATCTAATTTTATAGATAAATAGATATTTTTATTGGGACTTTGCAGCAAATACAAGCAATCGTTAATAATAGAATAAAGCATTCAACAACAAAAGTTCCAAAAGGATGTGCCCTTCTTCTTCTTCTTCTTCTTCTTCTTCTTCTTCTTCTTCTTCTTCTTCTTCTTCTTCTTCTTCTTCTTCTTCTTCTTCTTCTTCTTCTTCTTCTTCTTCTTCTTCTTCTTCTCTTTCTCATCCTTCTCCTCTTTCTTCTTCCTCTTCTTCTTCTTCCTCCCCCTAGTTCTTTTTGTTCTTGTTCTTGTACTTCTTCGTCTGCAGTGTTTGTTATCTTGGATGGATGTCAGTCTGTATGCAGTGCTTGTCTTCTGTTGCAGACCATTACGGAATCCATTGTTCTACGTTGATTTGGTGATGGACAGTCACGGAGTTCGCTACAGCACGAACCTCAATAGCTTTGAGGCTTGCATCGTCTCGTTGTTTGACAAAGGTCTTCTCTCCTGCCAGAATGTTCCTCAGCTGGAAAAGGTAAAATGGATTTCGGGTGCATAAGATTTTTACCAGATTTAACATGTAAAAGAATGAATAATCTTATCGTGTAAAATTGCAACTGTCATACAGGCCAGAGATTTCCTTGTTATTATTATTATTATTATTATTATTATTATTATTATCATTGTTATTATCGTTGTTATTATTATTATTGTTGTTGTTGTTGTTATTATTATTATTATTATTATTATTATTATTATTATTATTATTATTATTATTATTATCATCATCATCATCATCTTGACAATTTATATAGCGCTGTACGCACGGCGTCTGCCAAAGTCAAAGGCGTTGTACATATTAATATTCATGTTAGTGTAATGAAAACAATTACGTATTGTATTTATAATTATATTTCGTTGTGAATCTGAAGTCTTTTTGAAATGTTATGGTGAATAGAAATGCCTCGTATGCTGTTGACTTATGGAAGAGGCACAGATAGAGACTTAACAGATTGGCCCATTAAGTAAATAAGTTAGTAAGTAAAGTCAAGATTAACGTGGTGACTAGTCGATAGACTGCATGAACACGTTACGTAACTAAATAACACTAAATAAGTGCATTAGCCTGTGCCTATTGGCTGCTTGTTACAGGTTGATGAATAAATAACACATTTGGGATGAGTTTAGGTCTTATCAACAACACGACTTGCTAGTTGACTCTGAAAATTGTCGTGAAAAATTATCTTTAATTCGATTCCGTGCATTCCACATTGTGCTCAGCGGCCCTCGTTCTTCGTATATTTTACTGTTGTGCGTTATGGTTTTGAAGATTTTATAGTTCTGTTTAGAAGTCTCATTTTTCTAAATGGTTTGCGTTGTAGCACGTGATGGAAGGTCTGTTCTGGTCTGGCCACACGCCGCTCCTCGAGGCCGTCGGAGAGCACGAACCTCTCGTCGATGAGCTGCGCGAAGTGCTTCGAAATGCTTTGGCGAAATCGTTGATGCCGATGAAGGCGTACGCTCGCGAATATGAAATCTATCTGCCTCTGACGACGCTTGACGTCACTGCTTATGTTCAGTACGTCATACGATCCTAACCATGTTCGGATTTTGTTACATGTGGGGGTGGTAGTGATGAGGATGATAGTGGTGGTGGTGGTTTGGTTGTGGTAGTGGTGTTATTTAGGTGAAAGTATTTGGGTGGAGATGATGACGATGATATGATTATTATGACGACGATGACGATGATGATGACGATGATGATGGTTGTAGCGGCGGCGGTTTATAGTTGTAATAAAAAACTATTGTAATGGTTGTTATGTCCAACCAGAATATAATTCAGTGAGAGCATTAATTGCTGCACTCCTTTTCCCGCTTGTTCTAGCAGGGACATGTTGTTATACAGAACTTTCAATTTGGAGCTTACAAAGGTTTGCACAGAAACAACCATTGCTTGAGTTTTGCGAAGTGTTTGCTGTGAGCAAAATCTGCCTGAAGTAATTTCATCTGCAAATTAATTGTGTATTCATTACGGAGGTTTGTTTGATAATATCTTGATGTCATTTGTTGGAAAGTGTCATATGTTAATTAATTAAGCAAATGGCAGAATAAAAATACTGTGTCACCTGAGATATTAGTGATATACAGTACTGAGGGTGCTAGGACAAAATGTCCTAAGACAAAATGTCTTAGGACTAAATGTCGTAGGACTAAATGTCACGGACAAAATGTCATGGGGACAAAATGTCATGGGGACAAAATGTAACAGGCAAGATGTAATGGGGATAAAATGTAACCCCAACCCGAACCCGTGACATTTTGTCCGTGACATTTTGTCCGTGACATTTTGTCCGTGACATTTTATCCTCAGACATTTTGTCCAGCCACGGTACTGAGGGATGGATGTATCTTATTATTTCATTATCTGGATATTTTTTGGCGTTTTGGTTTATTTTTTCCTAGGAGCTTGGAGGCAAAGAAGATGACTGCCGTTGATCTGAAAGCGGAAGTCGAGCGCCATCGCGAGCAGAAGCGGCTCCTGGAGGACGGGCTGCCGAGCTCTGTCGTCATCGGACCGTTTTACGTTAACACCGAGAACCTGAGGACGGCGCTGTCGAAAAAGTGCCGGAACCTCAGCACCGCAGTTCTTGACCTACTTGCGAAGAAACTGAGGTTGCAGGCCGAAGAGGTATAGAGCCCTCGGTCGTTTGAGTTGAACTCTTTTAAGACGCATTGTTTGAATAAAGTATTGAAGTGGTAGTGAGTACAGGAACTGAATGAGGCATTTATGCCATTGTATACCGCAAAGTTCTGCTGTTAATTGGCTTTTTTGGTATATTGTCTTATATTTCATTATTTCCTTTCTGTTCACAGTGTTATGACTGATCTTCTGGACTGACCTGGCTCTAATGCTATTTGGATTTGGTGCGCCATCGGCTGATGCCCTGGGCATTATGATAGTGGCGCCATAGAAGTTTATTGGTTGATTGATTGATTGATACATTATTTTTTTGCCATAAGTCTATAATTACCGCTGACATGCAGTTTCCAGTTCATATTGTGCAGTTAAAGGACTCATTTGATGTACGGGGTATTA